>BGPR01000092.1:114807-285350 GCA_013235015.1 Araneus ventricosus | reverse complement strand
AGTTAGGTTAAGCCAGACGAAGGAAGGGCAGACGAATCAAGCTTAAAGCATTAACATACTACAATGTTTCGGTCTAGAGTTTAGAATTTCTTTCTTTCTTCTTTTTAATCAGAAGTATAAGACTACATTTTCGATAGTTAAATGTAGCAAAAGTTTGAACAACAATGCAAAGATAACAAGAAAAATAAATAACATCCAAAGGGTAGTAGATAAGCTGACAATAAAAATAGAATTTAGGGTGAAAAAAATATCTACGTAACAAATTATCAGATATGATATTTAAAAAAACAGTAAATTCGTGTCACACATTCACACTTTGAACCTTCCCCTCCTCCCCCCTCCAAAAAATTCTTTAATTTTTGTTGGCTTATTTATATTAAATACCCAGCCAAATGTATGCATAAAATGGAAAGTTTATTTTTGTGAATGTATTTATAATTTACAACACCTCTTCGTATAAAATGTTTGATGTCAGAATGTAATTACTGAATTGTTTATTACTGAAACATATTAAGCAAGTAGTTGGTTATAACTTGTTTCACTTGAGTTTCTAGCACATTTCACCTGAGTTAGGTTAAGTTGTCCGAAACTTTTTTGTGATCCTACTTTGGTCCACATATTGCCATTATAATTTCATTTTTATTTTAACTTAATTTAAAAAAACTAAATCTTTTATCGTAAAGTGAGCATGCTATGTCATAAGTCAGTAGAAAATCGTATTCGCCGCTGCAGTCTTTGTGTTATTTGACAACAAATAATATACAGGATCATGACGCGTGTTTCTTTGTTTCATGCCTACAAATTATTTCCGATAATTTATTTGAAATTAGAAAAAATTAATAAAAAGCTTTAAAATAATTTTAAAATAATAATTTCTTTGAAATTTTGTGGCGAGAAATTTTTATCCTTAGAACTCAGTTATTATCGAAGAAAAGTTGAATATACAGGGTTTTCCATATTGAATGGGCCAAAAATAAAACATTCCTGTGAACACTGTAATTAATTTATTTAGATAATTCCAATTGATCTCGAAACTACAGCTATCCAAGTTTCTAGAGATGTTCGATGTGTGCTCCTCCGGTGACACGGCAAATGTCTACGCGGTAGTCAATTTCTGCCACACTCGTGATAGGAGATCCCCTGTTAATGCGTTCAACACGTTAGTTATCCGCTGCTTCAGTTATTGCAAGTCCTGAGGAAGTGGAGGCACAAACACTTTGTTTTTGACAAAACCCCAGAGGAAAAAGTCGCAAGGAGTTGGATCTGGGGATCTCGCCGGACAACAAAACAAGGAAAAATCATTTGCCCCTGCACGCCCAATCCACCGATGGGATAGACGATCGTTCAGGTACTCACTTTATTTTGACTAACAGCGCCTCTACCGGCGATTTCGTAAGTGGAAGAATTTTCTCTGTTGCCAGATAAAACTTGTATGATTGTAGTTTCCGAATAAATTTATTTCGGCTAAATTAATCATAATTCCTACTGTGCTATTCTTTTTGGCCCATTCAATATGAAACACCCTGTATAATAAAATAAAATAGTTAACCCTACAGTGCGTAATTTAGCCTGCGGCTATGGTGCAGTGTCACATTTTCATACCAGAGAATCATAAGCTAGTAATAAAGAACCTTACGCCGATAGGGAAGAGTCGCCGAATTGGAAATTTTCTTAAAGTACAGTGATTTAGGAGTAATTTTAGTGAAAGATAAGTAGTACATTTTTTGCAGTTTATTTCTCTTCCGAACAGTAGAATTAACTTTTATATGAAATACACTTTAAATTAGGAGAAAAGCAGTTCAAAAAAATGTGTCAGCGGTCCAATCAAGGAAACCGGTTGCCCAGATTGGATCACCAATTTCTTGCCCAATTAAGGCAAGGACATTTTTTTTATTCCCAAATTCACAGTGACGGAGAAATAATTTTACACTACAATGATGGAGAAATAATTTAACATTACAATGATGGCGAAATAATTTTACACTACAATGATGGAGAACGGTGGCGAAACCAGGGGGGGGGGCTATCGGCTACAGCCCCCCCCCAGAGCCAAGCCAGAATTACTGATTCAATTTAACATCATTACAACTGTTTTTTCTTAATTTCTCTCTTTAAAAAAATAATAAAAGCGTTTCAACATTACTTTCTGGCATGAAAGGCTCGAAAATGTTGCTACTTTTGTAGTCATTCCACTTGTACTTGTAGCATCGACGCGGTCGAAGACATTTTTTGGCTAGTTATTTCATTGTAATTTTTATTAAATTATAGAAAGTATTGTATTGTTCTTTATCATCCTTATTGTCAGGTGAGTAAAGTCTGTAAAGTTAAAGAATTTTGGTTTACTTTAGCCTTGAAGTTTGACATTCATCACGACGACACAAAGTTTTTATGACCTCTTTAAGACCGGAATCCTAGATTCGCCACTGATGGAGAATATTTACACTACAATGATGGCAGAGAGTAATTTTACACTACAATGATGGAGAAATAATTTTACTCTACAATGATGGAGAAATAATTTTACACTACAATGATGGCGAAATAATTTTACACAACAATGATGGAGAAATAATTTTACTCTACAATGATGGAGAAATAATTTTACACTACAATGATGGAGAAATAATTTTACACTAATGATGGAGAAATAATTTTACACTACAATGATGGAGAAATAATTTTAACGAACGTTCTTCCGTTGTTGTGGTGCGGAAGTTTGGAAGGGTGGCAGCTCAAGTGCAGTCCGTTTCATCTGACCTTGGTTCCGTAATAGGTCCGTCCCAAAATAGTACTCATGTTGCTTCAAAACGGAACATTAATATAACTAAATGATGACATTAGCCTTCTAGCTAATGTCGTATTCAAAATTTTAATACACGTCTCTAATTCTGACAGTATTATTCAAATTCCATCCTTCTACTTCCTTACGTTTCTAATTGATCGTGGTCACATGCACACGAACAGATAGTTTCAGATCCATGTTAAAGAATTCATCTAAAATTTAGTGAAATTCTACAATTTGGGTGTAAAGACGATATGTCACATTCCGTCCGTTTACATCGATACGTTTTTGAATTATGGTGTTCGCTGACAGATATAATTCCAACGATTGTCGCACTCAAGGAAGGTTTAGAACGTAAAGATTGATCAAAATCTCGAAATCGAATTTTTTTTAGGATTGCAATGCTTTTTTTCTCTATGCTTTGTATGCAAGAAAGTGCAAATTGAAGCCAGGTTCTTCCAATGGGCATTATAAAATTATATCGTAATGTTTTAAGTAATTTTCCCTGTGTAAGTATTCGCTTTTGATGTGCTTGATTTGCGTCCTCAAACTGTATTAAATCTTTTTGAAACGTTTATCACATTTTCTACAAATGACAAATAAAAAAAATTCTAAGTCATTATGGCTTTAGCATAACTATGAAATGCTAATTATAGGTATATATTTTTTTTGAAGCAGAGAAACTATAGTAAGTCGGGGATTAAAATATCGAAATAGTAATATAGTAATAGTAATAGTCAAGGATGTCAACTTTTTACACTAGGGAAAGTATTTCCTGTAAACATTACTGGCATCAAAATGATTTGCCACGTCACTGAAAATATCGATTATGACAGAAAAGTATAAATTACTGAATGAGCATTCCTACATCCAACCACATAAACATAAAATTTTTGAACAAATTAAATATTTTTCTCTTCTTAAAACTTATTTCATGTTAATGGTGGGGGTATTATTAATTTTAAAAGTAAATAAGAATTATTGAAATAAACTTTTCTTAACATAATTGAAATTTTGTTTCATAGAAACTCCTGAGAATTCTGCCCACACACCACAGAACAATAAACCTTCCTCTACTAACTCCTAAACAGAAGCTGTCCTAGATAACTTTACCAAACTGGCAACGCAACAATACGGCGTCCCACCACCACAACTAACGCATTTTTTATTTTATTTATTTATTTTTCTTATTTCTATAATGTCTGTATTCTAAATGTCAAACAAACTTTTACTTAGAAATATGCATGTTTTGCCTGCAAATATGACTTAAATATTATGATTAGAATTTTTAAACTTAAATATATTTAAGATTATATAGTAGTCTTATTATAATGCTAAAATCATATATTCAGTTAATTTATTTAACAAGATTTATTTTAACACAGTTTTATAAATTCTGTTGGGAATTTCTTTTTCTTGCATTTTTATCGGCAAAATCTTTCATTATCTCCCCAATTTCAAAGTTCTTCAAAAGTTCCCGTTCAATTTACATGGTTGCTACGACAACCAGTCGCTTCCGTAACATGGTGGGTCCCAGATACGCTACGATAAATACTTTTTTTTCTTCGCGCTCCCACTTTGGCTCCACCACTGACTTTGACGTCACAGGCAGTTGCCCGGTTTTCCCCGGGGCTACTCCCAAATAATATATTAATCGAATTTTATTCAAAAATTGGCTGCATCAATGATCACAAAATAGGGGTTAATATTCCTATTCTACGCATTATCAAATATATCCTCCTAAAACTTTACTTTTTAGCAGGAGTAAGTACAGAAAATTACACTAAGAACTTTTTTTGCAAATTTAAGTAACTGCGTAAAACTTAATTTAAATTAATTTTTTATTATGATATTATTTAAAACTGATTCCCCAAATATCTTGTATTTACCTATGTTATGATTTATGAACACAATAACATAGGGCACTGAAAAACTAAAAATAATTAAATATATGAAAGAAAGGAACAGTTTCTTCAACATTAGAATGAAGAAAGTAGGGATTTTCCCCTTCTGTGCCATTATTGTCCTGTTATCTCTGTCGCGTGATAGTGTTATCAAGTACTATTAAAAGGTGATTTGATCGAAAGCTGGTAAATCCTTGCTTCACTGCAACAAGATGTGAACTATTGTGGAATGCCCTCCTATGTGAGCAAACGGAAAGATTGATGTGAACATTTAGAAACATATAAATGGATCTTTTAAATGTTCTAAGATTCTTAAATTCCAGACTTTCGAAAGGTCTCATCACCGGAAGAGATCGCTGATTGCATGCGTTTGAATCTGAGAGAAATATAAAAAAATGGTAAACATTTTCTTGGTTGTATTCTAGTTTTATTTGTAATTTGATAAGATTATATTTTTCTTACATTTCTACTGATGTATGTATGTGGAGAAGGGATATCCCCTTTTCAAAACACTACACAAAGTATCATTTTGCAAACGAAGTAAAAAAATCAGCATTTTATGTTTTAAATAATTATGATTCACAAACAAAGCTGATATTTCAAATAATATAATAGCAAATGATTGCCCTTGTAAGTTGCCTTTATCCTATTATTGAAAATTTAGTTTTATCCGGACAGTTGAAACTAAGCAATGCAGTTGCTAGTGACATTCCTTAACATTCCATCATAAAACAAAATGTTCCGTATCAATTTGCTTGTAATACATTAATCTTTTGAGTAAGGATACGTAGTTATTGTTTTGAATTTAACTGATATGATGGTTAAATATTTGAAAAATTGTTAGAAAACACAAATTCAATAAGCTGCCAAAGATTTTGGTCTCTTTTTTGTACTTTTATAATTTTCAAAATCTGAAAATCCTCCAGTTTTATGTAACTCTGGTTTTGGCTACGTCAACTTACATTTCCACAAAATAAGGACCAAGCTATGGAATATTCTGAAAAATAAAACTTCATCGAAAAATTCGTATTTTTGATCAAGAAGGAATTCATGTGGAAAAGGGTTTTGAAAAATATCATCAGACACTTAAAACTGCCTCCTCAGGTGTAGGCCGTAAGCCCTTCCTCAAACCCTGAAAATGTTTGTGTAGAATGTCACCATGAAGAATTTACGAATTTTTCAATGTTTTAAACCGATATTGAAAGAATTAAATAATGTCACTAATTTAAAATGATTCAGTAGCAGATGGAATACGTACCATCTGAGTAATTTCTTTTTAGAAAAAAAGGAGTGCCCAAATTTTTCCAATTTTATTACTAGTTCTGATGCGTCCGATACAAATACAAACAAGACTTAAATGTGAGATGGCTGACCATGATAAGATCTCAGATCAAGTGGTTTGAAATCGAAAAAAAGGAAGACAAAATCATTTTTCACAGAACATAACTTTAGGCGATTTAATATATGCTTACCACATTTAAAATCAGTTGGATTATTATTATTATTAAAATCAGTTGCATATTTTGTGTATATTTCCTTAAACAAATGGAATATCCCTAGAAGGAAAAGGCGCCCACGCTTTTATTCAAACCATGCATTTTATTGTAATCAGAAAAATCATTTTAAACTTTTGCGTTCATTTTTTCGCATGAATAAAAGCTTATACCTTAATTTTTTTATTTATTTTATTTTCTACTTTTTAGTGACGGCTGACACGAATACACACGACTTGTTAGGTATAGTAAACCAATTTCAATTATCGCATTCTCCAATATAAAACACATATTAAATATTTGTTACGAATATTACATATTACGAATTTGAAAAAGTGCGACACAAACCGAGAGACGAAACAAGATTCACTACCCCGATCTAACCTTTGACTCTCAAGCCGCTCCGAAATGGGAATGATTCACAGGCAGCGCCCCCTTCTATTATGTGTCGTCTAGTGGTGTTGTTACAATCCTACGTAACGTGAGGTTACCACCTTCCAAACTTTATCGCCCAAATATAGGGCTAAAATTTTAATATCATTTTGTTAGGTTTAAAATAAGTAGATTGTAAATTTTTTTTGCATAATATTGTATTGTCTCCGGAAACCCACCACTGTGCTAAATTTCAAAGCTGTAGCTCGATTGGTAGTGGGTAAGAAATCGATCTCAAGATTTGTGGACAAAACACTAAAGTTGAATAAAAGCTTATAAAAATAAGTATATTTCTCTGTATATTTTTGTTATAAAGCTCTAGAATGCTAATTTTTATAAAATGTTCTTTAAATGGTTAGGACTTCAAAAAAATTGCTGGATTTTGTTTTTGAGTGCAGTAATTCATAGAAATTAGAAACATATTTATATAGAATATAATGTTAAATAAAAAAATGTTATTTATATATATATATATCGAAGTATGTTCTGGTAGCTATAATGAAACTGCGTAGGTGTCTTGTGCATTTCAGTTCCGATTTGTGGCTGTCTGCCTAGGCCTGAAAACAAAGTCACGATTTCTACTCATAATCAAACAATTCTTTTCGAAATAAAATAGTTAATTTGATTTAATTTTCAATAATTTCTGAAAAATTGCTCCCGAATTCCTTCTGTATATAGAGTAAGTTATTCCATTTTACTGAATAATACTCGTAGAAGTTCGATATCATATCTTCTTAGATTATTATTAATTTCCATTATATACAGGCTTGTATTATTAATTGTGTCAACAGTTAAGTAAGAAAGCATCCACAGAAGCAGAATGTAACTGAAGAAAATGGCGATCACTGCGAATAGGTTGTTTAGATTTGTAATAAATAGTAATCGAATATCTATAAAAACTTAAATTGTTTACATGAAATAAAAATATTTATTAGAATTATCTTCAGAATGGACGAGTTTTCTGTTTTGCTTATTATGGGTTCACAGAACTTCCGTACCCAGGATCCACTTTCGTTTTCCGGTAACCCTCCTGTTTTAGCAATTGCCAAATCCATTTGAATACTGTATAAAAATTTAACAGTCAGTGATTATCTAAATCGTTTGGTTAAAAATGTAACTGACAAACAAACCTTAGAAGTCGCCAAAAGAGCGATAACGAATAATTATGGCATCCTTTCCATAAAATGAAGCTCATATTTTAAGTAAACACTGAGAGCTGCACCAATAAGGACATAATATTTAATATTTTCAAAATACCCTTAAGTATAACATTAAAAAACTCTACTTTAAACATTAATTATAATCTTCAAACAGAGTGTTGAAATTTTGAAGATTCCCATTGATCAAGCATTACTCCAGAAGTCACTCCTTGCAACGGAAGTTCTACTTTACTCCAAATAAAGAGAAAGAAAAACTCGTCCATAGCTGAAAAATGATAATTATGTGATTCTTTTGAAACACTTCATCTATAAGATATTATTTTCATGATAAAGTTTTCACCGAACAAAAAATAATATCAGTTCGGAAGATTTTAATGTGACATTTAAATTCAATTGTTTTTTCAGTAGAAAGAATCGCAAGTAAAAAAACGGATTTACCCATCTTTACATTTCTATTTAATTTTTAAAGATCATCGTATATTAAAATCTGCCAGCATTTAATTCATATATAGATTATTTTGCTTCATTTGTTCATATTTTTACTTAATTTTACTTTTACAGATAAAAAAGAAGACTTGAAGAATTAATTATTTTCTTAGTTACTTAACTAGTTAACTTTCTTCCATCCTAATCATTTCAGTATGCGTAAAAACAATTTCATTCGAATACTAGCAATATTGAATCTGTTTAATGAATGTGCTGCTCCATTTTTTTCTGCTTTTTGCATTATATTTATCGTGAAAAATTTTTTATATTAGCACCTAAGTAATACTCAACGTTCTGCTTTATTTTATGTTTAATTTTGGTGATACTTTTCCCCAGCTTTTCCATTTGTTAAATTGCGACGTCACCCCCGCCACAAAAAAAATGAAAGGAAATGGCAGTATTCTGGACTAATGAGCCGAAATGGCTGAAATTTTGCACAACAGTGTATTATTAGTTGTGCTTTTTCGATTTTTATGTGTTTCGATAATGTTTAAAATATAAATTTTGTAATTTAATAAAATTATAAAATATAACTTTAAATATGAAAAATGAACATTTTTAGTTTATGTTATGTAGCAGTTTAATATAAAGCAAGAATTATTGTAATCAATCCATTTTATTTTCAGATATGTCAGAAAAACCGTAACCCTCATTTAACAATAGGAACCATAAATTTCATCTACTACTTGAGTCAGCTGTTTCATCTACAACAGTCTACTGTTGAACAATTTTGCCTTTAATTCTTCAAAGGCTTTGTGCATTTTCTGTCCTTTCTTAGTTCCCCTTCTAGGTTTAAAAGTACTACTGTAGATGAAAATACAGGAATATAATGATTATAATATCCAAAAAATCCTAAGAATGAATTGCAATTTATCCTATACTGTAATACTAGGTTGTAACTAATATTACGTTTTGATATAGGCTGATGGTGGTGCAGTCAGAAGACGCAGGGAAGCTCCAGAAAGGATTGGTTATAGGCAAGCACTGGAGCGACTCGCAAATTTCGTTCACAATGAATTGGGAAATGGACGTGCACCAAGGGCAAGACCAGACATCAGAGAATGGAGAGTACAGAGAGCCAGAACTATTCGAGCACTGAATGAGTTCAAAGAAAAACTTGATGCAGTCTGTGTTCACGCAAATACTGGAAAAGTCGTGGGAAATGTTGCAGAAATTTTAGGTGCCATGGGTGCTATAGTAGGAGCTGTTGTGTCTCTTTTTGGACTAACTTCAGGCCCAAAGATTACAAACATTGGAAACATGGTACACCATACAGGTATACAAGTACATTTCAAATCGTTACATTTCCACTTTTCAAATTAGCTTTGGGGTTGGAACTTGTATCTTGGTTGTTAGATCGGGACACCGCATTATCATTATTGGTTGTATTATTTGGCTTACTTCAGAATTTCATGAGATGATGTATCACATCATGACTGGGAATATACTTATTTATCACCCACGCCGTCCCACTCGTCCATGGGGTATGGGGAGACTGGGGAAGTATGGTTGTGTCACTCTTTAAGATACGTACATGAATGCCATTACACAGAAGTGCCCTCAGAATGTCTTCGGAACAAGAAAATTAAGAGGCCTGTGAACAAAAAAGAAAATTTGAAGGATATTTTTATATAACTTTGGCTTAGCCTGACTCGGTGTAAAAACTGAAAACAAATCTAAAAAATAATGCACATGTTGTAGGTGTTGTAACTACTATTAACTAGAGGTTTAATGTTTCTTGGAGAATTGATTATTATCCTGTTGGAAACCTGATACATTATTCAGGTATATAAATTTAGTCATTGTTACTGTTTCAACAAGAAGGTTCAGATTATCATGGCGGAATTATCTTTGAACCTCCCAATGCCTTAGAGGAAAAAGGCTCTGCCAAAGTAGCCTATTGTTAGAAACCATAAAAAGAAATTTAAAGAAAGATAAAGCCCAAAAAATATATTTTTTGTTTTAATTCCTTAGGAAAAAGAAAATTCAATGTACCGTAAACTAAGACATACCGTATACGATTTAAAACATGTACAGGATAAAACGTGTAAACATTTTCTGTAGAATAAAAGCATCCGTTCGCTCCTGATTAGTAGAAAATGCATATTTAGAACAAACTCTGCTTGTTTCAAAGCATACATATCAGATCAGATTTAAAGAGAACTAAGAAACAACATTTCAATCAAGATTAAACTGAAAGAAATTCATTAACCAAAAATCGAATGATAAAACAAATTTTAATTGTGAAGAATTGTTTCATTATGTTAATAAAATAGTAAGGACGACTATAACTATTATTTGCGCTTTGATGGCCAACCAATTAGGGAATGGCCTGCATACTAAATTGCTGAGTAATTGCTAAAAATCAGTCTTAATTTGAAAAAAGTATCCTCCTGTCTTTTTCAGGTACTTGTATCGACAATGCTTCGAAAGCAATTGAATCCCTCTTTTCTGAAGAATACCTCAGGAAAATCGAAGCAGTTTTGAAAGAAGACCAAGAGCTTTCCCTCCCTTTGGCAGAGTGGTTGAATTTCTCGAATGAACTAAACATTAACATGCAGGAAATCTTTGGTGTCAGCCTTACCTCTGGAACATTTAACACCGTCATACAGGTATTCCAGGAAATCATCAAATTTTCCAGCCCAGCCAGAAGTTTTCATGCAACTATGAGGCTCATGAGACAACAGAGATATTCAGTAAGCATCGGGAACGATGTCAAAGTCGAGAAACTTCAAAAGTTCTACCAACATCTGTCTGCTTCTCCTCAGTTTGCAGACAAGATGCGTGGTGTTCTTTCTATTTTAAGAGCACAGCCTCAACACGTTCAGTTATTTGTAGATGGAGTTCGAACCTATCAGACTGTTATGGACCTAACCAGTTCTTCTGCAGTCCCAACTCTTAAAAGTGGTCTTAATCCTGAAATTCCAGCTGTAGGGGAAGTTTCAGTTTTCTGCTTTTTTCAGGCAATAAGCCTGGCAAATAGTGTAATTTCACTTGCAAATGCGAAAGATATCATTAAACGTGGTACATCTCAGTATAGTGATGCACTAGAACAACTTACATGTTCACTTGCTTTTGAACTGAGAAGAATGGAAGATTTGTAATTTTAAAAGACGAAAAATTGTTGCTTTTCTGTACTTTCAGCATTGTGCGAATGCTTTTTAATAAAATTTGTAAATCAAATTTGAACATCATTTGCAGTGTATGTTTCGTGAAAAATAACTGTTTTAATTAATTTTAATAATTCTCTGTTGCCCTAATAAAATTTTCTTCATTGTTGTAATAGAAAATAACGCAGCAATCAACAACTGTTGTAATATTCTGCTTTTATTGCCAAATAGCTGTCTTGGGCGACTAACTTGTTCGCCGGAAATATAATTTCAATTAAATGCATAATTTAATATTTACGGTTTCCTTAACAAAGTAATTTTAAACTTCAAACTGTGATAGACATTTAACCCTGTTCTTTTAGTAGCTTTCCGCCTGTTCTGTCCATTGTCTACATGAACTTCCTAATGGAGTCAAGTAACTGTCTACCTCACGTGGCATTTGATTGCACCTTGTTGCCGTCAACTTCAACTTCTCGTTCCTCAAGCAAAACATCAATTTCATTTCAGCATTGAAACGGCGTTACACATTCTACGAACAGCAGCACGTTAGCTAGATTAAAACATGCTGATAAAAAATTAAAACATGAAAACCATAATCATTCAGCTTACTGGATACATATCATAATATGCTTGTCATCTTCGAGGACTTTGTTTGCAGATTTGAAAGAAGAATTGAAATAAAAAATGAACTCCATTAAAATATTACCTTATCTTTCAGCAATGGAAGAGAATTTCACAATTAAATATTTGTTTTAACAATGAAAACGGTTTGAATTTCATTGCAACAATAAAAAGTATTGTTGTAAATTATGCATAAATATATTATTAAAAAAATTGCTAAAATTAGAGAATATTTTGTACGACAATTTAATTGACATAATTGAAGCGATAATATTTTTAATTTTCAGACAGTATAAAAATCATTTTTGTGCTATAGTATTTTTGGAAGTTATCAGGGAAAGACGCCGAAATTTCGCTTAATTTTCAATTAATTAGAATTTTAATTAAAATTTTAAAAAGACGATTCCGAGGTGCACATTCCAACTTTCCAAAGTATGTTTTTGCCAAATTTCGTAACTCTACATCCAGCGATCTGCCCTGTTGAGCGCCTAAACACACGCAGACACACACATTCTCCTTTATTATCAGAAGAGATTGAACGGAAGAGTAGGATATATTCGTACACATAAAAAGCGAAGTAGAAGTATAATTAATTAAAAAAAGAAGAAAGATATTGACAAACAGCTAATTTAAACGTACATGAAATTAGAAATTATATGTCACATCGATTGCTTTTTTAGAAAATTAGCTGCACAGTTGGAATTTTTACACATTATTATACTACATGAATGTTTGGCTTAAACATCGGCCGAAGTACTTTAAAACATAAATATTGGCATAACGTTTATTTACGCTACTGGACAAAAGTATTCCACAATTTGAAAAATGCAAAAAATTTGGAGATTATATGGATACAATGGTTCACAATCAGTTGTGGAGAATCGTAAGACGTACAATTGTCGGAACTCTCATTTAACAGTGAAGATTTGCTCACGAGGGCAATTAAGGAACTGACCAGAAAATAATGAAGAAGAAAATGATTTGGGCTCACCCGTTTCACAAAATGTTGATAAAGATTTGCAACTATCATCAATGGTTTTGTTTACTGTGCGCAATACTTACATACACTTTGGTAAATATAGCATCTATATTCAGAAAGATATAAGGATTTCTTTAAAAAATCCCTAATTTTCCCGCATGTTTTTCGCTTAAATATACAGAGTTTTCAACCAAATTATACGAAACTTACAGAATGGGTGACAATACATTAGCGAAGCATTATATTAAAATTTGAAGTAAATGCTTTGAGTATTAGAGGAAATATGAGTACTTGTATTAAATATTTTTTACTGCGCATGTGCGAAAAGTAGCATAATCTTTTTTTCATAAATTCAAAGCATTATATATAGGTCAACTTGCATAAAAATTCAACTTTAACACTAAATAAATATTCCTATTAGCATTAAATTTCATAAAAATACATTAAAACTTACAAAAACATACTTCAACAAAAACATAAAACAACTTCAATTAACATTAAATATAATCCCTTTTTTTTGGTATATTCTGATTAGGCTTCGTAAAAAAATTTCAGCTGAAAAAAATCAACAATAAAAATTCCAGATTTTTCAATACAAAAATCAATGCTTTTTTTCTGTGAATATGTTTATAATAAAATTACTTGATTTATTATTAAAAATATGTAAAAAAAACAAGTATGTTAAACTTGCTGCTAAATGGCCGTACTTAACCCACAACTAAAATCTTTGTGGCCATGCCATTAAAAGTGCATAAAAAATTTCAATTAAAATTCTCACTTTAAGTTTATTGTTAAAAATCTCTGATTATACATAATTATTAATCAAGTACAGGTTCATCAGTGTCCTATCAAGAATATGCGAAAATGGTAATAAAGAATTATTTAGTTCATAAAGAATTCATTTTCTTCCACTTTCTAATTAAGCAATCTTTTCCAAATTGTATGCAAATGATGACGGTAACCGAGACGCCTTATGATTTTGATTTGAGAGTAAAATTCAGAATAGTTGGGAAGCATAAATTTATTAATATTTAGATGCCAATTTTTACATTTTATCAAAACATCACCGTCTTTAGATATATTTACCGACGCACAATTTTGAAAGGAAACAAGTTTCTTATAATTTCCTGGATTACAGGTACTCAAATTGAATCAGTTTTAGAAGTAATCTCTGCGGCTCTATCTCCAGAGATACGGAAAGTTGATAGTAAATAAAAAAAATATGAAGAAGAAAAAGTTTATTCAACTGCTGTGCTTTGTGTATGTGGGGAATTTCTCGAAATAAATCTTTTCCTATCAGCAGTGGGAGTGCCCCCTCGACTTTCGCGCATACGTCACAAAATGACGCGGTTTGTACTTAGGTTTGTCTTACAGTGAAGAGAATCGACCATGCATTTTGGAACCTTGCCTCTTCCTTTCCATCAATTGGGTCCAAAATTTGATGACGATCGACAATTTTGGTCTCAAGATCACATACAAAATTTCATTCATCAAGTAGTTCCGTGAGTTATTGATTTTTCATGTTCGCGTACACACGCACTGGCAAAAAAATAAACAGAAAGTCTACGTTTTGATGAATTTGTTCCATAATTTGACACTGATCTGTATTTAAAGATCACTTACTAACAATGAACTTTCTAACTTGTTGTGTGTTCAAAATTTAATAACGTTTCTAATTTTGTCTCTAATTCTGATAGTAAATCCATAAATCAAATTTCATTTTCCTATCGCGTTATGTTTTTAACCCTTCCAGCGGCGGAGGCATCTTTTTTTTCGATTTTCAGGTTCAGTTCAAAAGCAGGTTGTTCGTATTTCTATGCATATTTTCGTAAGCAAACATGGTTGGTTGGTTGGTTGATTCCGGTTTAATGGCGCAAGAGCCAACTTGACCATACTGCGCGTAAGCAAACATGGATAAAGTATTCTTAGGATTTCAGAGATATAATTAAATATAGAAAAGTTTGGTTCATTCACTTTAAAAGCTTAGATTTCTAACCGGCCATTCACTTCACAGACAAACTGTATACTTTGGAACGCGAGAGGGAAAAACCGATAAAAATCTACGGAAATGAGCCAAACGGCTTGTCATGGTTGGAATTCTTTCTTGATTGAAATCGGAACGAAAAATCAGAGGCGCCCTGATAGAGGCGAACGAAAAGAACAATGCCTTGCGTAGATTGAAGCCTCGTTTCGGGGGAAGCATAAATTAAAATCTGCTGGTCTTGTGCAGATTGAAGCCTCGCTTCGAGGATAGAATAATTTAATATCTGCTGACTGGGAAAAATGGAAGAGCGATTGACAAGCAGCTGTAGAGAGGGAAAGAAGATCGCTCTCCCCCTTACCTTCGTTCCGATTTACCGTCCTTGTGAATGGCGTGCATGTATTTTTCGAATTAAAATGGGTGGGGAAAAAAACGGGCTTAGGACAAATGGCATGGCTATACTTCAAGTGAATGGCCGGCTTAAAAGACACAAAAATTCGGTGCAAACACGTCTTCCTACAAGAATTAGAGGTAGTTATGAACCTAAAGGACTCATTAAAGGAGATTTAAGTAAAATAATTGGGCGCTGGAAGGTTAAGCGAATGTGTTCAAATGCATACGGACGGACAGTTAGAGTTCTTTTTGCAGGATCTCGTCTAAAATGTTATAGAAATCTACAATTTTAGTGTGAAGATCATACACAAAATTTCAGCCGATTAGATTGATGCTTTTTGGAGTTATCGTGCTCACAAACAGACTGACGGAATTCCAAAAATTGCTTTTTCACACTTGGGAAGGTATAAACATGGAGATTCTTCAAAATCTTGATGCATTTTTCTGACCCTTATACTACTTTCTCATTCTGTACTTCGTATATGAGAAACAAAAAAAGAAATTGAGTACAGTTATTTTTTCATAGACAACACAAAATTAAGCTTGTAAATAACAACAATTTATTTATAATATTATTGCCGTGAACTTTACCAAATATGCACAAGAAACTATAAAAAAAATCGCAAACTTGATTTTCTTTTAAAAAATAATTACGTTGTAACGCATCGACACTCCGCACTGAGTGCAGGAGTCTACATCATCATTTGAGTATTCATTACACCGTCGTCAGTGACCCTAATTCGACGAAAATACAGGGAAGGATATTTAAAATGTAGTTAAAATATATACACACATAACCACACACCCCACCACACATAATAGTAAAATAAAAATCAGTATGTGTCATAAACAGATGTAGTCCTTTAAGACAAATCTCACAAAAAACTATAAGAAAACAACCGCAAACTTAGTTTTAAAAAATTAGGTTGAAACGTAGGCATCGACACTCCGCAATGGATGCAGGAATCTACATCAGCAATTGAGTATTCATGCACTGCTGCGAAAACAACTTGAGAACGGAATAGGTACTACTTAGGCTGTGGTACGACTTAAGCAAGTTTACCCTATTAATTGTATTTTATAACATACTTTGCTACATCACTGATCACCAGTGGCGAATCTAGGATTGGGGTCTGGGGGGGGGGGCTGAGGTATAAAAAGTTTTGTATCGTCATGATGAATGTCAAACCTCAAGGCTAAAGTAAACCAAAACTCTTTTAACTTTACAGACTTTACTCACCTGACAATAAGAATCATAAAAACAATACAATACTTTCGATAATTTAATAAAAATTACAATGAAATAACTAGCCAAAAAGTGTCTTCGACCACGTCAAATCTATAAGTACAAGTAGAATGACTACAAAATTAGGAAAATTTTCGAGCCTGTCAAGCCAGAAAGTAATGTTGAAACGTTTTTATTATTTTTTAAAAACAGGGAAATTTAAAAAAAAAAAAACAGTTGTAATGATGTTAAATAAAATCAAGAATTCTGGCTTGGCTCTGGGGGGGGGGGCTGTAGCCCGATAGCCCCCTCCCCCTGGATTCGCCACTGCTGATCACACATTAACGCTGGGTAGTCCAAATTTCCGCATTCAAACATACGCCAAAAACTCTACTTTTCAGACAAAAGTAAATAAGGGGTCTATTCTGGTACCCCCGGTTGGGTTGGGTTCTGCACGTTAACAACGGAACCCAACCGAGGGTACCAGAATAGACCCCTAAATATAATTAGAAAAGCAAGAAGCATTATTGCACGATTAACTAATAACATAAAAACTTTATTTAAAATTAAATTTTCTTAATATCATATTATTTAAGATTTATATGGAGATTTTTGGTATATAACTATATTACGAACACAATAATTATAGGGTAGTAGAAAAATAAAAAAAATTAAATAAAGGAAGGAAAGGAACCATTTCTTTTATCACAGGGAGGAAATGTATGTTTCTTCCCATCCGCGCCACTACTGTTCCGTTATCAACGGTCACGTGCGCGCGTTATCAAACATTACTGAAAAGTGTTTTGATCGAAAGACAGCAAATCATTATTTCACGGCAACAAGAAGTGAACTCTTGTGGAGTGCTCTCCTGTGTGTGAGCAAATAGAGAGTTTGATGAATAAAATCAGAAAACAGCAGAAGTGGAGCTTTCACTCTATCAAAGATCCTAAATTTCCAACCTTTGGAAAGGTTTAATCAATGACTGGATGCGTCTGACGTTGAAAGAAATATAAAATATGGTAAGTATTTTCTTGGTTATTTTCCAACTTCATATGTAATTCGATAGCATGATATTTTTCAGACATTACTGCTCAGTGGCGAATCTAGGATTCCGGTCTGGGGGGGGGGCTGAGGTCATAAAAACTTTGTATCGCCGTGATGAATGTCAAACTTCAAGGCTAAAGTAAACCAAAATTCTTTAACTTTACAGACTTTACTCACCTGACAATAAGGATGATAAAGAACAATACAATACTTTCTATAAGTTAATAAAAATTACAATGAAATAACTAGCCAAGAAATGTCTTCGACCGCGTCGATGCTACAAGTACAAGTGGAATGACTACAAAAGTAGCAAAATTTTCGAGTCTTTCAAGCCAGAAAGTAATGTTGAAACGCTTTTATTATTTTTTAAAGACAGAAATTAAGAAAAAACAATTGTAATGATGTTAAATTAAATCAGGAATTCTGGCTTGGCTTTGGGGGGGCTGTAGCACGATAGCCCCCCCCCCTGGATTCGCCACTGTTACTGCTGAAATGAGGAATATCCCCTGTTCCAGCACTCTAAACAGTGTTTTTTCGAACAAAATCAGAATTCGATGTTTTAAATAATCATGATTCATAAACAAAGCTTATACTGCAAGCAATGTAATACCAAATTATTACTCTGATAAGTTGTCTGTTTTCTATATATATTTAAAAACTTTGTTTTATTCGGACATGTGGAACTAACAATGGAGTTGCTAGCGACTTTCCTCAACACTCGTTCATAAAATGTTGCATACGAATTTGCTTTTAGCTCATAGAACTTATATGTAAGGATATATAGTTAAAATTTTTAATCGAATAATTGCATTTTGAAGAACTTATTCAAAAATACATAAGTGACAAGACGGTAAAACATTTGAAAATTGTTAGAAAATGTAAATACTAAAAATTTGGCTCACGTTTTTATACTTTTATAATCTGAAAGGTCTGCTGTTTATATAAATGAGCTTTTCAAAACTTCAACTTGTATTTCCATACAACAAGAACCAAAATATGGAATGCTGAATATGGCAAAATTTGAAAAAACTTTAATTAATAGTTTCATGATCGTTTCAAAAAGGGATTTATAAATTTTAAAAAATAACGGCATACACTTAAAATTACTTTTCTGAAACCTTTAAAATTCTCCCGTAGACTATCATAATAAGGAGTTCACAAAATCTTTCATTTTCTAAACTGATGTTGAATGAATTAAATAATATTTTATACATAAAACGATTCAGTAGCAGATGGAATATGTACCATCGGAGACTTTTTTTAATAGCTTGCTCTTCGAATTTTATTAATATTTTTGATGTATCAAATATAAATACTAACATAAGTTTAAAGCAAGATGGCTGATCATGATACGATATCAAAAGCTGACCTGAAATCCAAACAAGAGATGAAATCACTTTTAACAGAACATACATTAGGGGATTTAATATATGATAACAATCTTTATAGTCACTTGTACTTGTGATTATGTAATATTACATACCTTTAAAATATTTCTGAACGTATTCTATCTGTTGTGCAAATATAGAGCATCATCAATAATTTTATCCCACTATATTCGCAAAATAATGTATTGTGCAGAGTAAGAATCAGACTTTTGTTTTGCTGTTGCTATTAATCAACAAAACAAATTGCATCTTAAAACCCATTCTAGAGACTCAAAAGAAATTCTAAGAAATTTAATCATATATTATTTTCTGTAATTGAAGATTATTAATATTTTCAATATTATTTCCCTTTAAGAAGTTCAGACACTACAAAAGCTCATTGATATTTTGGGCGATTTATTTATAGTTATATTAGTTTAATGTTAAAGATAAGCAAATTTATCTATAACATTATATATATATTTTTATAATTATGAAGTTCTAGAAGACTTAATTTCAAAACATTTTGTTTAAATGGTTAGAATTTCAAAAAAAAAAAAAAATGCTATTTCTTGTTCTGAATTGCAGCAGTTCATAGAAATAAAGAGCAATTTTTACATAAAATGTAATGCTAAAGTAAAAAGCATATATTTATAGACATTTGTTTTGGAAGGTACAATGAATCTGCGTATGTTGCATGCGCATGTTTCGAATTTTAACTGTCTAATTACGTTTGAAAAAAAAATGATTTCTACTTACAATCAAACAATTCTTTTTTTTTTTTTGAAAAAAGATTCATTTGATTAAATTTTCAATAATCGGCTTCTAAATAATTCACCTTCCAAATTTTTCCTAGATATAGAATAAGGTGTTTCCATTTCAGTGAATAATGGAATTTCGGTATCGTAACTTCCTAGATTATTTTTAATTTCCATTATGTGTAGGCTCATGCTATTATTTGTGTCAATAATACACACATGCCAACATTGGAAATGTGGCTGTCCGTAACAGAATGTCTATGAGGGTGGCAGGTGCGCACACACGTAAACAGAATTGTATCAAAATTTTGAATTTATGATCATTTATATATTTCGTCATATTTTAAATAATCAAAATTTTCTATTTTTTTAAGAAATATATCTTATTTGAATAAATTATACAAGATATATATATATATATATATATTAGGCGGCAAGAGCCGTTATATATGTATGTAATGACTTGGAAATATTCCCATCTTTAAAATAAATCTTTTTTTTTTAACGTCAGTCAATTTTTAATTACTAACGAATTATTTCTACTTCAATCCTATGATAAAAAACACTTATAACGTAACTAGACTCGCAAAAGCCGCAATAATTTCTACAGCCTCAACTTCGGTACTTCCCCTTTTCTACTTTCTCGTACACGAAGTATACGAAGAGAAAGTATTGTAATCGTCAAAAAATTCGAACTCGAGATTTTGACGCATCTCCACGTTTTAGACCTCCCTGAGTCCGAAAAACACAATTTTGGAATTATGTCTGTCTGTGAGCACGATAACTCGAAAACTATTAGAGCTACGGGGATGAAATTTGGTATGTGATCTTTAAACATAATTTGTAGGTTTCTATCAAATTTTGGACAAAATTCGTCCACGGGAAGTCTGTCTGTCTGTATGTCCGAAGTCATGTGAACACTATAACTCAAAAACTTGAATAGCTAGATGGATAAAATTTGGTACACAGTTTTATCGTCATGAATGTAGGTCCGTATAAAATTTTGGGCCAAATCCGTCAACGGGCTGACTGTCTGTCGGTCTGTATAATCGCATACTTGTTCAACTCCATGCGCATGCGTTCTGGTAATGCCTGTGCAAAGAAGGGACACTCCGAAAACTTGGCAGTTTGCCAAAAACCAATTCTGGCGGCGCGATTTTGTAAGGAAGCAAGCATTTAGGGCGTCTCGCTAGGTCCTGTTGCGCAAAAAAATGCGCAGGGGTTTTTATTTGTTTTGATCCTTCAAACCACGCGTGGTTCTAACTTTGGTTATCTTGCGACAGAAGTTTATTTGGCGTCTTTTATTATTCTAGCTTGTATGAACTATATTTTTCTATAAGTATGCTATGATGGTTCTATACATCCTATTTAATTTTGATTGTGCTTCATAATTGATCTTTATCTAACATGTTATGAAGAAATTACCCTCTTAAAGAATTTGAACTGTATTAAACATTTTGCAGCGTATACATCATTGTTCAATGTATTGATTATAAGTGAAGGATTACGCCACTTTGTCCTTGAGACGGTAAGGGTGGAAAATAACACGTTCGCATCTAATCGCTACGCATCTCTTTGAATTTGCTTCTTTACGTAAATATTTTACAATCACTATAATCTACAATGAGAACCTTCTGATAGTCATTGGATTCTGGGTTTCAGTAGGTTCGAATTTTTTTATCCACGCAGGGGAAGGGAAACAGCACCTTTTTGGGAAAGTATGCGAGAAAGTTTAGGGGAGACCACTCCCTCTGGTTTGGTATTATAAAAACTCGCGACGTCTGTGTAATTGCCTCTTTCGTAATGATGTAACGCACTGAGCAAGTTGCGCCGTTTTAGGCGTAATTCTTCACTCCTGGCCATGGATTTAATATTCCCATTATCTTTTAAAAGTTTAATCTATTATTGAGTACTCTATAGCTAATTTAATTTTGCCTGTTTTCGAAATGTAATAAAATGTTTTGAACATTTAACAACTGCAATCTTCTTCAACTACCTCTACACTTCACTTAACGGAACAACGTTATATATATATATATAATATTTAATAAATTTTTAGTTTTTGAATTGCATTTTGATATGTCTTGTTTATTTTTTGTATATTGATATATAACAGGTTATATTTTGGTTTATACTATCATTCTTATGTATATATTAGGGCGGATCAAAGTATCTTAGATCTTTTTGGGGTAGTGCGGAAAAGTTGTTAACTCCCATCATTAAAAAATATATAAAATCTTATAACTCTGAATTGATATCTTCTGTCGCCTTAATGGGCCAAAAGTTGTGAAAATTGGACTAAAAATGGTTAAAATTAATAATCACACACACACATACCAACTAAAACGACTGCGCGCAAGGGGTAAAAAACTCATTTATGTAGAAATTTTATTCTTATCCGTAGTTAACGGAAATTTTCGATAAAATCCGTAGTAACTACGGAAAAACCGTAGCAGTTGGCATGTAATATTAATAAAGTAACAGAGCATTCAGGTGTAGTCCGGACGATTCAGTTTTGCGAATCTTTGATCTGGCTTAACATCTTCGCTTCCCAATATGGATGAGTGTTCTGTTTTGTTATGAACAGTTCCAGATAGCAATCCTCCAATTTAAACAATCCCCAACTCTATCTGGCTTCCATTTCGATTGCCAAGCTCAAATCAGTTTCGTCTCATCTACACAAAAGATGGAATTCTGTACTTTTAATGCCAATTTTTTTCGTCTGTCAGTTTCTATAATTCATTAGTAAAACAATAACATCCGACTATTGATGACAGTTTGATGTGTCGCAGAAAAGAGAGATAGCAAATTAAATTATGACAACTATTAGGCAATATGAGGCTCGTATTTTGCACAGACGTCCAAAGAGTCTTGAAATACTCATTAGCATCTTCAAACAGCTGAAATTTTCTTCTTCAGATATATTGCTGATCCTCAATGACAAAGCATTACATCAGAAGTCGAACAACATCCCGGAAGTTTTATAAAATCGAAATAAAACACAAAAAAACCCTCGCCTATATAAATGGTGCCTTGTTGAAGTTCAGAAAATGTTTGTCATTTTAAGTTTACTAAACATAAACATTTGTAAATGAAAGCTTTTTCTCTCAGTTTTGAAGTGGCGAAAAGCTTTCATCATCTCAAAACTTCTTTCTATCCCAAACAACCCCTTCATATTCCTCTAACAAGTTTTCCCCATCCCAACTAATCACTTTGTATTAAATTAAAAGTGCAATTTGCTTACTGAGAGATCACTCGGCATTTGTTGGATTGGACATTATTTTAAGACTGCGATCAAGTTTAATTGTGTTGTGAGTTGCTTATAAAGTTAATCTTGAAGGAATGAAAGCATGTATAACAGCTTCAACTAAACAACGAATTTTCAATTGTTTAGTTCATTGTAGAAGCCAGTTTAGTCTTTGAAATATTATTGTATATATTTCTTTCATTAAAAAAAACATTTAATTCCTCATTCAAAAAATAATTTCTCTTTAACATTTCCAAAATTTCATTCTATCTGGATATTTTATACATTTACCTGCGCTACAGAATACATGACATTCATATATCGCCTATAACAGATACATATGAGATAAGTAGAGAGTATCTCCAACTTAAAAATTTTTTCTGTAGATTAAAAATTATTCTTTGTAGTTTTTACATTTCAGGCTTGTACTATTTATTAAACAAAGTTCCCTTCTTATACTAATCTAAATGTTGTCAAAACTCTTTCAAATGATATATACAAAAGGAACTATTTTAATACTTCTGCAATCTTGCCATTTCTTTGCATTGTGCGCTTTTGTACTCGCAAATTTCTAAATGCGCTAAAAATTATCACGATAATTTTATCACATTTTTAAAATTAGGACTACTATTGTATGAGATATTAATTTAACTTCAAATCAAAATCACTGTCCAAATTTCTAAAAAAAATAATTTGGCTTGATCCCTTAAGGACGAAACCTTTTTATTTAAAATATATATTTGAAAATTTAGATCAACAAAAGTCAATAACTAATATAAATGACAAATTTAACGCAACAATTTCTACGATTTTTATGAAGAATGGTATTTTATAATTTCATTCTTTAATGTGCGTTTTATTTAGCTTTCAATTTTTTTTCCGTGTGTTTTTTCATATTTTTCATGTATTTTCGGTCTCATATTTTTAAATCTAAAAGAAATATAAAATAAACCAAACAATCATTATCGTATATACACTGATCACTATCATTATAGCTAATCGTTATTTCTAAGTTACAAAACCATAAGAGATGAAAATAATAACGAAATGATTATTGAAATGAGAGCATGTAAGAGATTGTTGAAATACACGAATTAATGGATCCCTTATTCGATGGATTACTTTTATTTCAGTGTTCCGTGTTGCAAAAGTCATTGGTCATAAAAATGGCACATTTGAGTGGCTTACATTTCAGAACATAGGGAGTGAATGGCGCAAAAAAGAAGGGAAGTGCAGGAGGTAATTAGAAACAAAAGAAACGTCTGGTTAAAGAGAGTATTTTTTAAATTTTACAGCCGTTTACCTTCCCTTGCCAAATATACATTTAATTTATTAACATTCGAATTTATGGCAATTGTTAGTGTCTATTTCACTCCTATATAATTTACAGTTCGTAATTAATATGAGTATTGCTAAATTGTTATAACTCGACGATTGAATTCCATTTATATACCAGGGTTCGCTTCTCTTCCTTATCTTTCTTTTTTGCAACAATTGCACATCACTCGCTACCCGTGTTCTAAAATGCATACCAACGACATTTGTCGTTCTTATGACCTATAATTTTTGCTCTACAGTACTCTGAATATGGACATTTTAATTCTAACCAAACAATACATATCTCAGTAGTTAATATTAAATATAACTTTTTGGGCTAGGAAAGGATGATAGCAGATGTATAGGAAGATTCCTATAGCAACTATCTACAGACATTTTGAGAAAGCATTTATCTTCATATCTTAGTTTAAGTTTCATAATCTCTAACAGGCATATTACTGATTGCTAAAAAGACACAACTAGATATATACTTAGAAGGACCAAATTTACTGAACTTCAACCTGGGGTGACCGAGATACTGGCCAATCAAGTCAGAACAGTAAGTCAAGAACCAGATTTCCCGGCTAATTTAGGACGTCTGGTAACGTAACCATTTACAAAAAGTTATAGAATAAGTCTATTATTAAATTGTGTAAGAGGGATTTTCGTTTTTCGAATGTTAGCATTTCAAAGCTTGCATCAGGCACTTGTTGACCCGGTGGCCGGGAGCATATAAGCAATCTGTACTTGAGTAGAAACATGGGGAATAATGCGCGCTTATCAAAACAAATGCCATCTTTTCAAAAGGGATTCGCACTCGAGAAATGCGTTTATGGAAGTTAAAAATGAAGACTTGCCTGTTGAGTTTCAGAATGTTATTGTTGAAAATTCTGATTCAATAATAATAAGAAACAACATAAAGTCTATAACGGACAATAAATAATTGAATCACAGAATTTGGAAGAAAAACCAACCCTTTTCATTTCTCTTAATTTTTAAACACAGCTGTTTTTAGCTATTTATTTCAATTATAGATTTAATGTTTATTTCTATCAAAGGTTTTTTTATGGGCATGTCCTCCTACTTTTTTTATATAATGTAAGTCATTAAATCCATATGCATCCTTAAACGTAAACGATGAAGGAAAAGATGGAATGCAATTATAATATCATGAACAGTATGATGGGACTTCTGAATTTTCCATGTAATTTATAATTCTTGCACTGATAAAACAAATTCTGATAAAGGTAAAACATATTGTGAGTGCAGTTATAAAAAAAATAAACATCCATAAATTAAACTTCATGCTAAAAAATGTTTTTTTCTTTTTCCTTTTTCAATTAAAAAAAATGTGACTTGCAAGATACTTGTGTTTATTCAAAATAACTAACAAAATGTAAAAATAAATAAAACCTGCCTGGGATCGAGAGACGATAGTGGAGAAACCAGCATGAGGGAGAATCTTGTTTTGATTTGTTTTTGTCAATCATGACTCACTAGATACCTTTGGCCATCCAGGCTGTATTCTTTATTAATTCAAAAGTACTGTAAATACTGTATTATAAGCTGTAAATTAAATGTATTAGTCTAAAAACTGGCATTTCTAAATTATTTATGCCTAACAGGCATTCGACCACACATGAGTACACTAGTTATTTGAGATCAAACAACGGTCTACCGTTACAATAACGCGGGAAACAAAAGGAGTGGCCACACGATTTGTATGTCCTTTTCTAATCTATAATCGTCCGGACTTCTTTCCTTCATTTTAAGATCGGATGGCGTGTGATATATCTAGAAAGAAATTCTTCTAAATAAAACTAGCACGCACACTGATTTAATACAGTATAAGTAAAGTATTATAAGCATTGGAGAGCATTTTCATCATAATATATGAGTAATGTTAGAGAGGTAAAGTCAGAACAGCAAGTCTAAAACCAGAATTTCCCGGCTAATTAAAAAAAATGATAATATGAGCCCCCATGTTATATGAAATTCAATAATCGGAATTTAAAAATATTCGATTGAATTAGGATATCAGAAATTGCCGTTATTCACTTAATTAGGTTGATTATACTCAATTCGTGGTGGAATTTGAGAAGTAGAATTCTTCAGAAGTCTTTTATATAAAATGAAATATAGTTAATATATTTTAAAAAAATTAATATGAACTATTTACTTAAAAGAAACACGAGAGACATTTTATTTAAAAAAGAACACCAGAGCGAATCCGTAACGTTTCTTCAATCCTGAATACAAGGTAAAAAATAGGGACTTTTGATCTCACTTTTAGTATACGCCACTTAATAAAAGCATAAAAGTAATTAATAAAATGTGAATAGATTATTATGTGCTTTGAAAGTTTTGCAGACCTATGGAAGTGAAGGACGTTGACTTAATTTCAAATTAAGTCGCGCTAAAATATAAGATACTGAATAGATAAAACTAAGAATATTACCAACCATGAAATTGTTTCTACTAAATGAAACTATCAAGCACATTGTTAGCTAGGGATTTATCACTTTATGAGTAATGCAAATGTTCGCAGTCATGCTTTTGAGAGTGATATGTTTCACACAAATTATTAAATGTAATTTTTTTGGCTAGGAAAGGATAATAGCGAGGAAGATTCCTATAGCAAATATCTACAGACATTCTGAGAAAGCATTTGTTTTCATATCTTAGATTAAGTTTCAGAGGAAACAATATGTTCGAGTTATGTAAACAAAATTCTTGGTGAATCTTCACAGGTGAACACTTCTTTACTTTCTCCGCAAGAATAGGCATCGGGTGATTTATCACATTCGCGGACACCTAATTTATGCTATTTGCTGGGACACCTAAGCTGTTAAAATAGCATTCCATGTACAAAAATGTGCGAAGAAAGCCGCTTTGCGTTTTAGTTTGTCGCGAACTTGGACGGGATATCGTGCTTTGTCCTAGCAAGTAGAGCGGCATATGTCGCTTTGTTCACGAACGTGTTAAGATTGGAAAATTAACAGACAGTAACAGGTGAAAGAATTCGTCTCGGAAGGATTTCTTGCAGCATAATCAAAGAATATCAGGCGGTTTTACTGATAACTTCGTAAATTATAACGGTGCATATTCATGTGTCATCATAAACAGCATAACTAAATAACTGGCGACATTTTCTTAAATCAATCTCAAAGTCTGTTCTGCCATCTTCCTCACACTCGGTTTCCCCTTTAAGATCACATTCGTATGAGGGGAAATAAAATTCAACTATCACTTTTTTTCACCATCGAGAAATCCGTTTGGAACAACTGCATAAAAGAAGTGCCATTTCACTATTGGGTACACCTGCAGATGGAACTACGCTTTGAACGCGCGAGTTTCAGTACTGTATATTTTGACATATAGTGTAATAGTTTATAACTAGTATTGTCTTCATATAGGCTGATGGTGGTGGAATCAGGAGACGTAGGGAGGCTCCAGAAAGGATTGATTATAGACAAGCATTGGAGCGGATCGCGAATTTCGTTGACAATGAACTGGGCAATGGACGTGCACCACGACCAAGACCAGACGACCGAGAATGGAGGAAACAGAGAGTCAAGACCATTCAAACACTCAATGAGCTCGGAGAAAAACTTGATACAATCTGTGTCGGCGCAAATTATGGAAAAGCTGTAGGAAATGGTGCAGAAATTTTAGGTGTCGGTGGTGCTATAATTGGAGCTGTTATGTCTTTTTATGGACTACCTTCAGGCCCAAATATCACGAATATTGGAAAACTGGTACACCATGGAGGTAAGCAAGTACATTTTAAATCGTCACATTTTCACTTTTCTAGTCATTACTGTGTGGATAGGTTATTAGTCCTCACAGCTCATCATCATGATTATTTTTATTGTTTGGAAATGCTATTACTTAAGACTTTCGTGTAGTGATGTATTAAATTATGATTAGACAAGTATTTTATTAGGAATTATTTGGTTATGAATACCGGAAACCTGGTAAACCATGCAGGTATAAATACATATTTCAAATCATTACATTTTTAACTTTCAAATTATCATTGGGGTTGGGACACATCATTGTAATTTTTTTTTTTATTGAACAGAGGTGGCGCCAGAGGGGTGGGGGGACCGGGCCCCCTGTAGGGGATGCTGTGCCCCCCCCCATTGGGGAAAATTTTTGTATGGGGTATTCAACTTGTTGATAAATAAAGATCTGGCCAAAATTTGAAACCAAATTCATTACACTCGTCCCCCCCCCCTCCGTAGAACAGGTCGTGCCGCCCTGTCGGGGAGACCGTGCCCCCTGTCGGGCAGATCATGCCTCTTCTCACCATTCGGGCAAACTCTAACGCCACTGCGGTTATTGAATGGAAATACCATTATCTTAGACGGCAGTGCGGTGAAATACAGGGTGGTCATAAATTATTGAACCCATTTCAAAAATTCATAAAAATAAACTAATAATGTTATAATTGTTTTCTCTTTTTAATGAGAGAGAGGAAATAAAGTTTTTTTCAGGTAGGTGGCGTACCATTACGGTGTTCTAAATTTGCTACAGCGAGAGATTTCCATACGCAATGTCTACCGATCAATAGAAGCCGATGCGTGTTTTCTGGTTTCCTTTTTTCAATTCTTGAAAACTATTCAGTTTTTGAATTACAATTGATTTAACAAATTTAAGAGCGTAAAATTCTCTACAAATACATGTTTTTATTTTTATTCTAGCTTTAATAGTTTCGCAGATAATGGCTCTCAAAAATGGAAGATGTCCAATAATTTACGACTACCTTGATCACCGTAACGGCGTGTTACATATCTGAAAAGAAACTTTAAATGCTCTATCACTAAAAAAAAACAACCGTAGTTGTAACATTATTAGTCTTCTAATTGATTTTTGAAATGGGTCCAATAATTTATGACCATCCTGTATTAAATAAAGATTAGATATGCAAGATGGTCACTCATTAGGTTACATCTTCAACCATTACAAAGAAGTGTCATTAGAATCTCCTTGGATCCGAGATTTTAAGAGGACTATGAACAGAAAGAAAAATTTGAAGGGGATTAAGAAGGAAATTTGACTCGGTCTGATTCGATGGAAAATTAGAAAAAGGTGTAGGAAATAGTGCAGACATTATAGGTACGATAACTACTATAATTTACGCTATAAGGTCTCTTCCGGAATTATTTATCAGCCAAACTATTATGCCTGTTGAAAATCTGATTCATTATTCCGGTATATAAATTTAAATCATTCTTACTATCTAAACGAAAAGCTTCATATTATCATGGCGAAAACGATGAATATTAGACTTAAGTAGCCTATAGTTAAAATCCTTTTGCTCACTAGAAAAACATTTTTTCCTCCCTAATTCATTAAAAAAATAATAAAGAATCCAACGTACCGTGGACTAAGATAGGACTATATTTCAAACATGCAAGATAAATCATACTAATGTTTTAAAGGTGGGAGAAGGCTTCCGTTCGCTAATAATCAATTCAAAACCCAACATTTAAAACAAAATCTTCTTGTTTCAAAGCTTGCGTTCTGCTGGACTAAGGAAACATTTTTCAATGAAGATTAAACTAAAACAAGTTAATTAACCATCAGTGGATTAAAACAATAACACTGATAGAAATGAACTTTATGTTAATTCTAATCAAATAATAAGGTCGACTATAAATATTTTTAGCGCTTTGGTGGTCAATTACCAGGGAACGGGCTGCATATTAACTAATGAAAATGAGTCTAAACTAATAAAAAATCCACATCTCTTTTGCAGGTATCTTAATAGATGGAGTTTCGAATGTAATTGAATCCCTTGTTTCTGCAAAATACCTGAGTGACATCGAAGCAGTTTTGAAAAGAGACCAAGAGCTTTCTCGCCCTTTGGCAGAATGGCTGAATTTCTCGAGAGAACTAGACGCCAACGTAGAGGAGATCTTTGGAGTCAGCCTTGCCTCTGAAAAATTGAACATCGTCATGAAAATATTCTATGAATTCTCCAAATTTTCTGTCTCTGTCAAAGGTTTTGATGCATCTATGCTGCTGATGAGACAAGGGAGATATTCAGTATACATCGGGAACGATGTGAAAGTCGAGAGGCTTCAAAAGTTCTTCCAGCAGTTATCTGCTTCTCCTCGATTTGCAGAAAGGATACGTGTAACTCTTTCTGTTTTAAGCGTGTCGACTGGAGCAATTCAGGTTTTAAGAGATGGAGCTCGAGCCTACCGCAGTATTATGGGCATACCTAGTTCTTCTGTTGTTCCCACTCTTCAAGGTGGTCTTAATCCTGCCATTCCAACTGCAAGGGAAGTTTCAGTTTTTTGCATTTTTCAGGCAATAAGCCTGGCAATTAGTGTCATTTCACTTATAAATGCAGCAAGTATCATTAAGCATGGTAAATCAAAGTTCAGTGATGCAATAAAACAACTTACACGTTCACTTGCTAGGGAACTGAGAGAAATGGAAGATTTGTAACTTTAACAGACGATAAATTGTAGCTTTGGTGTATTCTTTTGTTTTTGTTATTGTAGCTTTTGCATCTAATAAAATTTGCATATGTTTATTATAAAAGTTTGCTAATAAAACTTGATCATAATTTTTAACGAATCTTCTCTCAAAATTTTAATTTATTTTAACAGTTTCCTCTATCTTTATTGTTGTAATATATATATTACAATCCCCAGTTACTGTAGCATTTTATTTTTTTGTACATATGTATATTCTGGAATATCGCGATATAGTTGCACACATAAAAAGCGAAGAATTATAATCATTAAAAAAAGAAACACATTGAAAACATCTAAACTAAACTGTTTATATTTAATACATGTATTTAAAAATTAAATTACATTTCATACCGATTTTTTTCCCTGAAAACTAGCTGAATGATTTAAATTTTTCACTATATCGTAAATATAGGTTTGGCTTGGATATTGATTGAAGTATTTTAAAACATAAACAGCAGCATAATGTTTATTTATATCACAAAGCAATTAATTAGCAAACTTTAAAAGGATGAAGCACAACGCACTGCCATATACATTAGGGTAGATCGAAAAGTATAAGAATTTTTTTGGAGGGAAAATTACTTTTGGCGCGAGGTGGGAAAGTTGTGTCTTAAGTATATTAGTTTATATAATTTTTTTATTGAAATTCTTTTATATCTTCCGGTGCCACGAGCGCCCCAAAAGTAGTTAAAAATTGAAATTTTTATTAAAATGTACAATCTTTTTTTTTCTTTTTTTTTTTCGAAATTACTTTTGGTGCGGAGCGGGAAAGTTGTGTCTTAGATATATTAGTTTGGATATATTTTTTTATTGAAACCCATTCATATTTTCCAGTGCCTAAAAAAAAGTTAAAAATGACATTTTTTGGAAATATATAAAAAATATATATATTTTCAAAATGCCCTTTAGCGCCGGGTAAGAAAGTTTTGTTTTGGGTGTATTAGTTTATGTTTTTTTAAGAACGTAAACTTTTTTTGTGGCCCAAACGCCCCAAAATAGTTAAAAAATGAACTTTTACGATTTTGACTCATTCAAACAACAAGGAAGGGATGAATAAAAGAACGCTTTTGCCAAAGTTTCCCCTGTAGCCATGTGTTTTTGTTTCGGAAAAGTCGAGATTGTGGCGTAGTTTATCTTCATTTTCGAGATAAAGTAAAATTGTGTTATATTGTAAAATATAAAAAAAAGAAAAGGTAGTTGTGGGTCCCTCAATAATATTATATAAACACAAATATAAATATTTTTTATTCATTTAATAATAAAAAATAATTTTTCATTCTCTCCTATACGTTTTCCCTGTAAAATCGTTTCTTTAACGCACTTTTTATTTTTAATTCAAAATTTGCATAAAAATCGTTTTTTTTTTTGCAAATATTTAAGTGTCTTGGGGCACTGGAAGAAATAAAAAAAACTTTGCATGTATGCTAGTACACTTAAAAAACAACTTTTGCACCCTACTCCGATTATTCTACCCATACTTGAATTTTTGATCCACCCTATGTACATCAACAAGCTCCCAGATTAGCTCGGTAAGGCATCAACAGATCACAGCACAAGAATGCACTTTCAGAAGTAGTGACTAACAATCTACATAAATAAGGCAGTCTGAAGAGTGTCAGTGCTGGGTTACCAACGGAACCTATTGTAGTGTGTTTCTCATGTTCACCATATGTGATACTTGGCATTATAGTGGAGCAAATTACTGTAAGCATGTGGTGTCAATTACTTTTCCATGTTCTTTTCAGTTTTATACTTATATGGCCCACAAAATTTCCTGCTAAGATTCAAGTCGATCTTTGCAATTGTACCAAATTAATTAAATTTATGGGCAAACGATCCCTGTAAATTTTTGTTTGAGGTAAAAATAAGATAATTGCAATTGATATCTTTTATCATAAAAATACTGAAATTTTTGGTGAATTCCCAAGTTTACTTATTACAATTGAAAACTATTAAAATCTTCTGCATGTTTTTTATATTTGCTAAGTTATAGTGATAGATAATTCAATTTGATAGTATGAGGAAATGTATCTGGTGTGTTATTACACCCAGCTACTAAGTAGCCCAAAATATGATCCTAATGTATTTAAACTGACATATTTAAATAGAATTTTGCTTCAAACACCAATAAACGTTAGCAAAATTCGACAGTAAAAGCAAAAATTGTCTAGTTTCATGTAGCTTTTTCTACAGCCCTAAAATGTGTCATTAACAGGCCAAGAAGTCTACAGTATCTTCTACATAATGGCAACTTTTGTCACTGACTGTAGAATATAATGGGCTTTCAAACAGAAAAAAAGTAGGCATCATGATGAATAACCTTTATAGCTCGAATCTCTAGACACTAAAAACACTCAACTGATTAAGTGGAGGTAAATTTACGTAAAACTTTGTCAGAAGTCTAATATCAAAAGTTTGAGAATGGAGTTTGTCACTATCTCAAGAGTTATCACCATCTAACCTAACCTGTTTAAAATTGAAAAGAATTACCTGATATAGTCTTCTATAGCTCGAGATAAATTGAAATACGTTTCTAACACTTAATTGAATTGAATATTACACATCTGAATAATGAACAATTTTTTTTTTTTTCTTTCTAAAAGGCTATTGAACACTTACTGATACACGTTGATATTCACATCTGTTTTTGAAGAACCTTATTAAGCCCAATTAATTAGACCACAAAATAGCCTAATGTATTTATATGTAAATTGAGGTATTTGAATAGAATTTTGTTCCAAACACCAATAAAAATTATTCTGAGTAATAAAATTCAATTTTAAAAACAAAAATTATCCTACTTTATGTAGATTTTTCTACAACCCTAAACTGCATCATTCACAGGCAATGAAATGCAGTGCATTTCTCTACTTCAAGTCAACTTGTGTCATCACTGATTACAGACTACAATTGTTTTTAAAAAGATAAAAGTTGGTAACATGATCAACAAACTTTATACCTAGAATTTTCCAATACCCTAAAAACACTCAACTGATTAACCAACCCATTAAGGCCCAACTTAATTTAAAGCATAGATTTCAGCAAATGTCTTTTAAATTACATAAAAAACACCAAGATTAAGATAACTGTAAAGTATAAATGAATTATAAAAATAATTTAGAAAAATTAATGAAAGATAATTAAAAAACATCTTAATAGATATATATTAAAAGATTTTTATAATATCACTACCACTAATAGATTACTTATGAATTCCCGACATTACCTCAAAAAATTTCAAAATGTTAAAACTTCGACTCAAAAACATTGTTTACAGGAGGAACATTACAAAAAATTTTCATACCTGTATATAAAATTGCAATTTCAATTAGGAAACATTGGGAGACCCTCAGTTTTACCTCCGAAATTATACATTTCTGCACATAAATACACTGAACGATGCATTGATAACAATCTAAACCAAGTTTTCTCAGATTTCAGTTTGCCCATTACTGAATTTAGAAGAAAAAGATAAATTGGACAATTAAAGTTCAACGGAAGGAGTACGATTTTGCATTGCGATTACATATTAAACAGGCTACATATATTAAAATATATTTTATCTCTCTCATAAAAAATACATCCAAATAAAATGTCAGATGTACATAAATGAAACAAGTTTTAGGTACTAAGATTCACATTTTATTTCTGTTTCTGACGATTTGTTACAAACCACCGATGTTGTTTCCGATTCTAAAATAGGAGGATCTCCACACATATTTACACTTTTTACATCACCGTTAGAAGAACTAGCATTTGAAGTATCAGTTTTCTCAGATTCATTAGATATTTCTGAAGTCTGATTTCCGTCCACTGTAGCTTGTTTGGATGGTAGCATGGTAGGAGGTCCTGCATCTCTAACATCATAACTATGATGAGGTAATGTCTCCAGCCATTGCAACATACTATTAAATTTGTTAAGAAATAGTAACAATACAGAATCTATAAATTTAAAAAAAAGTTGCAAAATAGAGGTAGGCACAATTGACAAGAAATCTGCACTTAAATCAATATTATTAATGCAAAAAAAAGCCCATGAAATGAAATCCAAAAATCATATTTATGAATTTTCCTTTTCATTTCTTTGTTCACTTCTTTATACAAAATACTCAGAGTAGCTTTACACTATGTGAATGACTGAAACTGCACAGCTTTGAAAAAAGTGTCCTAATCAATTTTTCTTTTAAAACTGGATTAACTGTTAAATTATTTTTCTTGTTTGGTAGAATTATGATAATTACTCTTATAAAATAATATATAAAAGCATGTGCTCACTAATTTTTAGCATTTGTTTCTGCACTTTTAATAAATTAAAACAACAATTCATTTTAAATATAATGGATTCTAAATTCTTAATGAGTAAGTGGTAAATAATATGACATTGATTGTACTTGAGATGGTAAACAGAAATTAACCTTTCAAAAGGGCGCATTATAATTTTTTACACAAGCAGGTGCATATCGTACTTTTTATGACACAATTTTCTTCAGATTTACTATGGTAGTTGCAAGTTATATCATAATTGTAATAAGAGACATGAAAAGCAAATCTTTTTATCAAGAGTGAAAATTAATTTTAATATTATTTAAAAAATCTACAGTTATACTGAAATCGGAGAAAGTAATGAGATTTAATAATATTATTTTATAAAAAAAGGTATTAAGCAATCTCTACTAATAATAAAGGAGAATGTGTGTGTGTGTCTGTGTTAGTCTTCTACAGGGACACAGTTTGAGGATTTTGAGCTACAAGATTTGGCACAAATATACTTTGAAGTGTGGGAATGTGCAACTCAGAGCCCCTTTTTGAAATTATAATTAATTAAAAATTAGGCGAAATTTCAGCGTTTTTCCTTAATAACTTCCGAAAATATTACAGCACAAAAATCATTTTTACACCATCTGAAAGTGCAAAAAATTACCTTTCCAATGATATCAATTAAATTTCCGTACAATGTTTTCTCGAATTTTAATAAATTTTTAAAAATATTTTTTTTGAATAATTTACAATACTTTTCATTGCTGCAACACAACTCAAACCATTTTCATTGTTTAAACAAATATTTAATTGCATATTTTTCTTTCACTGTTGTAATCTGAAATAGGATCCTAATGCATTTTGCTTTCATATTTTATTTCATCAAGTTTTCTGTGAAATCTGTAAACCAAGCTCTCTGAGATATTGCTTTGATTAGATTAATAAATATATCCACTAAGCCGAATGGTTATGGTTGCTATGTTTTCAATCTTTTCTCAGCATGTTTTAATCCGGCTAACATGCCACTGGCCATAAAATGTGCTGCACCATTCTAATGCTGAAATCAAATGCATATTTTACAAGAGGAACAAGAAAATGAAGATAGTGCTGACCACATAGAATTAGAGGTTATATGACATGGCCAGTTATTCGACTCCATTAGGAACATATATGTAGACAATGAACAGAAGAGGTCCAAGCACACTAATAGAACATGGGTTAAATATCTACCACAATCTGAAGTTTAAAATTACATTGTTAAGAGAATCATGAGTATAAAATGACGCAAGATTCAATTGAAATCATATTCCTAGCGAACAAGGTCGCCGCCGAAGCAGCTAGTACATAATAAAAATGATTATAATACAAATTGAGATTGTACAACAAAGACTTTCTTCTTAGTTTCCAACTATTGCCCTTGTATTTGAAACATCGAAGCTTTGCTAGAGAGTGACGCTTATAAGTCCTACTATATATTGCACCTACTGCATTTCATGGACTTTGATGATTGTTTTCTTTCTTTCAAACACAAACTCGTCTTCTCAATGCTGGTTGCTGTTCACTTGCTTTTTCAGGTTGTGATGCATAATTTAGGCTTAAAGACATGGTAATGTCATATGGCGATGATCAAATTTTTTGGATTCAAGTAGTGAGATGTTTTCTCATAAGACCAAGAGTTAAGTTTTTCAAGAAAATTCTTCAGCTTGGTGGATTGTTGGCAGGCTTATTACATATTAAATATTTTTGACAATGTAAAATGAAATATTAAATTGTTGTAATGTGCACTGGATATACAATTACCAAACTGAAATGTTCAAGACGTGAAAAAAAATTATAAAATTACATGAGCTGGGGCACGATGTAAACTTTACAACAGAAGCATAAAACAGTATGAAATCACCTTGAAACTCAGATAAACCCATTTAATCCTGAAGAAAAGGGTCGCATGAAGAAATAGCAATGACCTTCAGATAGTTTCGACTCCGAATGTGAGAATAGGGTATGAAAAATCCCGTTTGTCGTAAAATTTGCGCAGGTGTGCATGCTGGAAGGTTAATATTTTCTTTTTGATGAAAATTACAACAATGAAAATAAATTAACACATTTTAAAAGTATTATTTAAATAATATGTTTAAAAATTATAATAATTTTTTCCTAGAACAAAAACTAAGTTATTGAGATGTGCAACACTATTAAACATAACATAATTTTAAATGATGCATTCCCCCTACTCCACCTAATCTAATGTGTTCAGTTACACAAAAATGACAAGAAAATTAATATGAATTTTTTTTTGTTCCAAAATAATATATATTGTTATAAAAGGTTAAATTTAATTTTATAGCTAATCTTTTTAATGTGGTTTATTATAGTATTAAAAGCCTAATTTAGAAATAATATTTTCACTTTAAATGCATAACTGTCTTTAGGATAATGCTGAAGTCATAACAATAATTAAGACTACTGAAATGGTATGCTTTAAGTTATATACTTTCTCATTTCTAATCTTGAAAGATTTTGGAGATTTATTCCCTTAATATTTCGTTTTTCCAACAATTGGCTTTCGCAGAGGGTTGGCATCACAAATCTAGATTAATGCGACAAATATCGGTTTCCAAGACTGATTGGCATTTGATTGTTGGAATTCCAATTCTGGGTTCTTTTTCATAGTAGTAAAACAGTGGTCCCCAACCCCCGGGCCGTGGACCGGTACCGGTCCGTGGATCAAATGGTACCGGGCCGCCCAAGGAACATTAAATTATTTCCATTTTTATAAGCTTTTTTTCAACTTGACTGTCTTCCTTCAAATCTTGTGATTGATTTCTTACCCCCCAATGGAACCATCTCGCTGCAAAGAAACAAGCTCAGGGTTCTCATTGATTTAGCGTTCTAGTGAGTTAAAATGTTAAATCACTTTATATTCATTTTTTGGTGCAACTGTATTTTATTTTGAATATGCTTAAATATTTGTTTATTAAAAAACCAATTATTAAACATGTTTTTTTAATGTTTAAATACAATGAAATTAAAATTATTAAATCAAAACAATCTAAAATATAAACAATCAACGTCCTCCTCAAGGCCGCAGTAAAAATTATTAAACGTTGACCGGTCCGCGGCAATAAAAAGGTTGGGGAACACTGGTAGTAAAAGATAGTTCATTTCAAACTATCTTTTGTATTTCATTTGTATGATTATTGATAAGGTAATTTGATTTCAATTTTTAGATTAATATATATATATATATTGAAAATATAACATGTTTTGATTATTTGAAATATTTAACTACATATTTATATCCTTCCAACTTCGAAAGTAAAACAAGAATAGCTGCCTCATTTATAGAAGAAATATGAATAGCTTCAATCAGTATGTTAACTACTTGATTTCTATGTTTTAAAAATAAATGGGCAATAGAAATAATGCTGTTAGAAGAATGGGTTTGACGTTCCATAACACAATATTGTCAAAAAGCATCAGAATTCCAATTCATAATTTTTATCAAAATTTGCTTGCAGCACTAAAATAAATCCTAAAGTCTGATGAAACAAAAGCATATATGATGGAGGGGATAAAAATATTAATGGTTAATTGTACCTTTTTATTCTTAGGCAACAGAGTACTAAAATCTCAAACTTATAGAAATCATGTGGTTGGAGATTTATTTAGTATTATAAATCATTTTCACAAAACCAAAATCAGCAATTTAATGAAAACACTGGGCTATGATATCAAAAACTACTTTCTTAAAAAAATGATGGGTAGAGGAAAACTATGCTCAGGTTAATGAACAAAATATACCTATAATAATGAGCCTTTAAAAAAGTAGTTAACCATCTCTATATATACTTATCTTATGTGGCAACAAAAAAGGGGTTGAATTTCTTAATTGCCATTTGGCAACAGTGGTTTGTTTACATCGGCGGAAAGTCTGGGACTATGATTTTTTTTAGTTAAATAGTTTGAACAAAATAAGTTAAAGTCTTGCAGTTTCGATTAGACAAATGAATAAATGTCTTCTTAATATGTCCTTTAGTTAAAAGATTAAGGAATGGACTATTTCATCTTTCGATTACTCACATTTTCTGCATATTAAAAAATATATGTGACTACCCAGAGAAAAATGTTGTATCTTTCTTGACTAAATTGTAACTGGAGTGATGTGGAGTCCATGTGGGGAAGCTTTCTGAGTAACGTAACATGAGTAAACTTTGGATCTTATCAATTTTGAAAAAGCTAAAAATATAGAATTATTATGGTTTCAATTTTGATTAGTTAATATGAGCATGTTTCAAGCCACCTTTCACTTTAAACTGTCCTTTTTTTAGGTAAAAGTTGCAAAATGGGCTATATCATCTCTTGAAAACTTAAATTTTCTGAGGTTTAACACATAAATAACTGCCCAGAGAGAAAAGTTATATCTTTCTTGGCTGAATAATAATTGGAGTGACTGTGCATATGTGTGGGGAAGCTTTTCTCAGCAACATTTCATTGAAAATAGGGCGTGTTTAAAATTTTGGTGGAATGAAGTTACAGCAAATAAAAACATTGAAGATATTATCAATTGTGTACAGAAAGAAGTTTTAAATGACCGATTTCCGATTGATGTAAATAATTTTGATTTTAAACATCTTAGAATTATATATATTAGCATTCAAATTTCTTTCTAACATTTAGATATATATTTCTGTGCTAGCAGTAGATTTTAATTTTAGTAATTGATGAAAAATTAATTTTAGGAGTTCATGCAATTTCAGATAATTTAAATTTACTTTCAGTAATTAATGTATTTATAATTTCTTATTACTAGCAGAAATGCATAACTGTATGGCGAGCAAGCAAAGCGAGCTGGGATCACGTAGTGATCTCAAAAGAATCACAACATGATTCTTGGGGGTTGGGGAATGGAGTGAGCAGCCCTAGTAAAAAAATATCAAATTAATGAGAAGTTACACAAAATTTATTTCTCATTAGTGCATATTAGGACTGAAACTCCTTTGTAAATTTTTTTTTCTAGATACCCAATTTTTTTTCGGGGGTGGGTATAATTACATACAATGGAACAAGAAATAATTCACGTTAAATGCCATAGGTTATCTGCGCATTTACTGCTGATATGGTATAACTAACTGCAAAATTAATAACTCAACAGGTACTGCAAACTTTAATCTCATTTAAAATTATATTTAAAAAAATATTTAATTCGTTCATGACTGTCAGGACAATTCTTGATTACTTTGGAATATGTTTTTTGCATACAAGAAAAAGGATGCACCTTACAAACATAAACATATTGATAATCTTTTCATTTAAGGTTTCATCACTAAAGTTCTAAGGGAAAAAATTATGCCTCTTAATAGTAAAGACTTTACTGCAAAAAGAGCAGTAATGATACAAAGATAACTCAAAGTAAGGAAGAGGATCGAGACCACAAGTAATATTATTTAAGATCCACAATGAAAACACAATTTTAAAACTGAAGCAGACTGAGTAGTAATCAAACACTAATTTCACACAGAAAATAGTATAGATAATTTAAAATAAATTAATTCAATGAAACATAATTCTGACATAAAAACTTTCAAATAAAAAACATACAGCTATTTATTTTTTTAGCATACAATAATAACACATCAAAAAGGATACGATTTTTCTTCTCTTTCAGTTTTAGCTATGTTTGCACAAATTTTTTCGATTTTGAATTTTTCAATCACATCCTTAAAAATAGATACATGATATATATGAATTAAATAAGATTAAAACAGCTGAAATGGAAATTCTGTTCACATCATAAAAAAATCAGCAACAATTTTTAAGCTATTAAGAAAAGTAAATCAGTACTATACACTGCATACTGTTGGCATCACAATCAAGAACAACATGCGATTCATAATGGATAATCAAACAGTACATGATTTCTTAACATTTTTGATTAATAATTTCATGATAACTTTTGATTATTACCACAGCAGGATTTACAAAGTTAATCTGTCTACTGAACTAAATATAAAGAATAATGAGTACAATGAATCACAGATTAAATAATTGTTTTATATCATTCTTTAAAATTTAACTATACATAAACAGAAAGTATAAAGTTGAAAAATAAAAGCACTGAGATTTAAATGTTGATTAAAGCAAAATATTCTAAATAGCTATGATATCAATTGATAATACAGTAAATTCTTGATTATCCGGAATTCAAGTATCCGGAAAGCTGAACTGACCAGAAAAATTAGAAAATGAGTTTTTCTGAAAATTTTACATCTGTGAGCCAAAATTTAGCATGCATGCGCCCGTGTCGTAAAAGTGAGAACAAAAAAAAAAAAAAAAAAAGGTAAAGGGACAGAACCGGTAAAAAAAAAAGCTCATGGGGTTACTCCAGATTGGTAAGTCTCTTTCTTTTCCTTTATTTATTTATTTACTCTCCAAATACCGGCAGATGTTGATTCCGATACGTCATATCAAGTGCAGGAGAATTGGAGGAAAGCATATTGCGCAATAACCCTTGTGATCTTCTAAAAGATAATTAGTTTTGATATTCAATCTGGGATTTGTTATGATCACTTAAAAAAGTTTTATTATGCTTGCTGAGTAGAATATTTTTCAGTTTCATCAGCTATTTTTATATTTTTACAATCAATATATTTACAGTAAAAATTCGGCTACAGATCATATATTTTTTTAAAATTCATCAAAGTTAAATTAAAATCTTCATAATATGTTTTGTAAATACAATGTTATGGAAGATGCAGAAGTATTCTTAAAAATTATATTTAATGCACATTTCAAAATGACAAAAACAAATTAATTGTCCGAAAAAAATCTTAAAAAAAAAAAAAAAAAGGGCTACAACCTACCCCTTCCCCCATTTTTCCTGTCACACTCAACTATACGGACTTTTCAGGTATCCGGAAATCGGAGTTTCCCGAGCATGCCGGTTAGTTAAGCTTTTACTGTAATAACAAGACAATGAATTTTTTTAAAGACAGAAAAACAGAATTAAAGAAAGCTCTTAGCTATATTTACATAACAAAGTATATGAATAACTACTGCATAGAATTAATACCTTCGAAAAATTTTTGAACTGAACTTTTTAAGGGAGTAAAAATTGCCTCCTTATTTTGAAAACTAATAAAACAAGCTGAAAACTACAATTCATTTTCGTTATTCAAAATAAGAGTAAAAACTTAATTGCTAATAAATATATAAATATCATAATAAATATATGAACATGTTCAGCAGATTCCTATATAATTTGAATACTTTTAACATCAAATCAATAGTTTTAAATAAAATAATCATAAAATAAAAACAGAAATTATCAAAGATTCTTAAACAGAGTTAATTTATTAATCTTATTTCTTTCAAAATTAATCCAACTAATTGGAAATAAGGAGCATCAAAATTTACTTAAAAACTCTGCAGTTTTGATTAATACACAAATAACAGATTCAACAGCAAATTGCAAACAAGTACATAGGTAAATTTACTTTTCTTTGGTGATAAAGATATATATATCTAAAATTTTTATAACTCATTTTACAAAAATGTTAGTTATGACTTATAGTACTGGGGGTTTGCTTAAAAATTCAGGTTTCATAAATCTTTCTGCAATATGTTTATTGACTCACACAACATGCTATATAAATCTTTAAGACATTTAAAGCAATTTTCCCATTTAGAAGTATATATCTAGCTGTATCTAAAATTTTTAAATTATAATACTTAAATGTTCAATTATTGGAATACTATCAGTTTTACAATTTCTTAACGATCTTCTGGTAAAATTTTCATTGGATTCCTAAGTTTTCACTATCCCCCCCCCCCCAAAAAAAACTATGGCTAATACACTAACCATTAGAGATAGGCATCCACTTCTATCTGAAAAAGTATGCTTTAAATGATGTAAAAAGTTATATTTTATGTTGAGTGAATCAAATGTATTTCTTAAAAAATTAGGAAGTAGAAATTTGTAGATGGTCCCCAATCCTATTTAGAAAAATATGCTGGACACACTAACAGTTTAAATAAAAATAGTTTCACTTTTCTGGAACTAAAATTGAATGAGTTATAAAGCTCTGAATTTAATTATTTTAAGTCAATCAAAGACCATATTGAGCAAGCACTGCCTGCTGATTGGTAGATCTTCCTTGAAGCACCAATTCAAATGGTCTAAAGTATCGATATTCAAAGCTTCATAACTTGGTTAGTTTTTATTGCAGAAGAGTGTAACTACATTTATTTAAAATATTAGTGTGTGAATAATATTTTACTAAATATTACTAATAGGACCAGGGGACTGTATAAAAATTTATTCTTCAGAATATTTTCAGGAAAACATTTATTGATTCAAACAAAATAAAATAAAATTTTTTATGGCACTTGAAGTATTTTTCCCAATTGGAAGTATATGCCTATCTCTAATAGTACAGAAATTATCTATTTGACCATGATTAGAGTGGACGCCCTGCATAATTCAGGAAACAATATGCTTTGGAACATGCGAAAAAATTGGTAAACAAATAGAATATATAAAAGGAATTTACATTATATTCATCCCATGTGAGAGGTTCATGCATACCATCAGAACCATACTTTTTATTATACCAATCATAATGTAGTTCTTCCAACATAAGGCCAAGTCCAGGAGCCTTTGGAATATCAATCTAGAAAAATACCAATTAATATCTTTACAACACTGCATTAATTAAGTATACAATTTTTCAATTAGTCACATGTATATTGCACACTTAAAATTCTAACAACAATCAAATGATAGAAATATGAAATAAGAATGTACTTCTTTTAAGTTTCATAAGGAAGCAGCAAAGAGATTAAAAGGAAGTGTACTAATGTGTGTGTGTGTGGAGGGGGAGTTCAAAGTTAGAACAACAATTTCACTTTTTAAAATAAATGGATTAAAATAAAAATCTAGAAAAAAATTACAGTAAAAAATGTCACCACCATCAGAAAATTTTGCACATTTAACCCACACTTTAATTCAATAGCAATGAGCAATTATAATGATCAGATATAAGATATGGTTCTTCTAGCATGTACATATGAAAATAAAAATATTTGCCTTTTTGACAGATAACTTCAAAATATTCTTTATGTTATAGAGTCATTTCTTTATGTCACAAACATTTTTTGACATAATTAACAGAATAATAATAATAAAACAATTATGAAACTATGCAATTATGAATCTGATACAATCACTCTATTATTTAATTTGAATTTTTCATTTATCTTAACTACTTAATACTAAGTAATGACAATTATTCTTTAAATTTATGAGTTTAAATATATATTTATAAATGAAAGAAATGCATATTTTGTTACATTCAAAATTTCCTTTTAAAAAGAGGTAAGGAACAAAACAATAACAAAAGATTATATTCATTCCAAATTTTTGAAATTAAGTATTTCAGTTGTTGTGGTCCATTTCTTTAATGGACTGTAGTCAGTATTAAATTTATTTATTTCCATTCATCATTCAGTTCATTAAATTTATTTAAATTGATGTTCGTGAGTGCAGACATCTGACAAGTAACTTTTGCAACACATTGCCAAATGCCACTGGGGTTACAGTTAAGAAGCAGGTTTTAAAACAGGAATCGATAATATAATACAATAAACAATATGCATAATCCATTTTAAATAAAACAGCAAGTTGGTCTGTGTGGTTGAATGATGAAAAATTCTCAAATTGCATATAAAATTTGTTTTGAATCATAAAATACCATGAAATGATATTTGTACTTATCTTAATAGAAATAAAAGTCATTGTGGGTATGAGGACATGTATGTGGGTATATGCCACATCTCCTTCGAAACCACTGCACTGATTTCAACCCAACTTTGCACACTTATTATTTAAAACAAGGGAAGATACCTGTGAACTTTCCAAAGTACTAAAATTAATTAAACAGTTAGTTAATCAGAAATTAATAGAAACCGTTATTCTGTTAATAACTTTGAAACAAATTGTCCTACAAAAAATATATTTATACCATATTAAACTTTAAAATTTTACTTTTTCAATGATACCAATTTTATATTTGCGTAAGTTTTCCTTCAACTTTTATTAATTTTTCAAAATTTAATAAATAAATGATTACATGCAAATGATTTTGAAATAAAGCAAACTTATAGATACTTTGTTGCCAGGCAACGGTAAGACTTTGATCTAATCTACCTTTATTTCTGTTTATTTTTGTAAATATTTTATATAAGAAGCAAAAGATAACTGTCAACATTTAAAAGCCTAAAAGTTAATTAAAAATTAAGCAAGATTTTGTGTTTCTCCAGGATATCTTTTGAAAATATCTCACAAAAAAAATGTTCATACTATATTAAAATTTTAAAAAAATTAGCTTTTCAGTGACAAAAATTTCATTTCCATTCAATTTATTGCTCTCATTTCAATAATCTTCAAAAAATTAAACTGTGTATAAAATTTACAACAATATAACAATGTATTTTTTTGTCGAAGAAAAGAATACTACTCAAAGAGCTGTTGCTAGAACACATAAAAAAGAATTCTGGAAGAACAATAAAGTTCAAAAGCAGACGATTCGTAATTTATATCATCAACAACTATTGATCTGCTTTATTTTAACGTTTTTTATCAATGGAAAATAAACTATTTAAATAAATGTTCCAAAACATTATTCGTCAGAACCTTTCTTATACTTCAATGTTTATGAACAAAATTTTTCAGACTATACAAGAATTTTGTGCATTATAATTTTGTATAAAAAGTAGTTTTTAGATTAAAAATATTACATATAAAAGTATTGTAATTCTGAGCAACACTGGGCATAATAGTTAGTGAGTTTATAAATAAGGTTTGTAAATATTGCTGCTATCACAAATTATTTCCCACTTATGCGGTCACCTCAACAACGGGGATAACCTGCCACCATATAAGTAAGCAGTCTCGCTTCTTGGTGGGATATAGTAATGGTTTGGTTCGAGTTACCCTAACCAGATGAGGGGCCCTACCTCTACCCGAGGGGTTGTTGCATGAACCGCTTGTAATGGGGGTTGAAATGCCAGATTAATTGTAGTGGTGGCCAGGTCGTTCATTCTCTCCTCTGCATACCTAGGCTGGCTGGGAGGGTATCACTCCATTGTGGTTTCACAAATTAAGCTTAAATTTTTTAACTAGTTATAAGAAAAATTTTTCTATCAATATCGAGTTCATAAATTATAGGTATGAATATGAGCTATAGGTTTGAAAGTTTAAGCTAGAAGTCAAACTTACCCGCTCAGTATCCCACACTTTATCCAAAATGCTCAGATCAGTTAAATTTCGTTTGATGGCAATGGCTAACCCAATCATTTTCCTTATCTGATGAAGCATGAAACTTTGCCCCTTAATCTTGATGACTGAAAATTCTATGCCATGCGATATGAAAGGAGGACCACACTGAAAATAAGATAAAAGAAAATGCCATGAGTACTGTTAAGAAGTTGGAAACATTTTATCCAATAGGTGGCGCGCACGACTTGTGTGTTGCACCACCGGGAGTCATTATTGCTTCTGCTGTCAGTGTAAGTCTTGTGATCGTAATAAAGAGTTGGTTATTGGAAAGAAGAGCGTAATCCTTTTTCTAGAGAAATCAAATCCACACAAGAACCAGCAAATTCTTTGTGATACTGTCCAGATGGTCCATCGAATGTGCAGGTGAGCTCTCTTTCCAATAAATATTCGAACTTGAGATTCTTAAATCAATTTATAATGGAGCCTTTAAAAACGAGAAAGAAAGTGCTAAAAACCGCGTTAACAAGGCTCAGAGATAAAGTTGCTTCGGCAATAAAGGATGCAGATTCAATCGCCTTGCGATTATTTGAATCTAAAACTAGTGATTTATTGAATGACTTTAAGTTATTATTCGATTCAATTTTTGTAACCTGCAAACCAGAAGAGTTAGATGATTTCATTAGAGAGAAAGAAACCATAGACGATTCGATAGACGAATTGAGATTAAACGTTAATCGTAAAATGAATAAAACTGATCCTGTACATTCTATTTCATCTGTGTCCAGCTGTAATGCAAGTGTTCTGTCGGAAGTAAAATTACCGACTTTATCCGTACCAACATTTAATGGTAAAATTGAGAACTGGATCATGTTTAAAGACATGTTCGTCGCAAGTGTAATTGAAAATAAATCCATTTCAAACTCCATGAAATTACAGTATCTTAAAGCTAGTTGTAGGGATGAAGCTTTGCGAGTTATACAGTCAATCTCTATTTCTGATGCTAATTTTGATATTGCATGGAAACTCTTAGAAGACAGGTATTCAAATAAACGAGAGCTATTAAATGCCATAATCAAAAAACTTTTGAGTCAACCTAATATAAGTGAATCATCTAGTGCCATCTTAAATTTAATCGATATAACGGATGAGTGTATTCGATCTCTAGAGGTTCTCCATTATAAAGTAGAAAATTTGTCAGAAACAATGATCGTGTTTATAATTGTTGAAAAGCTAGATAAATCAACTCGTTATTGGTGGGAGAAAGAACTGAATAATTCCGAAGACTTTTTTACTTTAAAGCAATTGCTTTCGTTTTTGCAAAGCCAAGCGAGAACCCTTCAAAACAGTAAAATAAAAGAAGTAAAAAAGAATCATAATTTTCAAAATAAAGTTACGAGTATGGTGTCAACATCTAATACAAAAAGTACAAAATTCAAATGTGTAAAATGCCAGAGAGAAGAATTTCACGGACTGCATAAATGTCCAGAATTTATAAACCTTTCTGTGAATGATAGATGTGAATTCATAAAAAGAAACAACCTTTGTTTCAATTGTCTGAAATTTCATGCCGTTCGAAATTGTACGTTGACCTTTCGATGTCAAAAATGTTCTAAAAAACATTCAACATTGCTTCATTACGAGAATGAAAAACAAAACAGAATTGAAAGACCGGAAATTGGAGAAGGTATAAATTCTCAAAGCATCACGGCGTCATCAAGTCTCAATTCAAACGCTGCGAACTTTGAATCTTCATATGAGCGTAATGTATTTTCCGGTGCAGCTGTGAGTGGAGACGAGGTGAGACAGACAAAAACAGCAATTCTCTCAACTGCCAATATTTTTGTAAGAGATTGCTTTGGAAACTTAAAATCAGCGAGAGCTTTACTAGACGTGGGATCCATGTGTTCATTCATAACGACCGAGTTCGCTGATTTATTGCAAATTAAAAAGGAAAAAATCTCTATTGCGGTTTCTGGTTTAAATAGTGCTAAAATAAATGTGAGTTCTAGAGTATGCACCGTAGTTTCTAATAAAAGTGACTTTGAGATGCAATTGGAATTTTTATGTGTTCCTAAAATCTCGAGTATGATTCCTATAGATTCTTTGCAAATTCCTAAAGAGCATTTGCCCTTGAATATTAAACTCGCTGATCCTTATTTTTATCGACCTGGAAAGATTGATGTGTTATTGGGAGCTGAGGTATTTTACCAACTCTTGAGATTCGGACAAGTTGAAATGCCTAATTCTGAACTAAAATTTCAGAATTCTGTGTTTGGCTTTATAACCACTGGTAGCACTTCAAATTCACAATCCGAAAAAATGAAATATACTCATTGTGGGCTTTTTTATGATCGTAGTGATATAGGAAATGACATCAAAAAATTTTGGCAGCTTGAGTCAATAGGAATTAAAGATGATCCTAGTTGCAATGAGGTAGATCAATCTTTAGAGATATTTGAAAAAACTGTTCCCTACAAGGATAACCGTTATGAGGTTGAATTACCATGGAAGAGGGATTGGCACGAGCTTAATGAAAATTATAGTGTTGCGAAAAAGAGACTACATTCACTTGTTCGGAGATTTAAGAAAAATCCAGATCTAAACTTGCAATATCGTGAAACCTTGCATGACTATGAGAAGAATGGCATAATAGAAAAAGTGCCTAATCCTGAAAACCCTATAAACAAACCGGTTTTCTATATGCCTCACCAACCAGTGTTTAGGGATGAGAGTTCGACTACAAAAATGTGTATTGTTTTCGACGCGAGTTCAAGTCGTAGCTTTCAGCACTTGAGTTTGAATGATTGTCTTTGGCCTGGCCCAAACTTGAATTCGAATATATTTGATATTCTAATAAATTTTAGATTGAACAAATTCGCATTTATATCTGATATTGAGAAAGCGTTTTTACAATTAACGCTAGCAGAAAAAGACAGAGATGCAGTGCGTTTCCTATGGACAGAAAACGATACTCTTCAAGTTTATAGATTTAATCGTGTACTCTTCGGAGTAAGATCCAGCCCATTTCTCCTTTCTGCCAGCATCAAAACGCACCTGAAAAAATTCCATGATGAGTTCCCGACCACGACAGAATGTTTGAATCGATGTTTTTATGTCGATGACTTCATTTCTGGAGCTGATAGCTTGCAAGATGCATTAGAAATTTCTACGCAAGCTGTATCCATAATGGACCAAGCTAGCATGGTGTTGAGGAAGTGGACAACAAATAGCGACGAATGGAGGCAGTTGTGGATACGTGAAGGTTTAGAAAATCAACTGCAGGATAACCCTATTAGTCCGAGAGCCAATTCAACAAAAGTTTTAGGGATGCTGTGGAATACTGTTGAAGATTATCTGATCGTGGGAACGCAGAGTTTAGTGGACAGCCTATCAAACAACGAGAATACGAAACGCCACCTTCTGCGTGCAATAGGAAAGATTTTTTATCCACTCGGTCTACTTTCTCCATTTATCATTCGTGTGAAGTGCATCCTCCAGGTTTTGTGGATGAAGGAAATTTCTTGGGACGAAGAACTGCCCCCAGATATTTAAAAAACGTGGTGTCAATGGGTTTCCGAGGTTCCTCGTCTTTCCGAACTACAAGTCCCTAGATATGTGCTCAGTGCTTCTACCGGAGAACCCACTGACGTCTTAGAACTTCACTGTTTTTGTGATGCCAGCCAAAAGGCTTATGGTGTTGTTATATATACAAGAGTTGTGAAAGACTGCACCGTCGAAGTGAACCTTCTAGTGTCAAAAAGCCGAGTTGCTCCTCTAACCAAAATCACCATGCCGCGACTCGAATTACTAGGTGCATTGCTTGCCGCCCGACTAGCAAGTAAAGTCAAAGCAATAGTCGATCTCAAAAGTCCTTCTAAAGTTTTCTTTTGGACCGACTCTAAAATCACATTACATTGGATCAAGGGATCGAGTAAGAGATGGAAGTCATTCGTGTCCAATCGAGTGACCGAAATTCAGAGTCTGTGTGATACAAGTGCCTGGGCTCATTGTCCTGGGAAACAAAACCCTGCTGATTTCCTAAGCAGGGGTGTAAATGTTGAGATTCTGTTAAATAGTGACCTTTGGTGGAAAGGACCTCAATTTTTGAGAGAAGTTGACTTTCCAACAGATACAGGTAATGATGATACTTCAATCTCACTACATGACATTTCTGATGAACTAAAGAAAACGAGTGACTATTCTCCACTTACCTTAACAGTTCTTAATCATAATTCCTTTATTGATGATATTCTTAAAATAAGTAATAATTATATGAGTATAATTCGTGTTATGTGCTATGTCCTTAGATTTATTCATAATGTTAAAAATATTGAAAGACTTGCAGGTCATCTTGCCATCAAAGAACTGCAACGAGCTGAAATATATTTAGTTCAATTGGTTCAACAAGGTGAGTTTGCAGAAGAGATTAAAAATCTCAGGAAGGGTGCTACTGTCCCCAGCAATAGTAAAGTAAAATCCTTAAATTGTTTTTTAGATGAGAGCGGTATTTTACGAGTTGGAGGCAGATTAAAATATTCAGATTTGAGTCTAGATGAGAAGCATCCAATAGTCTTACCCGACAAGCACCCACTTACATTAATTATTGTAAGGTATTATCATTTAAAATATTTACATGTAGGTTCTAATGCTTTATTATATCATATTCGACGTAAATTTTGGATCATAAATGGTAGAAATGTGTGCCGAAAGATCGTGTTTCAATGTGTTACTTGTTTTAAAAACAAACCTGTGCTAGAGAGTCAAATTATGGGAGATTTACCCAGAGAACGAGTTACACCTTCTTTCCCTTTTTGTTATGTCGGAATAGATTTTTGTGGGCCCTTCCATATAAAATTCAAAAACCAACGGAAGGGAATACTAAATAAAGTGTATGTTTGTATATTTGTATGCTTAAGCACAAAAGCTATTCATTTGGATTTTGTATCCGATCTTACCTCAGATGCCTTTATCGCGTGCCTGAAACGTTTTTTCAGTCGTAGGGGGAAATCTTCAAAAATATTTAGCGATAATGCTAAGAATTTCGTTGGTGCAAGCACGGAACTGAAAAAATTGTGTAAAATGGTTAGCCACCCAAATGAATCTTTAGCTAATTTTCTTTTAAGTAAGAACATTGAATGGAAGTTTATACCTCCAAAATCGCCGAACTTCGGTGGCCTTTGGGAGGCTGGGGTCAAATCATTTAAACATCATCTGAAACGTGTTGTTGGGAATGCTCATCTAACACTGGAAGAATTTCTCACAATAATTCTAGAGATTGAGAGTGTTCTAAACTCAAGACCCCTTACTCCCTTGTCAACCGAGTTCGACAATTTTGAAACTTTATCACCCGGTCATTTCCTTGTAGGTAGACCTTTGGCTTCAATTGTTGAGCCTGACCTCCTTAATATATCAGAAAATAGACTTTCTAAGTGGAAAAAAATTACGAAATATAGTCAACAAATTTGGAGGTTGTGGAAAAAAGATTATTTGAACACCTTACAGCAACGTAGTAAATGGATGTTTTCCAAAAATAATGTAAAGCTAGGTGCACTTGTGTTGATCAAAGATGAAAATATGCCCAGTGTAAAGTGGTTAACTAGCAGAATATCTGAAATAATTATCAGTAAAGATGAAAAGGTAAGAGTAGTCAATGTTTTGTTACCTACTGGTAAAACACTTAAAAGAAATGTAAGAGATGTATGTGTGCTTCCCATAAATGATTAGATTTTCTGTATGTAAAATGCATCGTTGCAATGTTATTATTATATTACTCTTGTGTTTATTGCATTAATATCGTCATGTGTTTAAAATAATTGTGTTTCTTATTATTAGTGTATTATGGACATATTATTATATATAAATTTGTTGAAACCCTTAAGGTTTCAAGGTCGGCAGTGTTAAGAAGTTGGAAACATTTTATCCAATAGGTGGCGCGCACGACTTGTGTGTTGCACCACCGGGAGTCATTATTGCTTCTGCTGTCAGTGTAAGTCCTGTGATCATAATAAAGAGTTGGTTATTGGAAAGAAGAGCGTAATCCTTTTTCTAGAGAAATCAAATCCACACAAGAACCAGCAAATTCTTTGTGATACTGTCCAAGTACCATCTGTCAGAAAAATTAAGAGTATCACTCTGAAGTTGCATTACAACCGAGGCAATATTCACTCTCACAGTTTGGATTTGTAGCATTATTATTTTGAATTTGTACCTGAATATTACCTAACTGAAGTTTTAAATGTTATTGGTTTCAAATTATTACCTTTAATTTATTGTAAACTATCATGAAAACTTACAGATTACAGCTGTAATGAGAGGTCTTTCTTTTTCACCGCAGATTTGATTCATTAATGTTAAAGATAATTATCATTATTAAAAAGACAAAACTTAACACTGAAATCTTCCTACATATGGCAGCCAGCTTGGAAGTTTCTTTTTTAAACAAAAATGATGACAAAAGAAAGGCCTTGAAATTTCAGAGATTTTTAAACACCACAAACCATACTGAAGCTTCTGGATTCTTCACAAAGATGCCAATAATACATTAACATGCAATACTGAGATTCAAAAGTCACAAGCATAGAAAATCTTGGTTTGGTAATTAGCTGTGCATTCAAAGTGACTGACACATAGGTGATGTTGAATGCTATGAATGAATCTATTTATAGATTTTTTTTCATCACTTATATGGCGTTAGCATCTGCAAAACATTAGTTGATCTTTAAATCACCTTTATCTCACTTGTTTCAACATTCTGTCACATTTTATAAATTAACTTTGGCTTCATTCTCTAATAGCAGTAGCTAGTTTTATCCAAGCTAGCTTTCTGCCAATCACAGGCAATGAAATATTTCACAAAACATTTATAAAGTTTGTACTTCTCAGCAAAGAAGTACTATATTAAAATTACACAATTATGAAAAACAGTTGAATCAACAGTAAAACATAATTATACGATTCATAAAAAGTTTTTTATAAAAAGAAAGGCATGTTAATATATTTGTCATGTATATTCACAAATTTTGAAATGAACACGTTCCCTCTAACAAGTAATTTTCTTTCAGCCCAGTTGCAAATGTTTAATGTTAACAATGTTTTTGTTTGTTAAAAAATCAAGAAAGTAAATACATAGATGTGCAAGGAAACTTTTAACATGACTTCTACAACTCGAATGATGACAGTTTAACTTTCAAATCATCAGATATCAAAAGTGATTTTTATGAAACAAATGAATAATTCTGAAACTGAATTGTGTAAATAACATTCAATAATAAAAAAAAAAAAAAAAATTGCAAAACACATTTTAAAACTATTTCAGTAAGAAAAAATAAAAGCATTGTGAATAAAAATAACATATCCCATCTTATGATTCAATTCTATCACTCTACCATTCTTATTTTCTTTTCATAAGTTACACATTATTTCCAAATGCTCCTTATATAATAATTGATAGTAAAAATCCAATTATATAATGTATGATTGGCGGTCAATAAAATTTTTAATATAACAAAATTTTTAACATAATTTAATATAACTTGAAATAAAAACACTTTCAAATATGGCAAAATATTGCTAAATAAGACATTGCTACAATGGAAAAGGGGGTCATAAAATCTAATCAGTAATTAATTTTTGCATTTGGACAATTTATAAGAATATGTTCAGTACTTACTTCACATGATATAATATATCGTTTACAGCTGGGATCTCCTGGCAATCTAAACAAAAAAGAAATGAAACTGTTTTTAAAATAAATACCAATTTAATCACAAATAAAATTATCTAACGAGTGAAAGAATTAAAATGACTTGACTTTCGACAATTGTAACACTGTTAAATATTGAAAAAAAAGAAACTAAAAATTAGTACTAATAAGAAACAGGAATAGTTCAAAGATAGGACAAAGGGAGTAGTTCATCAATTTATATAATTATTCAGACAGCTTAACTGTATCTGATAATATACAAAATTAATTACACATTTTTTTTAAAAATGCAAAAAAACCTGAGGATTAATTTCATTCTAACGCATACTCAGCTATCAATAATAATTAATAAATAAATATTTTAAGTCTGGAAAATTTTAGAAGAATGGAACTTTTTCATTAACATCAATTACTCATGAAATAATGCAAAATTTAGCCATAGAAATTTTCAAAAATTATGTAAAGGTTTGCTAGAACAAAGAAAAATTTTAAATGATATATGGAATTTGTACAGTAATACTTTAACAAGGAAACAGAGAACAGTAATGCTCCGAGAGAAACCATGGAATATTCTGCAGATGAGTGACTGAGAAAAAAGTAATTCACATTGAACAGATTCTTTAATGCCTCACAAATGAATAATAATAATAAAACTAAATTGATGAAAATGCAAGACTGAAGACTGTGTTGGGATCAATTATTATTATTATATATATAATGAGAAATTATATGATTATTTATATCATAGGTTTCAAAAACAAATTAATCTAATTTACTTAGAAATTTATAATCGGTTAGCAAACATCCTCTTGGAACAAATAATGTTCATTAACCAATCACTTACTGTATAATCAAAGAACACCCACACATGAATGTGACACGCATAAACACAGAAACAGACAAAGAAACATATATAAATCGATTATATATTATATTACCTTCCAGATGTAAAATTATAGAAATTGTGAGTTCCTACATAGTTTTGTAAAAATTCATTTATTTCCTTAATCCTCTCCTCTGAAAATAAAAAATTATTATTATAATCAAATAACAATTTTATTAAAATCATATATAAATCATCGGAGCATGCTCATTAGTTACAAATGCAACACTGTGAATTCAGATCATTAGTATTTAAAACTTTCATTTACCATACTAAGATACCATTTCAGATAATAATCTAGTTAAACCAGTTAAAGGAGAAAAATATCATGCATCAGCATACAGCAACCTATTCATTATCTAAAACAATATATGATGATATTATCATATTTTCTCTATGATAATTTTGATATCGAGCAATCATCTTCCCAAAAACCATAACCAAAAATATTTTTGAAGTCTTTTAAATATGGTTACTCAAACCTAGGACAGGAGGATTTAAAAAACGATTTAAAGTTACATAATCAAATGAAAATTTGATCCATAATTGTCAAAATTATGCAAAATTAAAATATTATTTGATACAAAATTACCTGTAATTCTGTAATTTTCAGAGTTTTCTTCTTCTTTAGAAGCAAAAGCAAATGTAGGTGTCATATATGAATAAGTTCGAGCATCACAGGCAATTTTTGCATCAAAAGATTGTGTAACTCTTTTCACACCTTTAAAGGGGGAAAAAATACATACTGGCAGCAATATTATCAAATAAATGTTATAATTAAGCAAATTCAGGCAAAAAAGTAAAAATGATCCAACTTATTAAATTTGAAATACAGCCATATTTATCTTTTAGAACTCTGAATACTAATAAATGTAAATTGCATTTAGGGGTAGACTACTTTCAAACTTTACAATTTGTATAGAATTTGATATTGTCAATTGTATATAGAAAGAAGTTTTAAATGACTGATTTCTAATTGATGTAAATAATTTTGATTTTTAAACATCTTAAAATTATATATATTAGCATTCAGATTTCTTTCTAACAATAGCATATTATATCTCTGTACCAACAGAAGATCTTAATTTTAGTAATTGATGAAAAATTAATTTTAGGAGTTCATGCAATTTAAGATAATTTAATTTTACTTTCAGTAATAAATGTATCTATAATTTCCTATTACTAGCAAAAATGTATAACTGTATGGCAAGTGACGTGGGATCATGTAGTGATACCAAAAGAATCACAACATTATTCTTGGGGGTTGTTAACAAATTTGCAGTCACTGACATAAATCACAATTAAAATTGAAAAGCAATAAAAAAAGAACCAATATTAAAAATTTAAAAAATCAAAATAGTTTATAGGTAAAATTTGTTATTTATCAAGTTCTATTTAGCAAGCAATAACTCAGTGACAAAAACTAGCTTAAACTAATATCCATTTACTTAGATCAGGCAAATTAAAAATCTAAGGATTTTTAAAACTCAAATGTAATTATTTCCACTGATTTAACAAGATAATTACTTTTAGATCATAATGTTTCATTTTACTGTGCAATATAAATACTAATTTTCAAGGAAGAAAACATTATAATTTATTCATTAATGCTAAATTGATGCAAATTAACAACCACAACAAAAGAAAAAAAATTTAAAAATTTTTTCCTGTAGATAAACACAGAAAAAGTTTTTGTGTAACATTATTAATTTAAGTTATCTTGCATGCTAAGATAATATAATGCATCATTTTAAAATATACCTTTATCATATCAGTAACTGCTATGATGAAAGAGTCTGTGTATTATTTATGAAACTTGCTGCATTCTGATATCTCATACCAGTACTTAAATGATATACTAGATTATAACAAGGGATATTAATTCAAAAATGGCTTTTTGTTTCTAGATAGAAAACTAAATTTATGCATCAAAAATGTTTCTAGATTTTACTTGTGAGTAAAATTTCACAAATTGCAACTAAATGAAAACTATGTTTATTTAATGGTAAAGTTATTGATACAAAATAAAGGCTATCCAACTTACTGGAATGCTTCTAAAATATGGTATAAAATATTCTGACACAATTAAATTGGGTTTGCAATTTCTTATCAATCTATATCCTGCACTGCATGAATGCTTCTTTAACATTACAAAATATTATATTGCAGGTCCTATATGAATTCATAGACACATTATTACAACACACAAATATATTTTGAAAAATGCTAATGAAGTGACATGAAATAAACATTTAACATATTCAATTAAATATAGAAACCAAAATCAATGTTATTCATAAAAAATATAGCAAAATCACAAAACCTCGATTAAACATGAAGCATTTATGGGTAGAGATATTGAAGAAAAAAGATTTCCATGTTTTAATTTGAATTATGTGCACCTAACATCATTTATTTTGTGTCAATTTACAGTTTAATATTAACTGCATAGATAAAATGAATGAGGGAAAATGAATAAAATGAAACACTTTGAAAAATTATTACTGTTTTTTACAACATCCCATTTCAACAAAAACTAAATTTACTGAGCAAAATGCACTTCCTAAAAACTCTCAATTTTAAAATTTTTTTTTAAAGTTTTGCAAATTAAAATGACTTATCTAAATCCAAATACAATACTTTGCATGAAGTGAAAGTTCATAAGTGATGCATCACTGAACTACTCACAAATAAGAACAAAATTCAAATTTTTAGAGATTTAGATAAATTACGAAGACAGACTAAAAATCCCTTTGAAAACATTATTAAACATTGGATAATTACATTTCTATCCTCTTTAAATTTCTCAGTTATTTAAGCAACTGATAAACATATTGCAGAAAGATCTATTATTACAGAGAAAATAAGGTAAAATAGCATTCATGGACTAGGTTGAAAACATTTTTTCAGAGATGCAAAATGTTTAAGAGAAATCAATTATTTCAGAATATTACAGGCAGAATCAAGTTAAAATGCCATTTATGTGTTGAATTTGAAGAAAGTGTTCCAGTACTGTATATATCTGCTCTAAAAATTAAATGCAAACATGTGTCAAAAAGCAAAATCCAAACAGACTCAAGACCTTCTTGGGAAAATTCTAAAGTTAAGTAAGAATTTCAAACAATTCATAGGTGATTGCAAGATTATTTAAAAAATCCTGAAAATAACCAAGGAGCAAAATCCAACTCAATTGGGAATAATTCAAAATATAAATATGATAGGCATACACATAAGCTCACAGACATATTTTCACACAAAAAAATTAAGTGTATAATTTTTTGAAAAATAATTTATGCAAGTAAATAGATTTAATAAAATACCTGTAATAAAATAATAAAAAGAAAAATCTAGTGCACTACAACTCCTGGTAATTTTACGTGTCTTGAAATGTTTATGAATTTCAAAATTGAAAAGAATGCAATAATTTCTTGACTATGATTTGTATTCACATTTTATCCTTTTGTATCAACAGCAAAATTGGAAAAATGGAATAATGTTCATGCTGACTAAAGTAAAAATTAAAATATAAATCAAAATACAACATTAAGCAGAAATATTTCTAAAATTCAAACTATCAGGTTTCTTGTGTACAGGTAAAAAGTAATTTTATTAGTCCACACTCAAATATTTACACACTAAATTTGAAACTTACCAACAAGTCTAATCTCTGGTGGAAGATGTTTGTTGACTTTTTCCGGCAATTCACTGGTTATTTCTTTCACAGGAAGTCTTAAAGAAACAATCTGTCTCACCGCAGATACTCCTTTGTCAGTTCTTGCAGCTCGCTGAAATTTCATCGACTTTGGAAAATCAAATTCTGATTTGAGAATTATGTTAGACTCTAATAATGCTTTGAAGAGTTCTTCTTCTACAGTAGATACATTTGAGTTCCTAGTAAATAGAAAAATAACAGCTGAAATTAGAAAATAAGCCAACCCAATAACATTGATATGTAACAGATTTTTGAATACATTTGAATTACATGCAAACAAATATTTAATATAATTCATTAATAAACATGCTTTCAAATTTGTATCAAATACTATAAATACCGAAACATTTTGGCATGTAACATAAGATATGGAGGGATGTCTCAAAGAAAATACATCAATATACTTTAGAAATTTATTGCAATTGTTTAAAAACACTAATAAATATTATAAAAATTTAAATAAGCAATCTTGATGGGAAATCTTGACAATAACACATTTAACATATTTTATTTTCCTTCTGCAAAAATGTAATTCTGTTAAAAACAGTATAAAATTTATACATAATCATTATTTAAAACAGTTCAACAGCAGAAAGCAATTTTGCATATCCAAGCACTATTCAATCTTTTTACAAGAAGTTAAAAAGCAATAATTAGAAAAATCTGTCACCTCTGCATTCCATAAAATTCTTTTCCTAAGTAACACAACAACAGAGTAACTTTTTTGGGCTTTCGCACTTTATTTGTAGCTGCTGCAGCTTTGTTTATTATATCACAAACAGATTCCTGAAAAGAGAAAACATGAAAAAGATGAATAAAAATCAATTATGCATCAAAATATCATATGGGAAACTGTGCATCTTAAAGTGTCTTAATAGTGGCGACTTTTCCATTAGGGTGCAGAGCTGAATGAGCAGCAAATTATTTTTAAAGTTTGTTTTTTCATTTTCAATCTTATTTTGGGTACTTGCACGTTATAACGGACACCGAGATTGAATGGCCAAGCAACCGAGATATAACGCCAAGATGGTGATAAAATCTTGCCGCCAAGAGGAAGGCAGTTCGGTGATGAGAGAACATTTGTTTTGGGTGCGCAATGAGCCTTTTATTGGTCTCTTGAACACACGATGCCTGAGGCATCTGAAGTGGGTACCAGGCAAATTTTTTAAACTTAAAAAACATCAGCGGATTCACTTTCATCAAAGCAGGAACCTAGTAGCTCCACTTGTTCAGTTCACTGAATGTTAGGAATCGACGTTTTTTAAAATTCCAAAATAAGCTCTCATCTCAAAATGTTCACGGCAGTCCTAAACAAATCTGTTCAGAAATGTAGAACACTGAACTTGTGAGCTTGGCGAAATCCGAAGGTCGCCAAGTAAGCTTGATGGCCGCTTTAACAAACAAGTACCTTATTTTGTAATAATTTTCCGCACTGAGATTTTGATGATCAATGAAAATGAAAGGAAGAAGAGAGAAAATGGGTCAATAATTAAAAAATACATGTCAGCGCAAGACAGCCCTCAAAAGCATCAAAATTCGATCACTATGCAATAGCTAAAGCATTAATTGTGTGATGCTGCTATTTTTCTCCCTTCCACCCAAGGTTGGCCTTCATTCTCCTGATTTGTTTTTCTTCGGTTTTTCTCATTTGCTTTCTCTCATTTCTCTCTTCCCTTTCTGTCATTTGGTTAAGGTTTTGCTTTCATGCTGCCCCCAACATCTGCTCAAATACATATTTGTTTCCTTTTGTTAGAAGTCAATCATCAAAAAAAGTCAATAATTTTTAAAAAATTGAATTAAGATATTTACAATTAAAAATTTTGGTCTATTTGGAGTAGGGATGTAATGATTAGTGATTTAGCGGAAAACCGAATATTCAGCCAATTCAGACTGAATATCTAATTTTAAAAAACATTTAACTTTTAATATAGTCCAAGACAACTCAAGAATGTTATAGAGTGGAAGCTATGGATGGTATTCTTCCGCTGAGTGAAATAGTCCTGCAATTATCCTAATGTATTTTAAAAGCAGTTGACATATTTGAACAGAATTTTGCTTTAAATAATAACAAAAACCGATATTCTCTGCAATAAAAATCTATTTTCAGAACGTATGTTATTTAATTTCATAAATCTTTTTTTCCCGCCTTACGTCTGAAATTACGTCAGTTCCAAAACGACCTTGAGCATTGGGGGAAAAGGCTTTTTTTTCTGTCTCTTTGGAGTTCACATTTTGGCGAGTAATCTCTCTCGGTGCTCGCATGATTATGGTTACTCAGAAAACGTAACAGAATTTAATGCTCTTAATTAATTTCTTTTTATCAGTTTTAAATAGTAGCAACTTCTAAAATATCGCTGCTTTTGAAATTATTTATTGATCTTATCTTTTTTCAGTATTTGCAACATTATTTAAAATCATTACAACTGTTTTTTCTTAATTTCCCTCTTTAAAAAAAATAATAAAAACATTTCAACATTGCTTTCTGACTTGACAGGCTCGAAAATTTTCCTATTTTTGTAGTCATTCCACTTGTACTTGTAGCTTTGACGCGGCTTTGAAGACATTTTTTGGCTAGTTATTTCATTGTAATTTTTATTAAGTTATAGAAAGTATTGTAGTGTTCTGCGATTATTATTCGAGCATTATTCATTGCAAATATTTTAGTTTTTTTTATTAAATTTCCTTTTAATTATTAAAAAATTTATGCATCCTTTATTTCAAGATAATAAAAATCGACAACTTTCTCTTTTTTCTTTGAGAACGAAACATTGGCGTACACAAAACAAAGAAAATCTACTTCTGGTTGTTGGCGAATTCTGATGAAAAGTAACCCCAAAACGCGTAGAAACACCAACTACGCCATTCATCGGTGCAGCGCCGGAAGCATACCATAATCTTTGTTAGCTTCTTGGCCTGTCTTTGAGTATAGTGAATAAAATATTCTTCAAATTTTAAAAGAGAAAAATTAAAGATTAATAGAATTGATCTTTTTATTATTTTTTATTGATTTTATTAAATATTAACACCTTGATGCACTTTTTGTAGTATTTTAAACACTTTAATTTCAACAATAAGACAATGTGGCTTTTACAAATCTAAATGAATTATAGTAGTATAATTTTTATCAATAAATACATTAGATTATATTTTTAAGATTTTTATTTTTTTTAGAAGATTTATTAAAACCTAGAAAAAATTAAAAACTTTCTTGTCATCCTTTTTATTTTTCACTTAACCATAACAAATTTCTTTTCTCCAAGTCAGGATGTTAAGTTATTTCCTTTAAAATATATCTTCTTCACTTCTACTTACTACCCAGTAAAACACTTTTTTTTTCTTTAAAAGATATTTAACCTGATAATGCTCCCTCTTCTTCTTAAAATTAAATAAATGTTTGGAGATTATTTGATAATAAGTGCACTGAAATGTAATTCTGCAATATTCTTTGTTAAATATATATTTTTAAAAAATTATCTTGAATTTATTTGGCAAAAGGGTAAAAAATTATTGCTCTTGCATCATAATTGCAGGCTTTACAATGATAAATGCCATGTGAAGTTATTAAATACATTTATGTACTATGTAACTTAAAACTGAGTAAATGTTAGGAGATTTTTGGATAAAAAATGCACTGAAATATAATTCTGAAATATTTTTTGTTTAATCATTTTATAGCATATTTTTAAAAAATTATTAACTTGGAAAATATTCGTCCGAATATCTGCTTAATATTCGGCAAAAGGGCTGAATACCGAATATTCGTTGCATCCCTAATTTCGAGGTAAAGCTGTTTTAAAAATTGAATTTTAATTGTATTCTCTTGAGAAATATTTTCCACAGCATTGCTTGTTTTTGCGGTGACAAGTTGCTGATGAGTCTTAAAGAGTAAAACTAGTTTATTCAAGTATCTTGTGATATTTACCTCACCCATAATTAAAAGCTATTCTTTCACAACAGTTACAGTTTCTGATTATAGACAAACAAAAAACCATGATAAATATGGATTAAAAAGAAACAAGGAATATTTTTATCCATACACACTGTCAAAGGATGTAAAGTGATTAGCCCTTTAAACAACAAAATGACTGTCTTTGCTGCTAAACAAAAAGCTTCTGATCGCCTCAAAGTTTACATACAAACAATATGAAAAACTTTGAAACAATAGCATATTTTTTTTTCAATTTCTGGGTTAAGTAAGGCTTAATTTGCAGAAGGCAAATAAATTATTTTATAATAAAACATTTTAATAAATATGTGTAATATCTAATTTAAAACCTGAGGAAAGAACAAAGGCATGTTCTACTTTACCATGATTGAACTATATTTATAACAAGTTTTTCTTTCTTGAGTAAACATTTGGAGAATGTTAATTTGACAAAAAGGAAAATAAAACTATCTACTATAAACAAAGTAAACATAAGATTGATTTGAATATGCAGTACAATTTGTGCTAACTGAAATAGGAAAAAAATTATTTAACTTCATTATTGACGTCAGAAAAATTTCATAGTAAGGCAAATCAGAGATTGTGTTTTTGAAATTATCGAATAAAATGTTTCAATCCTGCAAATTACAAATAAGCAACTCTTTTTTTTTCTGCTCTGCTCCTGGCATTAACATACATGCTGATACGCATATTTTAAAGGAAAATGTCTGCTATTGTATTTTGGATATCAAAAAGCACTTGAAGCATGAATTATCTGGTAAGAAAATTATCATGATCTCTCAACACTGATTTCTTCTAGATTTAAAACTGGATTTACTTCATTTTTCATCAGTAAAATTGCCTTTCAAATAAATGCCCCTTTTCTTCTCACTCTTTCATACACTGAATAAATTTAAACTGGATAATACCAACACTTCGGAATAGTATAGTTATATATCATGCAATACAGGGTGTCTCAATAAAAGTGTAGGGAATTAATAACATACATCAATGTTTCATAATTTTACTTCATTAATACAAAATGTAGAATCTTGTCAACTATTGAAAATGGATAAAATGTTGGTTGCTATTGTCAAAGTCCATGCAATGGCTTTTCTCAATGATTATTATAAATGATCTTGAGATGTAAACAATTTTTAAGATGTTGCAACAAAAAAGAAATCCATTTGAGGTGAGTTCGGGTTGGTGTGGCTAAATGCTCCCTCCCCACTCCAACCATGTGTTCACCCCTGTGGCAGAAAAGTATTATGTTTTTTGCGATAAACTTCATTAAGGTAAGTGCTCCAGTAGTGGGCCACTTGAATTTTAAGTTGAAAAACAAGAAATTCCAACATTCCAATGAAATAAGAGATCTGCCTCTGGTAGGCTGAAACCCTTATCAACTAAATACCAAAGGCACAGCCTTTATTTCCTGTTCAGTTAGGAGCTAGAAAGTTTGTTGCTGAAGTTGGTCTCTGAGAGAAGCATTTTTAGCTTATTCTTAGTGATTTCCTTAAGAGGTAACTCTTCTTTCAACTATTTTTTAGCATACATTCTATTTGTTTTTAAAATGAATTGTTACTGATATTATTTGATTATATAATGAATGTATTATAAACTATCTTTAAATTAAATAATATTGATAATTTATGGATAGTGAGGGGTGGCCCACTTTTGGATCAATGTTTTACTAAATGCTCCAGTAGTGGGCCTAGCGAGGTCAGTACTGGAGCAAATGCTTTCTCTCAAATAGACTGTTTTGTGATGTTTAAATAAGAAGGTTATATCCTGTAAAGTCTTTTTATTTAATTAGATGTGCTTTATTTTTATCAGAACCAGTAGTGGGCCACATGGCCCACTTCTGATACACTAATAGCCCACTACTGGTACACTAATGGAACATTCTGACCAATTACTTAAATAATAAATATTTTATAGTACTGTTGAGGAAAAGACTAATATTCAAGAATTAGTTGGGCTCTGTAACGAGGCAGACAATAATAACTATCACATTGCTGGACCATCGAAAAATATTCCATCACCATTTAAAAGGGCTCTTTTCTGGCTGCAGAAGGAAGATGATAAAAGAAATAAAAAGATTTATTCAAGATAAAATATCAAGATTTAATATCCATAATGCCCCAGACAGAACTTAAAATGAAAGATTGATAATTAACATATACCTTTAATAAAAAAATTGGCTGTTATAGAAAAAATGTAAATCTCATGTGACTAGAATCTATAAATAAACAATTTCACCTATATCAAGCCATTTTTATTGCATTTTTATAGTGTATAATGTTAATATATTATTATTATTACTAAATATAATGATTTTATTCTTTTTTCTTTGGCACAATTGACAAATCTGGGTGGCCCACTTTTGGTATGTCCACTATTGGTACATCAAAAGTTTGCTATGCCCACTTCTGGTGCATAGGAGTGATCTAAGTTTTTAATTTTTAAAAAATTATATTACAATTATTTTGATATTTCAGGTGATTATTATTTTAGATAAAAGTTTGAACAACCATAAAAAAATACAGATTAGCGAAACTTCTCAAAAGTTTAGATGATAATTGAGGAAATACCCTTAAGTGGCCCACTACTGGAGCATTTACCTTAATACCAAAATCTTTCTGCAAGAGTGTTCATTGAATTAAAAATTTACAAAAGGACAAACCTAAGAGTAATTCCTAACTAAAGTAAAATATTCTGTTAAATTCACAGACATGACACAGGCTTGGAACAAAAAAAGCTGAACTTCAAAAATAATGAAGCGTGTCAAACATAAATACCGAGAAGTGAAATACGTGTGATTAAATAAACAAGAAAATACATAAATTTATACAAAAAGTGCTTGAGATATTCAAAATATTGTAGAATTATTATATAAAAGAAAATTAAGAATGATAAAATCCGATGCCAAAAAAGCTGAAATCCGCGTTTCCGCAGAAATGTGCAATGTCCGAATTCAACTTTATTTAGTGTTTAAATAAAACACATATACATATACAATAACCATTGCAACACAAGCAAGGTAAACATTTGGCTTCATTATTCACAACTTCAGAAGCGACAAATTTTTCTAACTTTTTGCTTCTATGAATGTTTGTATAAAGCAGAGAATAATTTGTTCCATACGTTAAAGTTAATGCTGCTTTTAAACACTTCCTAGTATTTTTATAACCAGAAGGTGGAACATTTATTTTAATAAAAGTTCTCTTGTTATTTGTTCCTACATCATCCTCATTCCCATCTGCAGATCTCAATCTCTGCTTATTCACCTGGTCAATGATAGAACGCCATGTCTCGCATATTGCTTCAGAAACTGGCACAGTATGTGCTGAAGCAAAAAATTTCACGAATGATGGGATTTTACTACTTAGCTCATGGAAAGTTGTTTTGAAAAGCAACCTTTGTTAACAGATATTGACATCACAAATATAGTTGTATTATTTTGAATACACCCATTCATTAAAAATGGCAAATTCGAACCAAAGAGTACATCTTGCACCTTTGTCTTTTGTTATAAAAGGGATTTCATTTAGCATTGCATTGAAACTGACTTCATTTAAACCTTTTACTGTGTCAGCTTGGTGTATATTTGCAGTAGTTTGTGGATACAATAAAAAAAATCCTTGTTAAATAAAAAGTTTCAATGTTTTGCAACTCCAAAAGCAGTCACTTTACTCTTACATTCATTTTCAGAGAAATATGAATCTGCTTGCTTAATAAGTGATGTAGTGTACTTAGCTAAATCACTTACATTATTTAAAAATAGATTTTAAAAAAAGAATATAAAAGGTTTAAAAAATATTTTAACCCTGTTAGTGCCGACCGAAAGTATCGTACCTATGTGAAGAATGCCGGACCGATTTGACAAATTTGCTAAGGTTTTGGGAAAAACTCATAAAAAACAAAATAAGAATGATTACAAAATTCAAAAAAGAAGCATATTATGAAATAAAGGAAGAATAAATTAATGCCAATTGTATTTCAATATTTGTTAAAAATCATACGAATAACATAAATATAAAACATTATGAAAAATAGAAAAATCAATTCTTTTTTACAAACAGTATTTGTACAGAAGAAAAGTCATTGTTTGGTCAAATATAATAAGTATAAATATTGCATTTTCAATAATTTGTCACAAAATAACTAAATCTAGTTTTAATAAATAAATAATTTTTTAATTATTTTGCAAAGAAATGAAACCATTTAATGTTTTATAAATTTATTTTGAGATAGAGTTCTCTCGCTATGGGAATAGTAAGGCGCCATCACATGCGCAATGATATATCGTGGTTGGCATTTTTCGCAATTGTTATGAACAACGATATATCGTTGTTTGACACTAAAGAGTTTAAATAAGAGTAAAGAAATTTTTGCCTTTGACAGCTAGCAAAATTTCCTGAAGATTATTTGATGATGAAACTTCACCTCAATCAGCGATCCTGAACGCAGGTTCATCTTCTAAACGAGGGCATTTGTGTCCCATATTTTCCTCACCTGAAAACTTTTCAATTTCATTCATTTCATTGTTATTCTTCTCTTCCATCCGTGGCTTGTCAGGAAAAAGTTCTGACATCATTAGATAAAGCCAACTTCCAATTTATCACTTTTCCTGGATGATGTCGAGTGTAATGAGTTTTAAAGTTTTTTTTTCATAACTGTAGTTTCACATAAACTACAAATAACTTTCTCATTAGATGCCATGAATAAAAATCATTGATTGAGATATAATCTTTGAAAATACATGGCACTTCTATATAAAAAAATATTTAAAATGAAATAAATCTGCCTACTTGTTTCTGCACGAGGTAATGCATATGCATCAAGTGGTAATAGTATGCTCAAAGGAAACTCTTTCAGCAAGAACCTTTGAAATCATGGTTACAGATAAGATATATGCATGTGCATACATTTCCATTTCTAAAAATAGAATCTCAGTGAAGTACTGTACAGAGGGAAGGAGCATTTTTGCTTGACCCTGAATTGCCCTATTGGTGAAAGATCATCTTCTCTCTTTCCCGACCCAGCATGTTTGAAACTGATTTATGATCTGCAAAAAACGGAAATAGTTCTGCGGAACGATCTCATCAGTTTTGCGTGAATATGTTAATTCTCAGAAAAATATAATTTTTTTCCAAAATGAAAATCTTTCTGCAGGAAGGGTTGTCGTTCTGCGACACTATCACCCAGATTCTGCCATGGGGGTATTCACCAGAAATCCACCAAATGAAGCCTTCAAATAAATTATAACTTAACTGAACTAATACATTATTTCTGATAATATTTAATCTGCTGAACTTTAGTTTTGAAACTTTGATGTCTGTGTAAAATTGTTTCTTTAATAGTTATTTAATGTGTACATTCATTTCTGGAATTCCCATACATCAATGATAGGTTAAACTGTAGAGTACGGTGTCGTTTTCCTTCCTGCTACTTGGTTTTGCAAACTGCTAATTGCCAAGAGATGCACTCCTCGACTGGGACGCTGATTTGTTTTGGGTGCGCAACGATCTATTTATTGGACTCCTGCTACATGACCACTTCTTATGCCTTGTTTTAATTGGTATCCTCTTTGCTTTCTTCGATCTTATTGGTCGAATTTGCTTTGAATTTTGAAAATTATGATCATTTCCCAATGGATTTTTCTAGACTGATGGACGTTCAGCTTGTGTTGATGTTTTGATGAAGGAACCAGTTTCGGCTTGTTTCTTGCAATCTTTTTCAAGTCTTTCATTTGATATCCATGGCTTCAAAGTCTTCACTCCTATTGACTTTTTGCTGAAGGAACATTTTGAGGTAGGAACTCATTTTGGATTTTTAAAAAACGTAGATTCATAACAATCAATGAAACAAGCATAGCCACTAGGTTATCGCTTTGCTGAAAGTAAAGCTGTTGATGTTTTTTAAGTTAAAAAAAAATTTGCCCGGTACCTATTTCAGATGCCACAGGCATCGTGTACACAAGAGACCAATAAAAAGACCATAGCGCACACAAAACAAAACTTGGTGATGCTGTGCCTTGGAGTTGCACCAAGAAAAAATGGCGGAAAGCAAGATCACACCATAGACTACAGTTTTACCCAATGATACTTCAAAGAATTTTGTGTTACTATTTTTTTTATTTGTATTTCCTTCAAAAATTTTTTTAATCTTATTAGCTCATTTCAGAATATGCTAAATTCCAGAAGGCACAAAAATTATAAGGAGGGGGGCATGCAAGAAAACAAAAGGATTTCACATGAGATATTTTTTAAATATTATTAATGCTTTTGAATATCATTTGAAAATTTGCTAGATTCTATGTAAATTTTCTTCTATCAGTGCAATATTCTATACCACATATGCATGACAGCAAAGGATACATACATATGCAAAATGTCTAAACATTTTAAAGCTCACTTTTTAATTTTGGCACTTTTCGATTAATGCAACAAGACCTATCACACAAGCCAAATACACCATACACAGTAACTATGTAAGGCAAAATGTGAGATTATTTAAAGTTTTATTGTGTAAAGTTGCATCCTAACCAAACAGAAATGCAACACTTTAGAAAACACTCAAGCCTGGTGATAATTGTTGTCAAGACAATGGAAAAATAACTTAATTTTTTTTGCAACATATTATTTTAGTGTTCGCTCTATTTCTTACAAAATTTTACAAAGTTCTTTTGTTCATAAAATATATTTGAAGACAGCAATTATGAGTGTTTAAGATCATTTGCAGAATATTTGATACATAAAAGATAAAATAAAAATCTGAGTAAAACAGGTTTTACAGGATAATTACCACCAAACAAAAGAAAATTTCACGCATCTAATGAAATAAGTGTACCATAAACAACAGGAATTAAACATTTTAGTTTTGACATATATTACCTCATTTCCGGATTTAAGCTTCTTTGCCTCTGATTCATCACAGTTAGCTTCATCTGGGCTTCTTTTAGATAGATTTACACCTTCAGAACTCATTCTTAGGACTGTTAAGGTATTCTTAGAATAAGATGTCAAAGGATATGCAGTTAAAACTGTAAAAGAAATATCAAAGAAACTGAAAACCTCACCATTTATGTAACACAATATCAACAGTTATATATATAGACATCCTATACTTCATAATTATTAATGCTGAACACATATTTAAGGTTGAAAAAGAGAAATATTAGGATTAATATTATAGTCTTGTTTTTAATTTATATATATATATATATATATAAACTAGATCATATATCTTTGTAATCTAAGCACCTAAAGAAAAACAAAGAATGACAAATTATAGAAAATCTTTAAAAATATGAGAGTAAGAATATAAAAAGAAAAATTCTTTTTATATATTTTGAAGTTAAAACAAGCAACTAGGGCAAAATGCCTTTAATGGAAAATTAAACTTTTCCATTTAATTTACAAAATTATATATAAATTTAATTTTTTTTGAAAATTATAGACAGTTCTGATCAACAATTCCCCTTTTTTTTTTATCTGCAGTTCATAATATTGTATTGCTTTCAAAATATTAAACTTTTCTCCACAACAGAATAATATTCTAGACTCACGTGACTATCAGGAATTTAGAAGCATCACAGTGCAAAAATTATTCAACATTGAATTTATAGGTAATATTGCTAAAAAAAACTTAACAAGAACAATAGAAGTAAGAATGAGAGTAAAATATTCTATCGGTTGAGATTTGGGCGCAAATATATTCAGAATTCCAAGAGAAAAATGCTTTGTGGCTTTTACTCTTTTTTTAGGGTGACCAACTTTTTTACAATGAAAAGAAGGACATAAATAGATTGAAGAAAAAATATTGTAAATAGAAGAAACATTTTATTCATTGCAACAATAATAAAGAATACACTAATATGATAAATGCAAAATAAAACAGTTTGTAATATTTCATATTGAAATTTACATGCCTATTAATTATTTAAAGGAATTTTCCATTAAATGGATATTTTTGTCCATATATCATATTCTAACAATGTGTTGGAAATATCTGGACAAAAAATATCCTTCATATTGAATTTTACAGCAACTATTGAAAAAGAGGATACTTTTCAAGGGAGGACAGAACTTACAAAAGGAGGATGGTTGGTCACCTGCTTTTATTTAAAAAGAACCCTTGGATTTGATAAAAATTTAGCTTGAATTCCATAAGATCTCTTAAATGTCTTTAATTTTAACATTCATACAAAACTTACATCAATTTTTCTAAGAAATGCTCCCTTTTTTTAACATGGATTTTTAAAAACAAAAATAATAAATACAAACTGTATTATAAAACATGGGTTTAGCTGAAGAAATGCTAAAAACATAATATCAGCACTAAATTAACTTTGAAGACAAATGTCAATCACTGTTATAAAAAATTTGCTAGTTGGTGACATTTCCATGAAAAACTTTGAAAATTCAACACTAACTTTATTAACTACATAAATTCAATAAAACCTAGAATAATAAGCTAAAAATTAATCATAAAATAAATTGAATAAAGATGCAATAAGAATAATACACAGGATGTAAAACTTCAGAGATTTCAGCAAGGAGAAATATGAATTATTTAAAACTAGGGATGTAATGAACATTCGGCAACTATTTGGTATTCAACCTATTTGGCCCTTTTGCTGAATATTTGGCCGAATAAATTCAGAGTTAAAATTTTTTTAAAAATGTGCTTTTAAATGTATTTAATAAAGAATATTGCAGAATTACTCTTCAGTACATTTATTAAAAAATCTCCTAAACATTTATACCCAATTTTAAGTTGCATTGTATGCAAGTGTATTTAATGATGCTGCATATCATTTATTATTGTAAAGCCTGAAATTATGATGCAAAAACAATAATTGTTCAGCATTTTCAGGAAGAAGAGTGTTTTGTTTAGTTTCATACCTATATATTCCGTGCGAGCTTCAGGAAATAATCGCTCATTATACCTGTACTGAGTTTCCAGGAACTGAAAGATATTTTTTTGCTAGATTTGCAAATCTTGGGAAAGTTTTCCCTTTCCCCTCCCACCTATTAAGTGAACATTCCATTTTAGCAATTAGAATTTTTAAAAAAAAAAAAAATAGGAATTTACTTCTAATAACTTAAATTTATCCACTGAATTTTCTTTTATGTTTGTCACTGCCATGTTCTATGATGATTTTTTATTTTTTTTTTCCATTTCTGTTTAGCAAACCCAAAATGAAGAGAGTTTTTCAGATTTTATTATAGAAATTAATATACTTAGAATATTACAAAAAAACAACAACATGGAGTTACTATTTTTTTTAAATGTGGTGAATTCCGTGAAAAAGGGGACATGACACCTAAATTTTAAAAATTAATATTTGACCACTTGCAATACATAATTATTTTCAGAAAGAAGTGAACTTTTTGAAAAAAAACATTGTTTTTGAGTTCGACAAAATTTATCTTTCAAAAACTATGCTCAAAGTTACTAAGTTATTCGTTTCTAAGTCTGATTATCTTAATTTTAATTCAACCTATAAATTAAGCTAATTATTTTATAAAAGTTTAATAAATAGGTCAACTATTATACTTCAAGTGTTTGATTATGCTTTTCGTTCATTTAATTAATAAAAAAAATGATTTTACCAGAAAAATAGTATATTAATTATTCAAATTGAACATGTCCTTCCATTACCAAAAAAGTGGATATCAATTACCTCATTCAGACCACACTGGGTAAACAATTTTAAGTTTTTCAGTTCAATGCAGGTTTATGGCCCTTAATAATTAGACACAGTCAAAATTTTTCAAAAATCTAATTTTAGGAGTTTTTTTATGGTAACGGAAGGACATAAATCATGGTAACGGAAGGACAGTCATAGTTAAGCTCATTTTTACTTAACTTTTACAGTATTATTAATACAGTAAACTCTTGTTTATCCGGCATTCAAGTATCCGGAAAGCTCAACTAACCGGAAAAATTAGAAAATGAGTTTTTCTAAAAATTTTACATCCACACTCCAAAATTTAGCATGCACCGTTCCATTCACACGGACAATTTATTTCTGGAATGCAACGTCCGCTCCGCATGGAGGGGTGTAGAAGGAAGAAAAAAAAACAATAAAGCAATATACAGTACTGTGACGCACACAGACTTGTTTTTTTTCGGGGGGGGGGGGGGGGTCAAAATCAAAAGTGGGAACCAAAAAAAAATAATAATAAAAGTTTCTCGCCTTTCGTTGAGAAACGAGATCTAAAAATGAAATCGCCAACCGAAAAAAAGTTAAAGGGATAGAATCGGTAAAAAAAAAAGCTTATGGAGAGTTACTCCAGATTAGTAAGTCTCTTTCTTTTCCTTTATTGATTTAATCTCCGAATACTGGCAGATGTTAAATTCGATGACGTAACATCACGTGAAGGAGTGCGAATTGCGCAATAACCCTTTCGATTTTTTTCAAAGATAATTAGTTTCGATATTCAATCTGGAATTTGTTTATGATCATTTAAAAGAGTTTTATTATTCTAGCTGAGTAGAATATTTTTCAGTTTCATCGGCTATTTTTATATGCTTATATTTTTTCAATCTATATATTTACGGTAAAAATTTGGCTATAGATCGTACTTTTTTCATCATCAATCTTAAATTAAAATCTTCATAATATGTTTTGCAAATACGTTATGGAAGATACAGAAGTATTCTTGAAAATTATATTTAATGCACATTTCAAAATGACAAAAACAAATTATTTGTCCGAAAAAATCTTTAAAATAAAAAAAGGCTATGGCTACCCCCCTTCCCCATTTTTTCCGTCACACTCAACTATCCGGACTTTTCAGGTATCCGGTAATCAGCGTTTCCCGAGCATGTCGGTTAGTTAAGCTTTTACTGTATAAATAACATATATTTTATACTATATTTAAAATGAGAAGTTATTTTATAAATATTTTACAAATTATGATTGTGTGTACTCCCATTAAAAAATAAATATTTATAAGAATAATCTGGTAACATACACAAGTTTGACCACATTTTTACTAAATTCTTTAATTATTAGGTATCTATATCTATGCCTTGCAAATAGTTAACTAAATTCTAATTGTATCTGTAATAGTTACTAACTTATCCTTGACCTTAACTGTTAATATATAAACAAAAATAACACATGTTTGTTTGCTGTTCCTGCACATGTTCTACCAGACTGGTTCAACTTGATTTTTTTTTTTTACTCATTCTATTTCTTTCTTTTTTAAAAAATTAGAAGGCTTTCAGATTTTGATAACTAGTGCATACAACTGTGTTTTGATATAGTTAAATTTTTCAAAGTTTTGTAATATAAGTATATTTATTAATTCTCAATGGTGGTTAGTGAGCAGTCACCTTAAATATTACTATTGTGTTTACTATGCCTTTAACTCCTACTGAAAAACAGAGACTTTATAGGGAAAGAATGAAAGTTAAAGAATTGCATCAGTAAATAAAAGAAAAAGACATGAAACGAAAAAAACAGTGATGAATAACTTTAGCTCCAAGAGGTTTATAATTGCTGCAATTACAAGAAAAAATGTGAAAAAAACCTAAAAAAGAGCCAAGGAAGAAAATCAACCAGGACCTTCATTGCGAAAGCAAAATTCTGAAGGTTTAATTTATATTTTTCCTGAAAAAGAGGACAAATGTTTGGATTGACACTGAACAAATAAACAAAAAATTGTCCAAACACAAGATAATTACAGACGGTTCTGGCACTAGACTGATATGCACATTCAAGTTTAAATCTGTCATACCTGCTGATGAATAAGTCTTATGCTTTGCAAACATATTTGAAATAAATCAAGCTTTTTAAACTTATATTTCATACTAGGTCATTTTTGTCCTTCCATTACTGGTTTAAAATATCTATTTTTAATGATAAATATAATTATTTTTAAAAAAACTCTCTTAATTTTCAATGAGTGAACCCTCCTTAAGGTGCTCTAATTTTTTTAAAAAAATTCTTAAAATAGTTTAACTGAACTTTAAAGTTAATTGTGTATTCCAAATTCTAAGGTAGGAAAAATTTCCTTCCATTACCAACTTTAAAATTTCAATTTTTTAAAAAGTTATTTATTGTAAACTACTAAATTTTGCAATTTTCATATTACTTAGTGAAGAGTATAAAGGTGTGATTTTCAGTTGTTTGAAAAAAAGTAGTTTTTTTCAATTTACAAGCAGATGAAGTCTGATTTTGCTGCAAAAATCAGCCTTCCGTTACCCACGGAATCCACCAAAAGCAAATAATAATAAAAAAAATTTTCATCTAAAATTTGAGCAGTATTTAATTTAAAATCAAAAGTAAAACGTTTTTAAAAAGTAGGTATTCGGCCACCAAATATTTGGTATTTGGTCGAATACCAAATATTCAACCAAATTACTTATTCGTTACATCCCTGTTTAAAAATTCCTCAAAATAAGAAAGAAACTTCCCTTGATTACAGAATACAAATTGATACTGAAAGTTGAAACTTGTTTCTACATGTATATTTATATGAACACCTCTTGATGTTTCACATAAAGCGGCCCAACCAAAGGAAATGAAACATGCAAATTCTCACAGTACTTCACAGTTTCAACATTGCTGTTATTTGTCATTTTTATGCAAAATTTTAGAGTGACAAAAACAAATTAACAGTTTATTGATAGGTCAGTGATATTTCACACCAATATTAATGCCTGTCAATAGTTGCTGTCAAATTGATGGTACTTTGATATCTTCAGAAACTGAAATAAGTGTCATTACACTAAATCTTACTAAGAATTGTCAAAATTAATCTGAACTTATATCATTTGGTTTAATTCTATAATTTAGGTGAAATCAAAATACTGTAATAAAACATGTTAATAGAATGATTACAACTATGTGTCCATTACTAGAATATTGCTAACATGTAATAGTATTATAATATAGGGACAAAATAGCATAATCAGATTTTGGGGATTTTTTATTCGTTGACAAAAATGTCTGGGAGGACACCTTATCTATATAAACAAACGAAAGGGTGAACAGAAAGAATGGAACAAGATTTAAAAAATTGGCATCAGGAAAGTAATCACAATTCATTTGCGCCAAATCATACATAAATAAATTTATTTGCATTTTTTACAATGAAGGGAAAAAAATGAATTCAAAAGTACATAAGCACATGCCTACAATGACTTTCGATCAGGCGTAACTACAAATAGTAATTTAAAAGGTAAGACTTAAGAAATAGTAAAATAATATTGACATCATTACACAGATTCAGAACAAAATCTTTACGTTACATTTAAGAAAAAAAGAATCTATAACATTCTTAAAAAACCACTACCCAAAAATATTCTCATGAAAAACCAATATGCCGAACACATAAACATACAAAAAAGAAATCAAACACGGATCAAATCCTTCGTTTAGAGGAAAATACATTAGAAAATAAATTAAAAGATGGCATGAAAGTTACCACTAAGAAACCTTCGTAGCATACCGGCTTAAATCAATAAATAAAATGTAAAACGTGATTTATTTTTAAACGAAACGATTTTACACTCACATTGTTGATCAAATTTTGTTTATGTGCATGCTGGCGTTTCCGCAGTTACAGTCAATATATAAATCAGTTACAATTTCAGTTAGCTTCTTGTGGTTGAATATGTGTCATCGTGATAGTGTCGTAGTGGTTAATAAGAGTGTGAAGTATTAATTGTGTGTATCTTGTTTTCCACTTGTGTAGCCAAGCAGTCCTCGTCATCCGACTACGATTCAAAATTATTGGGTCCTCTCCAGACGATCGTCATCGCATATTTATGGATCCTACATATTAGGGCATGCGGTCTCTTCTCATTGGCTCTCAGCGTCATGTAACTAGGGATGTATAATCCACGATTTTTTGAGTAACAAATATTTTTGCTATTGCTATTTTTAAATATCTATTCCAAATAACTGTTATTTCAATCACACCTTTAATTTTCAAAAAGTCTTATTAAATATAAGTAAAGTGTTCTAAAAAAATTAAATAAAAAAGTATTATTCATTTTTAATGTACGTTCTATGTTGTTTTAATGTTTAGTTCTTTATACTGTCAACAGATGGCGCCAGCAAAAATTCTTTTGAAGGGGTGTTCAGAACGTCTAAGTTGTAATCAATCAAGACGCCCTTTGACGTCACAGTTTCCCGTCTTTTACCAACATCAATATTGCTATTTCACACTTTCAGACCTTTCTATTGCTACTTCACAGTTTCAGACCTTTCTATTGCTACTTCACAGTTTCAGACTTTTCTATTGCTACTTCACAGTTTCAAACACTTTATAGTGAAGAGCCACAGCTGAGCGATTCGATTGTACCAGGATCAAAACCGATAACTGCTTCCGATGCTATCTTATGTGTTGTCGTAACGTAACTGAAATTACTTGAATTTTGAGTTGCATGGAAATAGTTTATTTTTTAGTTGATTCTTCTGCAATGAATATATTTTTGTTTGTAACACATGGTATATATACTTTTTTAAATAAATTACTGATAGCATAACGTGCTATGTGCTCTCTGTTTACTTTGGAATTAATTATGTAGCTTGCAAGATCAAACATATTTTTGATTGGCGATTTTTCTCTTTTTTTTTTTTTTCTTGTTGCCGATTTACTCATTATTTAGATTTAAAAAGATGGAATGAAGGCTAGACTTAAGTTTAATGTGCGTTCGCCAAAGTTGAATTTTTTCAGGCGATTTCTCGCCAAATGTGGTGTACGTTAGTTATTTTATTGCAACCCTTTAATGAAAATATGGCGGACTGTTGGCGAGTATTTCATAGTTGGCGTGATTTTTGCCAACTTGGCGGAAAACCGCACATCAAACTTAAGTCTTACCGGAATGAACAAATAACTTAGATAAAAAAAAAACACACAAACATTCTTTTCATATTCAAGTGTATATATACATTAAATTGTTTTGTAAACTAATAATCTGATCAACGAAACATAACGCAATCAGTAAGTATTTAGCTATTCAGACAATCTTGGCTTGAGTTTTGAATGTAAACTTGTGTTTATTTTGCAGAAAGTATATACTTTTAAAGTGCTGTTCAGTTGAATTTCCATGCTTATAATAGGTTCATAAAGACTTGCCATTGCAATTGTAGATTTCCATGTCGTTGTTATAAAATTAGGCATTTTCCAAGATGTAATAGTGGTAGTTGATAACTGTATGTTTTACATATGCTATTTTAATGAAAGAAGCTTTAGTAGAAAGCATAGATTATTGTACATTATTTATTTTATTACCTTATATGATGCGAGTCGGTTTTGGCAGATTTATAAATTGTGTGTGTAATATTGTATTGTAAGTAAAGAATTGCTTCACAACTGAAGTATTTCAAATATAACTGCATTTATGTTTTTATATAACTGCAAGTAAAAATTGTATGGTTTTCCCCAAAAAACTAAACAGAATGAAGAGAGTTTAATTCAGTTGCATAATTGTTTTTGTTTTGTTTATATACTTGTTTTATAAACTGCACTTGCTTGGAAGAGAAAAAAATTGTTTTGGAATGTATTTGCACTGAGTAACATACACCAGGAAGATCAGAATTACTCTCATTATTTGAAATTGAGTTGATAATAATACTATACTAAGAATGAAAAGTTTAGTTACCAGCAGACAGCATAAGTATTCCCTGTATATAAGTGTTTTGTTTTTTAAATGAAAATGTTTGCATTCTTGAATAACTTATTTCTACTATAAAAATAGATGGTGTGTATTTATTTTCTATTGTTCAGCTTGCTTTGGTTTAGAAATTCAGAGATAAGGTATGGAGAAAGAAGAAAACCCTGTTTAAACCCAGCTAACAAGATGATCTGTTCATTTGTAATGGCATTTTTCTAATTGCCTTACATTTTAGTAGATTTTCTTGAAATGGCTGGATGCATCTCAGTATAATTTTCTGATATTACTGTATTTCAATCAGCTAATAGTATTTTTTTTCTGATTAATTCCTTTAAATGTTTCATAATTATTGATCTTTTCTATATGTATGCCTGCTTTATCAAATTATATTGAATTTGCTTACCTAAGAAAAGTTAAATATAAGAAGTTGATTTTTTAAAAAGTATATTAAAGAAATTGAAGTTCTGTGTATTAAAATATTGGCTTTATGTAGAAACTTCACAACTCTGTTTTCTATTCATTATATGCTTTTATATTTTTATATAAAATATCTATGTTTCATTCAATATATATGATGCAAATTCAAGTATTTTATTTCATCATACAAATTTATGAACCTGCTATTTTATAGAAGCAGAATGAAATTAACACTAAATATTAGGAAAAGAAAAAAAAAAATGTAAAATAAAAAGTTAAATTTTCTTTTTCAAATTTAAGTTAGCCATCTTTTTTTCTATTTAATTACCATTGAAGTTTTCAACAGTTTATTAAGCTATTGGAATTATTATTTTTATTTTAATGGATATTTTTTACATAGGGTCAGGTGGGGTAAAGTGGTCATACATCAAATAAAATGCTATAACTTTGTAATGAATATTCGTATAAATGTAATCTTTTTTATTTTAGCTTTGAATAGTTAAGAACTAAGTTTAACATTCAAAATTATACTAATTGCAACACTTTAGTAAGAGAAAACACCCATTTTGTTTGTTCATGTAGCAGTTTGAAGTTGGAATACCTAATAGAACTTCTCTCCTACATTTTATTTAACTAAGTTTTCATTAAATTAACTCTGCAGGAAGCTTCAGATAGATCTTAAGAATACTTCCTCATTAACAGATAAGCTGAATTAATTACAGATATTATTTTATAGAAATTTAAGTAAGATGGGGTAAAGTGGTCATAGGGATAGGCTTAACATGCATCACTGTTTTAAAATTTCTTAAGCTTAATTTATTAGACAGGTGTTAGTTAAATATTAATTTAAGATATATTACAGATTATAATTAAAGATATGAAACTGGGTAACCCCAATTTTTGTACCAAAACTATCACATAACGCATATAAGAAATCAGCCAATTGCAAAAAAGGATGTACTTTTTAGTACATAAGCAAATTATTTCATGCTACCTTTTTATTCTTTACAAAGAAGCTCATGTATATGAGCAATAGACTAAAGGTAGTGCAAAAATAGACTAAAGGTAAAGGCTTTAAGTATCCAATTTTCTTTAGATTTGCAAAAACCTGTTCTTTTAATTTATGATGGGCACTGAAGTTGCATGACTTATGGAACTGCAAAAAAGGCCATGCATTAATTGCACTAGAATTTATGTATAATTGCACTCTAAAGAATTTGACATGAGCTGTACTTACAATTCTATAACCACCTGTTTCATCTATACATGAAGTGGCAATATAGAATTCAAGAGAAAAAAAGAAAACAAGTTCAAAAACAATAATGAAGGTTTGACTGAAGAAATTAGTAATAAAAAACTACAAAAAAGAAAGAGATGCAAGAAAACAGATAAAAACATGCAAGGAAAAACTTGATAAAAAGCAGAAGATGTCTTATTCAGTCAAGTGAATTCACAATTGCAGATAATCAATTATCACAGTTTTTCTGTGAGATCTTGGCAAAATATGATGGGGGTATCAATCAAAGGGCTTATTGGACAGGTTTCTGATAAAATAGGAGATTTTCTGTCAATAAAATATCTAAAACTTCAGACTATTACACCTTTCCTGAAAATCATAACATTGTTCGAACTGAAGAGACAGATATCCTTAAAATTCTTGATGAGCCAACTTTTAATCATAGGTTATTAAAAATGTATAATTTGATCAAATAAACTGATTTTCTTTTAAAGTTGAAACTATATTGAGTTTTGTTAAATATTTTTTTTAAAACTTTGCTTACTTATATTAGGTTTTTATGATTATTTTTAATTACCCCAAATTACCACTTTACCCCACCCCATGGGGTAAAGTGGTCATAAAAACATGACAAATAGAAATTGTCATAAAATTGTTAAAATCAATTATTTTTTCCCCAAATGTGTTCTTCAATAATGTAATGTAAAATAACAACCAAAAAATATTAAGTATTTTAACAAATTCTTATATTTATAATCCACCTAAGTTTAAAAAAAATATGGATTTTATGACCACTTTACCCCACCTAACCCTATTAAAGCAATTTTTCAACCAAAAATTTCATTTCTATGTTTTTCTTAGTAATAAAATATGCTGTTTTCCATTTAAATGTGTTTTTTAGAGTTTTCTGTTGCAATTTTACATGTATTTATGCATATACATGTAATAAAGGTGAGTACATGCTATAAAATGCTTCATTTACAAAGCATCAACATTGTTTGAGAATCATCTCTCCAAATATCTTTTCCATGAAACCTGCTAATCAGCTGAATAGTTTAACGTAACATATAAAGTATTTATTCGCCTGTTTACTCAATCTTGACTTGGATTTAGAATGTAAACATGTGTTCCTTTTACGGATTGTATTATGAGCTTTTAAAAGTGATGAGCATTTACATTTCTATGCTTTGCCAATTAATATATGTTGATAATTTATACAGAGTATGTTTTTAAGACATTGTAGCGAGAGATTTTCAACCCTTTTTGTTAAAATATATAGTAAGGTATTTCATGCGTCTAAAAACTAAAGCAAACCTGCATTTTTTTTTAAATTTCAGTTTCTAAATTGACATAAGTTTTCACAGTGGATTTCCATATAGTATTTATAAAAAAAAATTGACCCTGAATTAATAAAGCTAAATATCCTTACTAATGAAAATGTAAATCTACAATTAAAAATGGCATTCACTTAAAAGTATAATTCTATTTCGGTTACTCTGATTCAACTTTATGTTTGTTTAGTGCAGTTGCCTCAGACAACTTTTTGAATAATATTTATTATTAACTTTTACACTGAGAAAATGTTCATTAAATAAATATCTGTTAATATTATTTTATTAAATATAATAATATTTAATAATACCATCTGTTGTTCATCATGTCATGTTTTGATAAAGATTTGAAATTACCTCTAAACAGTTTGCTTCTAAAAGTAGTTAAATAAATAGTTTGCCAGAGCAATTAGGATTGTAATATATGGTTATACTTCTTGAAAATATTTATTTCTGTATTTAAAAATGATTAAGCACTTAAATGAAGACTCATCTGTTTTTCTATTCCTGGGGGGAGGAAATAATTTATCTGCAATGATTATTTTCCAACAAATGTTTTCATATGTAGTTGGGCATATTATTTATTATAGGATTTATGCAAAATGATTGACCTTAAATTGATCATGGATAAAGCTTAATATCCTTACTAATGAAAATGATAATTTCCTTAAGAAATTTACCATTAAAAAATTGGCATTCATGTAAAGTGTAATTCTATTTCAGTTATTTTTATACAACTTTATATTTATTTACTTCAGTTGCCTTTTTTTACTTTAACTAAAAAAAACTTTTGAAACTTTTAACTGCAAAAATTAGGAAAAAGGTTCAATACATGAATATATGTTTATATTATTTTATTAAATACTACCATCTGTACAACTGTTGCTCATCGTGTCATGTTTTGATTATGATTTGAAATTACTTCTAAATAGTTTACTTCTGAAAATAAACTAAATAATTTGCCAGAGCAATAATGATTACTAGAGGTCGACCAGCGGTCGAAATTTGACCGCTATTCATTAAATTTTTAAGTTTGAACGTTATTGAGGTTCTTTTGTCAAAAAGTATACCTCTATAATCATTGCATATAATTTTTTTGAATTTTTTCTATTACGTATGAATTTTGAATTTTATTCTATTGCTGCTACACAATTTTCTTTTCACAACAGATGTATATTGAGCAATCTATATATTGATATCTATTTGACAAAATATACAATGTTTATACAATGTATGTACAAAATAAACAATGCATGTTTTATTTCATTTAGTTTAATGTATTTGTAATACATATTATATATAAATTCTTTAGTGATAATCTCTACTCTGTGCAACTGTTTGACCACAGACAAATATGTGTTTGACATTGACAGATTTAAATCATCCGCATTTTGTATTTCACTCTGAAGAGTTTTTTTTATAAATAATCTAAATAAACTCCCTCTTGGAGTGGATTTCACTGCAGGGGGATTAAATCAATTACAAATCATTCACTCCGCTAATTTCTTATAGTGTGTGAACGTAAACAGTGAATGTTTTATTTTATTGAATTTAATGTATTTGTAACACATATTATACATAAATTTTATCTTTCTGCACTCCTTCTCCATATGAACTTTAACTATGACAAATCTCGCACTCCTCCGTGCTCGCAATGTGCTTAAAAAGGGGGTACAAAGTTTTTTCTTCATGTATTAATATATAGATGATATATGGTTATATTTTTTGAAATTATTTACTTCTGTAATTTATTAATGATTAGGTACTTAATTGAAGACTCATCTGTTTTTCTATTCTTCAAGGGGAAGAAATAATTTATCTGTAATGATTATTTTTCAACAAATGTTTTCATATGTAGTTGGGCATATTATTTATTATAGGATTTATGCAAAATAATTTACCTTAATTGATCATGGATAAAGCTTAATATCCTTACTAATGAAAATGATAATTTCCTTAAGAAATTTACCATTTAAAAATTGGCATTCATGTAAAGTGTAATTCTATTTCAGTTTACTTACAACTTTTTATTTGTTTAATGCAGTTGACTCGGGCAACTTTTAACTGAAAAAATGTTCAATAAATGGATATCTGTTTATATTATTTTATTAAGTATTATAGTATTAAATACTATCATCTGCTGTCCATCATGCCATATTTTGATTACGATTTGAAATTACTTCTAAGTAGAAGAAATTACTTCTTTGCTTCTAAAAGTATTTAACTAAATAGTTTGGCAGAGCAATTAGGATTATGGTATATGGTTACATTTCTTGAAATTATTTACTTCTGTACTTAAAAATGATTAAGTACTTAAATGAAGACTCGTCTGTTTTTGTATTCTTGGGGGGAAGAAATAATTTATATATAATGATTATTTTCTAACAAATGTTTTCATATGTATATTATTTATTACAGGATTTTTGCAAAATAATTTACCCTAAATTTATAATGGATAAAGATTACTTAGAGATTAGATTAGATTAGATCCTTACTAATGAAAATGATAATTTAGTTAAGAAATTTACCATTAAAAATTGCATTCATGAAAAAGTGTGATTCTATTTCAATTATTTTGATACAACTTTATATTAACAACTTATATTTGTTTAGTGCAGTTGCCCTAGGCAGCTTTTTGAATAACATTTATTAATAACTTTTAAACTGAAAAAATAAGATTTCTTTCTAATTTTTACGAAAAGTTTAAAATAAAGTTTATTAGTAAAAGTTTAAGCAATCGGGAAAAATAAGCCTGCATGAAAGAGTAAGTTAACCTGTATTTGAGATTCAATAATGCATTTATTAATTTAAAAAAAACATACACAAAAACAACAATTTTTAGTGCTAATAATAAGATAATGGAGAAACTATACACAATTCAGCATAATATAGTTTTTATAATATATTTTCAATCTGATCTTTTTCAGAAATATCATAAATTATTAGGGATTATTCTCATGCATCTCCATATTAGAATGAATTTATATTCAGATTACACCTGTGTCCAATCTAAAAAAAATTAAGAGAATGAAATTAAGTACCCAACTACACATGAAAACAATTGTTGGAAAGAAGTACAACCATTTATCATAATCCTAATTGCTCTGGCGAACTTCCTAGAAATAATTTCAAATTATCAAAACACGAGTAACAACAGATTCAACTGAAATCTACCCATTACTCCGATCAGCTGTGTAGGCGATCTTCTGCGTCATCTCCGATCCGATAGATAAGTCTTCAGTCACATGTATTACAAAAGTGATGCAATCATTCGAAAACGCATATCACAACAAGAGGGATGATTCACCGAAAGACACTCGTACAAGACCAATAGCAGTAGAAACTGCTATTGGGGGAAAAAGTGATTGGGGGAGAAAAATGTGAATCACAGAGAAACGTAATACGAGGGAAGAAATAGTTGGTATTTGTGGTTTCACGTTCTAGAGAACTGCAACTTTTCATGGCGCCATCTATTGTCAGTATATAGAACTATAAACTAAAACTTTGAAAAGTTTATTAAAAAATCAAATAAAAAAATAAAAACATTTTACTTTTAATTACAAATGATTAAATCACACCTTTTTGACAGTAGTATTCATCACTGGTATTTGTGATTTTTTGATATTACGTAGAAAATAACAGTTCGTCAAATATTCGTCATCCCTACATGTAACTCGGGTTACTGCTAAATAGCATCATGAAACTAAACAATACTTAAAAACAATCAACAGAAAAAATAGAATAAATTTTTAAAAAAAGAATCTTAACTAAAAAAATAATACTAGAACATAAAAGCAAAAATATTTTTATTTAAAAACACTACAATTTATAGAATTAGAAAAATGAATACAATGTTTAAGTAGCGCGCGATTGCAGCAGCAAAACAAAAGACCCCACATAACAATTTTAGTTTGCAGCAGACTTGCACTGCAAATCTGCAAGCTTTCTGCAAATTTGTCACGACAAGTGTGCAACAAGCTTGCAGCAAGTTAACGCAAGCCTCGAAGTCATCATAAGACGAACTTGCAGCAAGCTTGCATTGCAAACTCATTGTAAATTATAGCAAAAGCAGAGTACGAATACAACTCGCGACCTACTGGTTTGGAAGCTGCGCGGTAACCACCTGGCCAGTTAAACTCAGAGAGGAGAAGATAGATTTCGCTAATACATCGTTCCATTCGATTCGTATACGATTTATTTTAAACTATTCTCTTGATTTCATTAATTTTTAGAGTTGCAAATATGATCTGAAGTCAAAGAGAGAGCGATTTTTGCTAATAACTACGTTTTGTTAGTAGAATAAATTATGAAATTAGAGTTCAAAAGTAACTACTTTAAAATGGGACAAAATGTATAAGTTTATTTTTCAACAAACATTGACTGTTTTTTCGGTTTAATTTTGTTTATAAACTCTAAAATTTCAACATTCAGAAAAAGGCGATTTAGTTTTCTTTAAAGTGCGAATGCTATATTTAGTAAAAAGATGGAAAATGTTTCAAAATTTTTTTTATAAAAAAGTTAGTTTTTTTACAAATTATCATTGATTTTTTGAATTAATAAAAAGAAGGACGGTCTAGGAGATGCTATTAAAAATCGGATGTTTTCTAAAAACAGAGACAAAGATAGATATCTCTTTGTGCTATCTTTGCATCACGCCTGTTTTGCAAATTTGCATTGAAAAGGAGGTGGCGCTATTTGTCACAGTGAACTTGCAGCAGACTTGCAATGCTAAGAAGGTGGCGCTAGTTGTCACGGTGAACTTGCCAGAAGTTCGCTTCAAGTCTAACGCGTCAAATTTGCTATGACAAGGCAATATCAAGTCAAAATCAAACTTGCTGCAAACTTACGTGCTATCTGGGACAGAGAACAATAGAAATCAAGATCATACAAAAGAAAGCCAAAAAATTTTTTAATAAACTCAGAGTTAAACGAAAAGAACCAAAAACAAACAAGGAATCCATTCCACTTTTTCAGAGGCTAAGAACTATTTGAAATGGATTCAAAATAATAAATGGAAAATTTTTTCTGTAAGAAGCTAGCATTATGCGAAACACAACTTCTCATAGCCCGAAAATTTTCCCAAACAAAGGACAATGTAGATCTGGTTATAGTTCTCCTGCTGATCGGAGCTGCGGAATTTGGTGGTAAAAGCTTGGAATTCGGGAGTAGTACACTCCTCTGGTTTGCTTTTGTTTTTTGCGGAAAGTCACTGCGGCTTAGGATGGTATCCTAACTTTTCTTTGCTTTCGGTGTTGCGTTCGGCGGCTTCGGCTCGTGAACTTTTGATTGAGTGGGAGCCGGTCGCTATTTTGGGAGGCCATTTTTTCCTTTTCAGTTTTTGTTGCTTCGTGAACAGTTGCTCAGGTAATATCTTTTCATCTTATTTTCTTTAGTACTAGGATTGGACTGTTTTCATACTGTGCTCTTCGCATTTTATTCCCAGATAGCACGTAAGTTTGCAGCAAGTTTGATTTTCACTTGATATTGCCTTGTCATAGCAAATTTGACGCATCAAACTTGAAGCGAACTTGTGGCAAGTTCACCGTGACAACTAGCGCCACCCTCTCTTGCAAAACCCATTTGCTGCAATTTCGCCGCGACAAATAGCGCCACAAATTTGCAAAACAATCGTGATGCAAAGATAGCACAAAGGGATAATTATCTTTGTCTCTGTTTTAAAAAAACATCCGATTTTTAATAGCATCTCCTAGACCGTCCTTCTTTTTATTAATTCAATAAATCAATGATAATTTGTAAAAAAACTAACTTTTTTATAAAAAAATTTTTGAAACATTTTCCATCTTTTTACTAAATATAGCATTCGCACTTTAAAGAAAACTATATCGCCTTTTTCTGAATGTTGAAATTTTAGAGTTTATAAACAAAATTAAACCGAAAAAACAGTCAATGTTTGTTGAAAAATAAACTTATACATTTTGTCCCATTTTAAAGTAATTACTTTTGAACTCTAATTTCATAATTTATTCTACTAACAAAACGTAGTTATTAGCGAAAATCGCTTTCTCTTTGACTTCAAATCATATTCGCAACTCTAAAAATTAATGAAATCAAGAGAATAGTTTAAAATAAATCGTATACGAATCGAATGGAACGATGTATTAGCAAAATCTATCTTCTCCTCTCTGAGTTTAACTGGCCAGGTGGTTACCGCGCAGCTTCCAAACCAGTAGGTCGCGAGTTCTATCCTAAGTTGTATTCGTACTCTGCTTTTTCTATAATTTACAATGAGTTTGCAATGCAAGCTTTCTGCAAGTTCGTCCTATGGTGACTTCGAGGCTTGCGTTAACTTGCTGCGAGCTTGTTTCACTCTTGCACACTTGTCGTGACAAATTCGCAGAAAGCTTGCAGATTTGCAGTGCAAGTCTGCTTCAAACTAAAATTGCTATCTGGGTTATTGCCTCAATAATGAGTGATATCCAAGAATATTCAATTATGGATTTTCAAACACAGGATGACTTCTCCCTTACCAACAATAATTCTCTTAGAGTTGTTCTGCACTTAGCTCCAAACATTTTACGAAAATCAATATCGTCATGTCACATCAAACTGTCAGGTCACGAATACCAAAAATGAACCCCATTGTACTTCATACGTATATAAAACAAAATATTTCGCAATCAGAACTGATAACAAATATGCGACACACTATACAGGGCAAAGTCCTGTTTACTACATCGGACCCGATTTGCGCGGCTAATCTGCTCACATTAACCAAACTGCTTGATACTCCAATATTAGCAACCATCCTGTGGGAAAACATCACTACAAAATTTCTTCTGACATTCCGACAGCAACATCGCTAGAAGAATTAGCGTCTGAACTCTCGTGCTCAAATGATATTGTCATTACCTATATGAGAAGATTTGTCAAGCAGTACACCCAACCGGAAGCTGCACCGGTCCTAATCACCATATTGGGGACAACGCTCCCGGAATATATCAAAATGTGGTTTATTCATCTGAGAATTAACCTATTCATTGATCGACCGAGAATGTGTAATAAATGTTTCTCATTTTTCCATGCAACAAGAACATGCACCCTCAATCCGGCATGACATCAATGCGGACAAATACATACTTCTACCCGCCACGGTCCAATACAATGCATAAACTGTAAGGGAAACCATTCAGCACTGGATAAAAATTGCCCTCATTACATAAAGGAAATCAAAGTGCTCTTATACAAAGTAAGACATCAGGTAACGACCGGAGAGGCAAGACGAATTCTCAATCAGAGACCCAACACAAATTTAGCAACCATTGTTAAATCAAACATATGTAACACTGACCTAGAGAATGCTCTCACAACAAAAATGGAAGCTCCCTTCCAAAAAATGCAAGAAAAAATCGACTAACAAATAGCTGCAATGTTAACTATGATTGAAAAGACTTTTGACACTCTTCTTCAAAAGCTCCTCTAGATGTTCTCATGTGCTGAATCTCAATCCTCTTCCCCAAATCGCAAAACAGTTGCTAATAAGCCTCATCTTGTTAATATGAACATTTCCGACTTGAGAAAAACGCTCGACAAGGTTGGGACGACTCCGTCGTCCTAGTCTGTGTTGCTTTTTTGGGTTTTTTTGCCCATGTCTTTCGTTCAGTGGAACTGTCGTGGTTTAAAAAAACTGTGGCTCAAAGTTCCACCTTTTTCCACGGCCCAATTTTGAGTCTTTCAGGAAACTTTTTTTAAGTCAGAAGATTTTCTTACTTCGTCGAATATGAACTTTTTTTATTCATTTCGTCACAGTCTCTCAGGTGGCGGCCTTCTTACAGGTTTCCCAAAAATGGCAGCTGTAAGAGTTATTCCCACTCCTTTCGATTCTAATTCATCAACAGAAATGTTAACAGTTGAAATTTTCTATAATCAGCAATTCTTTATAATTATTAACGTCTATGCCCCCCAGGGTTTCGATATAACTCAGGCGAGAATGTATTTTGAATCACTTAAAGCACCTATTTTTATTTTTGGAGATTTTAACTTGCACCATCCTATGTGGAAAGCAAATAGCTCAACCTCACTTAGCAACAATTTTGCAGACTGGCTCCAAATGTCGAACTTCCTTCTTCTAAACTCCAATACTCCGACGCATATTTCACATACTGGTAACCAATCCATCTTGGATCTATCATTCTGCACCGCTGATATCTTTCACCAAGTGAAAAGCTTTATCAACAAATTTTCTTTTGAAAGCGACCACAACCCGATTATTATGGAATAGTCAAATATAAATTTTGCACTCCGCAACATCAAATCAATAAACTGGTCTAACATAATACAGCAAACCTCTGAAATTCTCTCCTCTACATTGCAAAACTTTTCAAACACCATAGCAAAGGTGTCTAACTCTATTAAAAATAGTACCACCACGACCCCCTTACCACATAATAATTTCCCACCCTGGTGGAATATTACATGTCACAACTTCTTATTATTAAAAAAATTTAAAAATAAAGCACATAACTCTTACTCAATTGCAGCTTGGATTAAATACAAAAAATACTCGTCAAAATTACGAAGGACCATGAAGAAAGCCAGCAGAAATTACTGGGTCTCCATTTGCAACATATCACGAAATCTTCGGATGTTCTACTCCATGCTCAATAAAATTAGTAACCATGTTTCTCAAGATATCAATATTTCCAACCTGATTATCCGCAACAATCGCATCATATCGAATCCGCAACAGCAGAGCAACCTTTTTGTTAATTTTTTCGCTCTTCGAATTCAACATGAGCCGATCCCACTCGACTATAATGGAGTCTATAACTCAAACCTTAACCATCCCATCCAAATTCAAGAAACTATCAAGGCAATCCAAACTACCAGAAACAGCACTCCAGGGGCAGACAACATTCCCGCCGCTTGGTTCAAAAGACTCAACAATCAACAGGTTCACGCTCTTACAGCCAGCTTTCAAGAAATCTTTATTACAACGAATATCCCGCAGCAATGGAAGCACTCATTAATAATTCCGATTCCAAAGCCATCCAAAGACAAAACCATAATCTCCTCCTATAGACCCATCGCACTCACCTCAGTCAGAGCAAAAATTTTCGAACGTATACTTACAGATGTTTAGATGTTTTATGGCGCAAGAGCCATTGATTTGACTATGCTGCGCCAGACACAAGTGGAAGTGGTATCAGTGTATAAAGGGAATTAAAACAATGCTGGAGGGACATGAAAAAAAGCACACAGATAAGTGAAACCAGGAATTAGATCATTGAATAAAACTGAATGGACTTCAAAAAAAAGCAAATAGGTTAACATGAGGCGTTTTATCAAGCATATAGGGAAGTGAAACTGAAGATGCTTGAAAGAATTGTAAACGTCGAGCATTAAAGTTTGTGCATTCTGAAAGTATATGGCGGACGGACATATGACAGTTACAACGCGAGCACATTGGTGGCTCTTCACCGAATAACAAGTGAAGATGAGTAAATCTGGTATGACCGATTAGCAAACGAGTTAGAAGTAAGTGTGTCCGCTTTCCTGCTTGTTAATGAGGGCCAATGTCGCACAAAGGGTTTTACAGCATGGAGTTATTAGTCTCCAAATCCCACTATTCTTGCCATTTCGAATAGAGAAGCATTTTTACATGCTTTTTTAAATCGACTACTGGGATAGTCATGTCCATTGGAGCAACTGCCGATTTGGTAGCCTTGTCTGCTTGCTCGTTACCCACAATTCCAACATGAGATGGTACCCAACAGAGCATGATATTAAAACCTCGTAAAGTAGGTTTGTTAAAAAGGTCTAAAACATTTAAAACTAAAGGTTGATTATGAGGGTGAGGATAAAATGAATTCAGCGACTGTAAAACACTTAGAGAATCTGTGTAAATAATAAAATATCTTTGCGACCTGTCAGATATTTCTTCCAAGGCAAATAAAACGGCAACTATCTCTGTTGTGAAAACCGAGCAGGAGGAGTGAAGTTTAGAAGGAAAGGTTTTGTCTGGGAAAACAACAGCAAATGAGACATGAGTAGCTGATTTTGATCCATCTGTATAGATTGGAATTAAGTCTTGATAATGCTGTCTGTGTTCAAGGAAGAGTTTTTGGTTTATAATGTCTGTTGTATCGGATTTTTTAAAAGATTTAAAGGGATTTATATACTGTATGTCTGGAATTTTCAAGGAGGAAAATTATTACTTGGCTGCTGAGTTGGACGCAGATAAAGAATATTTAATTCTGAAAGGATGTAATGAATTCTTTTAAAAAATACAGGTATGAAGGATTTCCTTGCCTCCTGCAGTCGGACTAAAAAAAGACGAAATTAAAGTCATAAAAAGGATGATTCACATTTGACTGAATTCTAAAATAATAGTTCAGATACAATAGTTGTCTTCTTAATTTAAGGGAGGGTTCAAAACAATCAACATAAAGGCTGTTAACAGGTGAAGTCCTAAAGGCTCCGGAAATGATCCTGAGAGCTGCGTGATGAACCGGGTCCAGTTTTTGCAGAACACTTTTCCTGGTAGATCCGTAAATTACACATCCATAATCAAGCTTGGACAGTATCGTGGCTTTATATATTTTAAGCAGAGATGTTTTATCAGCTCTCCAAGCTGTAGTCGGTAAGACTTTCAAAATGTTTAGGGATTTTTTACACTTTTTACGCAATTGAATTACGTGTGGTAGGAAGGAGAGCTTCTTGTCAAAAACGTATACTTACAAAACGTATATCAACCTTCTTTCTTACTCAAAAAAAATCCCACCTTTTGTCTATGGTTTTCTTCCACTACGTGATAATCAACTGGCCATCTATAAAATCCAGTCCAACATTTTAGAATCTCATCAACAAAAGGATTTTTTCATCGGTATTAATCTTGGCATAAAAAGTGCCTACGACTCAGTTTATATTGATGACCTCATCCAAAAATGTCTACACATTGGTATTACGGGCTACATCGTTAAATTCATTCATGATTTTTAGCAAGACAGAGTGTTGCAGGTTCGTTGGTGAAACCAGCTTTCGAAAACAAAAGTCACCAAGCGTGGCCTAGCACAAGGAAGGGTGCTTTCCCCCATCTTATTTGCAATATTTGACTTTGAAGAAACCTTGGAAGAGGGAGTCCAAGTCTTTATTTTCGCAGATGATATTTTCATATACTGTTCGCACAACTCACCCAATCATATCGTCAAAAAACTTCGACGCACAATGAATAATGTGTATCAGTGCTGCAAATACTGGAGGCTTAACATCTCGCCAGAAAAATGTGCAATCGTGGACCTTCCTAGAAGAAGAATGAAGTCCCACTCCGACATATCTTACTCAGGAGTCCCCCTGCCATGGAAAAGAGAAATAAAATACCTGGGTTTTATATTCTCGAAAACCAATCAAAATAACATAAACATCAAGTACCTCCGCACTAAAGCCCGGCGAAAAATAAATGCCTTAAAATCGATCGCATATAAAACATATGGCCCAAGAACCAAGGACTTAGTTTCCATCGCTAATAACAGTATCTGCAGCCTATTTCTTTATAATTGCTCAACAATTAACAAGTGGTCGGCCACACATCTCAACATCTGTGACGTGATCCAGACAACTGCACTAAGGACGGCTATGGGATTACCTATATGGACTCAAAACATAATTTTGCTGAAACTTGCAGCTCAAGAAACATTATCGGGAAAAATTAAACGACTTGCAACTCAATTTTTCTTAAAACATATAGCATATGGAGCACACTCACCACTATATAGGAACGATGGTGCTCAATCAGTTAAACTGACAAATAAAGATTCGAGTGAACTTGATCAGATATTGTCCGCTTTCAACATCGGCATTAATCACATCATTAAATTCCCAATTACGTGGGACTGCCTCCATATAAAGTGTAAAATCCACCTACATTCTTTCCTATTTCAAGATAAATCGTTACCAAACACCACTATTGAATCTCTATTTGAAGACACTATTCGGACACACTTCTCCAATTTTTTCCTTATTGCAACAGATGCATCTAAATCTCAGCAGATCACTTCAATTGCTGGCACATCTAGCACAAACTCTTTTGCATATCGACTACAACATCTTAACTCTATTTTTTCGGCAGCGGCACTGGCTTTGTGTCAAGCGCTGGATGAACTGCCAAATGATGAAGACAATTTACTTCTTCTAACAGACAGTCTTTCGGTGCTGCAAGCACTCGCAAATTTATCGATTAAATCACACAAAATCATCCTGAGACTTGCTGCTAAGATCGCTACAAGAGAAAAGTTTCACCAAAACATTGTCCTCCTTTGGACGCCTGGGCATGCAGGTATCAAATGGAACGAAAAAGCCGACACTCTGTCTAGACGTGTTTCAGAATCCGATCTCAACATCCAATGGGTTACATTCGAAGATATCATCACACAACTAAAAGTCCATTCAGGAAATCAAACTGACTCTACGTACCGAGGAAGTAAATACTACGCAGTTCTTGGTGATATTCCGTCCATCCAAACCATAGCCCCTTGGTTAAAAAATAGAAGAGAGGATATTATCATCGCCCGCATAATATCACGTATGATTATAACACCGGCATTGCTCCACAGATTTGGTCTAAATGACAATCCTCTTTGCTCAATGTGCAAATGCGACAACTCCATCGAACACATTCTACTCTACTGCCGGAAATATTCTCTCAACAGACAATCACTCTGTCACCGCCTCCATATTAATCTCGCTGGAATCTCTACGTTTAAATCCTTCATCTCAATTATCTGCTCCTCTCAGCGTGCCATTCGTGCACTCTTTTCACTGCTGAAATTTTTCGACATTTCCTGATTTTTTTCTCCTTGTTCTGTTTTTGACTCCTTTGGTTACTTGGAGACGTAAGTCCTGGCAGCTTTTAGTCTCAAAACTTTCTTAATTTCAAGTCAAGTCAAGCCTTTCGTTCGTTTAAATTGAAGCAAAACATTTTTCTGATCTTTTTCCTTGAACTGTTTATAACTCTATTGGATACTAGGAGACGAAAGCCTTGGCAGCTATAAGTCTCAAAACCTACAAAATTTCAAGTTCAAGTTCAAGTTCAATGTAGATATGAACATCAACAAGCATATTTTCAAAAGAAAGAGAAAGAAAAAAAACACACCCCAGTTCCCAGATAGCACGTAAGTTTGCAGCAAGTTTGATTTGACTTGTCATGGCAAAATTTGACGCGTCAAACTTGAATCGAACTTGTAGCAAGTTCGATGTGACAAATAGCGCCACCTCCTTTGCAAATCAAACTTGCTGCAATTTTGCAAAACAAGCTTCCTGCAAAGATAGCACAATAAAGAGATAATTATCTTTGTCTCTGTTTTAAAAAACATCCGATTTTTAATAGCATCTCCTAGACCGTAATTCTTTTTTATTAATTCAATAAATCAATGATAATATTTATATGATAATATTTTTATGATAACTTTTTTATAAAAAAATTTTTTGAAACATTTTCATTCTTTTTACTAAATATATCACTCTCACTTTAAAGAAAACTATATCGCCTTTTTCTTAATGTTGAAATTTTAACGTTTATAAACAAAATTAAATCTAAAAAACAGTCAGTGTTTGTTGAACAATAATAACTAGACATTTTGTCCCATTTTAAAGTAATTACTTTTGAACTCTAATTTCATAATTTATTCTACTAGCAAAACGTAGTTATTAGCGAAAATCGCTCTCTCTTTGACTTCAAATCATATTCTCAACTCAAAAAATTAATGAAATCCAGAAAATAGTTAAAAATAAATCGTATACGAATCGAATCGAACGAAGTATTAGCGAAATCTATGTTCTCCTCTCTGAGTTCAACTGGCTCAATGGTTCTCGTCTCCGCTTCGGAACCGGGAGGTAGCGAGTTCTATCCCGGGATGTGTTTCGTGCTCTGTTTTTGCTATAATTTGCAATAAGTTTGCACGGCAAGCTTGTGGCAAGCTTGCTGCAAGTTCGTTTCATGGTGACTTTGGAGCTTTCGTTAACTTGCTGCAAGCTTACTGCAAGCTTGCACTCTTGTCATGACAAATTTGTGGCAAGCTTGATGCAAACTAAAATTGCTATCTGGGTTAGCACATAATATTGTCTAATATCATAAAATTCGCGAAAGTAATATTGTACAATATTTTTTCCAATATTGTAACAGTGTAAAACGTAAGACTTTTTCAATATTGTACAATGTTTTTTCATAATATTGGATAACGCCATATAATACTGTATAATATTATACCATATTAAGTAATATTGTACTAAACTGAATAATATTATATAATATTGAATAATATAACAATATACTGAATATTTTAAAAATACATTTTAGAAGCATGGAAAAATATTAATCACTTCCTAAGTGCTGAACTTATGGGTAACACATTGTGAATTTTTGAACATCTCTACTTACAGCGACCTTTGAAACCGAGACCTTTTGCTTACCAAACCGGCACCTTACCACTGGACAACCGAGACTTGCAGCAGAACGCGTAAATGATGATAATAAAATGTAGTTGCAGAGTTCGGATCTCCACGTAATTTCATGCACATTCCAATTAATACTGAAGAGTATTTTTAATTAAATTATCTTTTATCGTAGCAATTTCGAGTTCAAAATGAAGTTTTAAGTCAAAGAGGAAGCAATTTTAGCTCTTATATCTATGTTTGCTAATTTAATAAATTGATCAATGAGGTTTAAAAGTATTTATAATAACATGTTTGAAAGGTTTTAAAATAATTTTGAAATTTATTTATTCCTCTTTCAATGTATTATGAGACGCCTTTAACATTTTTAATTACCCCACATAGCACAAGATATTGTCTTATATCATAAAATTCGAGAAAGTAATATTGTACAATATTTTCCCCAATATTGAAAGAGTGTAAAACGTAAGACTTTTTCAATACTATACAATGTTTTTTTCATAATATTGGATAATGTCATATAATACTGTATAATATTATACCATATTGAATAATATTGTACTATACTGAATAATATTATATCATATTGTATAATGTCATATAATACTGTATAATATTAGACCATATTATATAATATTGTACTATACTGAATAATATTATATCATATTGTATAATGTCATATAATACTGTATAATATTAGACCATATTATATAATATTGTACTATACTGAATAATATTATATAATATAACATTATAATGAATATTTTAAAAATACATTTTAGAAGCATGGAAAAATATTAATCACTTAATTCCGAACTGCTAAACTTCTAGGTAACACTTCGCTATTTTTTGAACACATCTACTTACATCAAGCAGTGAACCCGGGACCTTCTGCATCCCAACCTGAAGCCGTACCACTAGACCAGCGAGCGTAAAGGAGGATAATAAAATGTAGCTACAAAGTTCGGATCTCTACGAAGTTTCTTGTTCATTTACAATTAATCTGAACAGGTTTCTTAATTAAATTTTCTTTTATCGTTACAATTTCGAGTTCAAAATGAAATTAGAAGTCAAAGAGGAAGCAATTTTAGCTCTTATATCCATGTTTGCTAATTTAATAAATTAAAAGGCAATAAGGTTTAAAAGTAATTATAATAATATGTTTGAAATGTTTTCAAATAATTTTGAAATTTATTTATTCCTCTTTCAATGTATTACGAGACGCCTTGAACATTTATAATAACAGTATTGATTGAAAATCAAATACAAGATTCGGAACAAAAAATCACGTGCATATTTTTACGATGAGAATAATTTTCGAAGTATTATGGTTAACTTCATTAGTTGAATCCTGCGCGCCTTTTATATACAGTAAAACAAAATGACTATGTAAACATTATTATTCAAATGAACATTTTTTAGATACTTTTTCAGGATACTGAGTTATATAGTGTTATTGTATTCCCATGCTGCCATCTGGCTACCAACAAGAATAACTTCACCTCAAAATAAGATCCAACGCTGATATATATTGTGTTACGGTATTTTTGTGCTGCCATCTGTCGAACATAAGAATAACTTCACCTTAAAATATTGATCAATGCTGTTTAATGTAAAAATCAAAATATCATGTGCATTGTATTGTACAGTATGATATAATATTCAGCATCTTAAAGAATAATTGTTCCAGGGGTGTTTTTGTAATAAAACCTCCAATCGAGTGATATCCTGAGTTAAAATGAAGATTTTTATAAATAAACATTGTTTTTATATTATTTTGAAAATTTAGTATCTCGGAAATACTGATACATACAATACAATACTTTATTACAGTATCCGGCGAAAAAATTAAATTTTTGGCTCATTTTAGCCGCCTAAAAAAAGCTAAGAATTATGATCAAACTATAGTATCTGGGAAACTTAGCTACTTTTGTAACTAAATATTTTAATTTTCTTGTCTTCCTTTTATACTCTGAGAATACTTCTAGGTGTTTATAAATTTTTTGCCCTCAGTCGCCGTCACTGTTGTTCAATATTGTACCCATACTGTTCAATATAATTTCCGCTATTGTACAAATTATTTTCCCAACATTAATCCTTACTACATATTAGAGTAAGGAAAATCAAATAAATTCTTTTATTACCGTACCGCACCTCTTTATTATTCTTGACTGATATTTGTTGCCTTAAGATCGGAACCGGTACCTTTTGTTTGTCTGATCGGAGTCTTATCCTTTCGGCTTGCGAGACCCAGAGCGGCGGCACAGGTTATGGTAATGGAGTGTCGCTGATAGAGTTTGTCTTAATTCGTTGTATATCATGCATCTCCCCATCTTATTTTGAATAATCATTTTAATTAAATTTACTTTTTACAATTTCGAGTTGAGAATATAATTTGAAGTCAAAGAGGAGGCGATTTTTACTCGTAACTAAAATTTTCTGTTGGAATAAATAATGGAACTAAGGTTCAAAATGGGACATTAAAAAATTTTTCCGTTCTGGAGGTTTCATTTTGCTCATGAAAAATCAACATAAATTTCTACGTTAAGAAAAAGGTGATATAGAGTTCTCAGTAAAGTGCGAGTTGCTCATATCGTAACTCTTGGTTTGCTTAAACAAAATAATTTTTGCATGTTCTATATATAGTAAAAGTTGGAATGGAGAATTTTTCAAAAGCAATTTTTTCAAAAGCAACTATACCTAGTTAGTTTTTCTATATTAACATTAATTTAATTTAATTAAAATAAATAAAAAAAGGACTATCCAGGACATGATATTAAAATCCGGATGTTTATTAAAACAGAGACAAAGAACCAAAACCAAGCTATCCAGGTTGTCTGGTCACTTCAGGTAAAAAAATTGAATAATGAAACGTTGTGTTACATTTTTAAATGCAGAATTTACAATATTGTCATCACTATATTGTTCAAAGTTGTCAAAAGTAGAATTTACAATGTAGTTTTCGCAATATTTCTCAACGTTGGTGAATGTTGAATTTACAATATTCTTGACACAGTGTTGTGCAGTTTCCGGCTTTTTTAAATGAAAAATTGCTCCATTGGATTTTTGAAATAAAATCTTAAATAAAATTAATTATTAAGCTGAAACTAATGCTTTTGTGCCTAAATTTTACGTGGACCGCACTTTGATCAAATTTTGATCTTTTGTGATTTTTGACAAGGAAAAACGTGATAACTTTATCTTTATATTATAAAATCGATTGGATCATTTCAATGCGAAACAATCTTTGTAAATCCAGTTTATTCAATATTAAATGCGAAGTAAATTAAGTTTAAGGATTTAATTAATACAAAACTGAAGACAACGAATAATTCAAATGAAACCAATTTTAGCGTATGTCATCCAATTACATATTGCCTTACTCTAGGCTGCAACATTGCATTATATTTTCTCCCACACGATGCGCAATGGATTCTAAAATTAAATTGGCTTTGTGCATTTGGCGTGTTTCACGTGAGCATGAATTGTCTTCCTTAAGATATAAGCTTATAATTTCAGATCTATCACATTTTTTAACTTTTAAAAACTTTAGAAATGCTTACAGGGGCAGGCTCGGAAAAGTATCACTGTAATCAAATTTGCATGAGATCTTCGATTTAGTTGATAATCAGAATCTGTGAAAAGTTTTGGTGCTTATTGTTAAGTTAGCCACAACTTTATTTGGCCTTTCTCTTATATTCCTCTTAACCTGTGGGTAACTGATCTCTAGGGAGTCGCTGTCTATAAATATTTACCATCCTTCTTTGAGAATCTCCCAAGAAGGCATGAGTGCTGCGGTGACCTGGTGGCAAGGTCTTGGCTTAGTGGGCTAAGATTCGTAATTTTGATGTTTTCGGCGATAACTTCGGAAGCTATATTCCAACGAAAACACCACGCCATCTTGAAATTCGAAATATTTCCTTTTCAGTGATGACACTAGTTTAGTTTTCGGTTTATTTTTTCAATTTCCGCAATTATTGAGAAAAAGGCCATATTATTATACTCTATATTGCTTACAACAAAATGAATATATTTAATCTTTCCACAAGGTGAGTGGCAACGGACGTGTAAAAAAATTGTAGATATTAAAGATTTTTGCAAAGAAATTTTATATCGGGGAAAAAACAAACAAACGTGAGTTTAGGGGAAACTTCTTCTCTTGACGGAGTTGATCCAAAAGTTTATGCTGATCTAAAATTTTGATATAAAAACCATATGCCGAATTTAATTTCTCTAACTCTTTATGCTTTTGTAAGTTATTGTGCTTATATTCCCACTGACAGACAGAAATAATTAAAAAATATTTTTTTTACGGTCTCAGGGAGGTCTAAATAGTTGAGATTCTTCAGAACTTCGATTTTTTGACGATTACAATGTTTTTTTTACGTATACTTGATATATGGAGAAGTAAAATACTTCATATATATCCTCCATATAAAGAAGTAATATATAGTAGAACCCCGGAAATCCGAATCCCGGTAATCCGAAATTCCGGATAATCCGAACAATTTTTTTTAATTTTCTGAAAAATGTTTACTGAAAAATGAAGGAATAATAACAATTGCGAATCAGAAACAAAGCCAATGTTTATTCCTGATTAAAAGAAGCATTTGAAGTGGTCTTTAAGAATGAATACATAACTTTAATTAGTAGAAACAAACTCAGATATCTTCTTTTTACCCTCAACTTGTTTGCCACTGTACCCTGCGAATCGCTGCGTGCTCTTTCCGTACGCTTTCACAGAGCACACAGAGTCAATGCCCTACTGCATTTGGTATATCAAGCGTATTTTACCGAATTTTCCGGATAATCCGAATTCCCCAGAATCCGAACAGAGGTCAGCGCCAATTTGTTCGGATTCCCAGGGTTCTACTGTTCCTCCTACACTGAAGTGCCAAAAGTCATGGGATACCTCCTAATAACGTGTGAGAGCTCCTCTTGCCCTCCAAAGTGCAGCAACTCGACGTGGTATTGATTCAACAATACTTGAGAAGTATAATAGTCTGAAGTCACATTTCCCAGTGAAGATTTGGTCGCGAGAGGATCGACCAGAAAAGGGCGAAGAAGAAAATTATTTGGGTTCACCCCGTTTCACAGAAAGCTGATAATGATTTCCAACTTTCATCAATGGTTTTGTTTCCTGTGCGCAATACTTGCCTATATTTCGGTAAAAATACCAAATATATTCGGGAAGATATAAATATTCTTAAAAAATCCCAAATTTTTCCGAATGTTTTTTGCTTATAGCATACAGTGTTTTCAACCAAATTATGCGAATTACAGAATGCGTGACAATGTCTTAAAGAAGCATTGTCTTCAAGCAAGTTAGCATGCCATTAGGCGTGCTAATATAGGGGAGAGTCGCCGATTTTTGTCCACCTGAATAGATTTTAATAGAAATAATTTTAACGTAAAACAAGTATAAGAATTTTTTTTGTAGTTGATTCATCTTCAGAACAGTGTAATTATGAAATACGCGTTAAATTAGGAAAAGAGCAGATTAAAAGAAATATGTCATCGGTCCACTTAAGAAAATCTGTTGCCTAGATTGGACCACTGTTGGACCATCCATTTCTTTAAGAGCAATTAAAGCAAAGCATTTTTATTTTCAAATTACCAAGTATGAACATTCTAAGCATTGTATTTATTATGATCAAAACATCTTTAAATTATAGGTAAGTAACGCTTACCTTTGTTTGGTCGTATCACGTTTTCTTCATACTGGAGTGGCTTTAATCTAATCTGAAATCTCTTTATTATGTGGCAGGTATGAAGTCAGGGAGTAAATCTTTAAGAATGAAAATATTTAATAATGATTAAGTTTACATGATTAATTTTACATTTACAAAAGTTAGAAAAAGGGGATTACAAAAACGCGCGTAGCATAGTTGGCCGCCAAAACCGAGAGAGCAAGTAAAACAAAACCCCTGGTGGCGGGGAAGGAAAGTTCTCTTCAGTTAAAACTGATCACAGTTAAGTTCAGTCCCTGGTGGTTTCCGACAGTATTACTGCCTCTTCTCCCTTTATTTTCTCACAAATGATAAAAAAAATGATACTTATATTAAATTTTTATAATTTTTGATCCAACATTTGATTGGCACTCTTTGGACAACAACAAAAAAAAACTCCTAACCTTAATTTTAAATTGCTTTCATAACATGATTATATTAAAAATATATTCATGTTATTATTAGAATTATATTAGATATTATTAGAAATTTCCTATCTAAACATATTTTCCCACTTAATTTAGTACAGCGTAAGTGCTTTTTGTCTTTTGTTAAACTAATCGATTGGTGATGTTTAAATCCAAACATCTGTTCTCTGACTGTAACCACGTAGCGCTTTCTCATAAAAATTATAATATAAACCGTATTTACATCTTTACAACATAGTTTGCAATTTTACGGCCCACATATTTAACAGAATTGAAGTTATGATACAGGTTCAATCTAGGTCCCGGTCTAAAGTCGGTGCCTCTCCCTTCTTACAAGCAAATTGCGGTGCACAATTTTAATGTTGGGATCTACAAGGTACAATTTCATTGTTGGGATTGGACAAGGTACAGCACTGCGTTGTACCTTGGCCATCCTATGGTTTACCTTGGCCATCCTATGGTGTACCTTGGCCGCCCTATGATGTACCTTGGCCACCCTATGATGTATCTCGGAAAGGGCAACAAAATGTGACATTTCCGGCTTGAATTTGGTACAAAAGTAAACTTTTCAAAATCATTGCACGATATTTAGGTGGATATGATAGATGAACTATATCACAACTGAAAAAGGATATTAGTTTTCTTAAAAATGTGTCGATAACTAGTTAGAAACTTTTGCTTGCGCAAAAGCAAGTTATATATTAATAACCCTAAAATTATTCCGACTAGGAAAAAAAACTACTAGTCTTAAAAATAAAGAAAGTCATAAAAAAATCACAGTGTAACTACTAGCCGCCTTCGGTGAGCACCTTGCTTGCCGAGAATACTGTTCTGATTTATTCAGTTGAATCCGCTATGCATAAATTTGTATTCATGGTTCCCTTATAAATTTTTTTTACCTCCCTATTTACTTAATATCTAAGAGGACTTACAGCTTTCTAAAAAATTGATGCATAAAAAATGAAGTAAAATTCACTGCGCTATTATCAAGGAATATGAAAAAATAAGCAGAATCTTCATTCCTTATGTTTAAACAATAGAATATAAACACACAATTAAATATTTATAAAAACAATGAAGACGATTTGAGTTGATTGCAACAACCAAAAACAATGTTGTAAATTATGCAGAAAAATATATTTTTTAAAAAATTGCTAAAATTAGAAAAAAATCGGACGTTAATTTCATTGGCATCATTGAAAAGATAATTTTTAAATTTTGAGAAGTTGTAAGAATTTATTTTGTGCTATAATATTTTTGAAAGTTATCGCCAACAAACGCAAAAATTTCTGTCAGTTTTTGATTAAATGAAATTCTAATTCATTTTTTCGAAACAATATCACCACTGTGCATATTCACATCCTTTAAAGTATATTTGTGCCAAGTTTTGCAGCTCTAGATCCAGCGGTCTGTCCTGTAGAAGGCCAACACATACAGAGATACACAGACACAAGTATTCTACTTTATTATTAGTAGAGTTAATAGAGCAACAAAACAAATTCTTTATATAATTTTTTAAAAAATTCTTTGAACTAGGAAAAAAACTAAACTAATAAATGTTGTAGTTATAAAATAAAACCGGAAATTTATATTAGCCTTGGCGATAAATTAACGGTGCAGGCAAAATCATGACAATATCTACGACCTTTATATTGAAAATATATTCAAAATCTGGCTATGCAAATACATTTTCTTTCTGTTTTAGGAATTTCACTACGACTTCTTGATATGGCAGGCCTTGAACCATCCCGCATAATGTTTTGTTTGGTTATTTACGACAAAATTTTATCTAAAATCTACTTTTTGATATTGATACAATACTGCTCTATGCTGTTTACAGGTGGCCAAGGTACAGTAGGTTGCGCTTGGCTGAGGTACAGCACCTCCTCTCATATTATTTAATTTACTCCCTGCTTATTATGCTTTTATTGATACAAAATTCTTTCAATGTGTGTGTCAGTTATGGAGCTAAAAGGGGAACAGGTAAAAATTTAAAAAAATAATTTTTCTTGAAAACAGGAGGAAAATTCAACACCTCCAGAAGCTTGCGCCGGCGTCCGAAAAATTGTTTCTTCATTTCAGTTCAAAACTTATACCCCAGATGACCTCTTGCAAGATGACAGTGTTGCCACTTTAAACTAAACATTTTGGAACTGGAAATGAAATTTCTCTACACTCTCGTTTTGATATATCGACAATAGGCTGAGGTACAACCCTGGTCAAAGTATAACACCTTTCCCTATGCAATAAACAGAAAAAGTATAAAGCTGCTAAAATAACACGACTTAAATGTCTAACACAACTTGAACTTTAAATTACTTTGTTGAGGGGACCATGAATACGAAGTTTAAGCACAAGAGATTTAATTGAAATTAATCAGAACCAATATTCTCGGCGATAAAGCTGGTTGCCAAAGGCCTCTAGTATTTTAATTAAACTACGAATTACGAACTAAACTACAAATTTCAACAAAAAGGATATGATTTAAAAAATTTTGGTGTAAAGTTTTCAAATATAATATCGCAAGAACTAACTGAAAAGGATTTTAGGGATAAAAAACTCTCTTGGATCTTCGAAAAGAGTTCGTTGGAAACATTTTGATGCTAAAAGGGATCGAGAAAATGCAGTGGTCAAAAAGAAAATCAAATCCATTTCCTCGACAGATGAAGGAAAGGAATGCATCTTTCCATTCCATGGAGTAACATGATCGCATCGTAGCAGATTTTGACAGCTTTTCCTGACACATCGCAACTATCGTTCCGATCGGATGCGATATCTTAAAATAAAAATGTTTTATCATAGAAAAACAGATGTTTTTAAACACACTTTTCTCCATCATAAATTTTTATTATGAACTATAGACATTGGAAAAGTGAACAGAACGAGAAAATGATTTTGAGAAAGCTCAATTTTAAATTCCGCTATAAAATCTGAACTGATATGGGATTCTTTCATGAAATATTTATAAATTTCATACTTTTTTTAAAACAATTTTATTTGTATATTATAAAATTACCGTACAGTTTAAAAGCATGCTGATATTTTATTATGGAACATGTTTAATTACATGAATTGCTAATGAGTTCCCTTAAGCCTAACAAATAGTTAATTATTTAACTGTAAAAAAAGGGTTACTGAAAATTCATATACAAAGCAAAAGTTGTGCTCTTTCCTATCACAGTAAAACCCCGATTAACAGAACCCGGGTTATCCGAAATGCCTCTGAATCGCAAATAAAAAAAAAAAAAAAAAAAAAAAAAAAAAAAACACGTACTGTACGGCATGGAAATAATCACGAGACATTTTTGAAACGATATTCCCACTTTTTACTTTCTCGTATGCGAATTATACAGAGAGAAAGTATTGTAATCGTCAAAAATTTGAATTCGAGATTTTGACGAATCCCCACATTTTAGACATCCCTGAGTCCGAAAAACACAATTTTGTAATTATCTCTGTCTGTGTGTCTGTGAGCACGATAATTCGAAAACTATTAGAGATACAGGGATGAAATTTGGTATGTGATCTTTGCACATAATATGTAGGTTTCTATCAAATTTTGCACAAAACCCGTCAACGGGAAGTCTGCCTGTCTGTCTGTCTGTCCGCGTTCATGTGAACACTATAACTCAAAAACTTGAATAGCTAGATTGATAAAATTTGGTACACTGTTTTATCATCATGAATGTAGGTCCGTATCAAAGTTTGGACCAAATCCGTCGAAGGGTTGATTGTCTGTTGGTCTGTATAATCGCAATAACTTCTTAACAAAATTACTTGATAAATGAAATTTGGCATGTGGCCTTCTTACCTTGATTGTAGATTTGTGTCTAATTTTTGTGTCAATCGGTTAAAAAAAGGGCTTTCAAATTGCATAATTAATTTTTCTAATCCTATTCTCCATGAGCATGCGTACTGGTAGCAATCCTTGTGCACGCGGAAGTTATTGAGCGAATTACGTCACTTTGTCCTTGAGCCGGCAAGAGTAACCTAGCAGTGTGTGATAGATGCGTTTTAATCGGTACGCATATCTTTGAATTTGATTCTTTACCTAAACATTTTACAATCTACAATGAAAAACATTCTGATAGAGTCATTAGATTCCGGGTTACAGTAGGTTGGAATTGTTTTATCCACGCGGGGGGGAGGAGGAACAGCACCTTTTTGGGGAAGTATACGAGAAAGTTCAGGGGCGACCACTCCAGCTGGTTTCTTTTAAGCCTCCACAAGAATGTCAGTGATTAATTTTGAATGCTAAAATTAAAATTAATGGGTTTTAACAATATTAATTACGATAGTGTTTATCTCTGCCTGTCAGGCGCATTGCTCCCGAACTCATCTCCTCGCGAATATTTCGCCCGACGGAGAGTTGACTTTAATATAGAACATATGTGTAGTCTACAAAGAGAGTTTTAAATTCGTTTTACACTGAAAACATTTCAGAATACATATTGTAATTAGATACAAAATAGTATTAGATGTTCATGACTTAACCGAAAAAAATCGTTATTCGCCCCCCCCCATTTAGTTCTGTTAACCGGGATTTAACCGTAATTATATCATCATAGCATGGTCACGTGGTGTTGATCAGCATTAGGAATATTTGATATCTTGTAATAGCTGTTTTTATTACTGAATGCAAGACTTTGCTGAAATCCTTTTTGAATCCTGTAGGATAATGTTAATGGAACGAGCTACCATTGTTGGACAGTAAAATTTCAGTTATTTTCTCAGAACGCTGAGGAGCAATTAGTTGAAAATAAACATCAGTTGAAAGCACCATAAAAAATAACGGGTACAATAACCGAATTTAAACTGTTTTTATTTTCCAATTCGTTTTTTATATCTTATTCTTAATAGTACGTTTCCATGACATTTTATTATGAGGTTTCTAATTTTATGAAACTTTTTTTCCTGACTGATAGGATTATGAATATTAGAAAACTTTACATATTCGATCCTTTTAAAATTTATTCTACGTATAGTAGATAAAAAGATTTGGCATGACTGGAAGGTTTAGATGAAGGATTCCTGGTTAATAAAAACAATAGGATAGATTAGTCCAGGAGGTCAAATTATGTCTGGATACACACATGGCTTTTTTAACCTTTGATACTCGGAATAAAAAAGGCTGTCAAGTTTTGTTAGAAATGTTGTTAAATGTTAATAACAAACACGCATGAAAAAAGTTTGCTTTCTATTCTTAAGTTTTTTTTTCTTTATCATTTACTTGCCAGCAATAAAATAGTTTGCTCTCTATTTCCAAGACCAACAGTTATATTTAATAACTAGCTGAAAACCCGGCGTTGTTCGGGATCCATATTTTTTCGTATACCTGGCTACTGTTTTTTTTCCCTAAAAATATTTTCACCAACTTTCCCCAACGAACGTTAATCTTCTTTGAATCTTTTCTTGCTGAATTAAAACTTTCAAATATAGCCTTTCTATCACCTTATAACAGTATGGTTTGAATGAAAATGCGAGAAAATTAAAAAAAGAACATTTATTTTAAACAATATATAGTTAAATAACTAATACAGCTTTACAATGTACAAATATACTCATACTGTATAACTTGGTTACTGCGAATCTTCTAAATAAAATGCTTTATATATCAGATAAAGAAAGTAAAAATCGCAGGAGAACAGTTTTCACTCAAAAGAATTTCACTGAAGAAGAATGCTCGAACAAAAAGAAAAAAATTTAACTTCAGTTAGGGGAATAAAAACTAAATATAAATACTCTCTATTAATACTATAAATAAAGTCAAACTGAAACTCAAACATGAAATAGCATTTTTCTATTCTTCTTAAACAACGCTGCCATATTAACATTAATATTCAAAAATTTGTGAAATTTAAACGAAACATCTCGTAGTAACTAAGCTAACGTCATTGCATATTTGAGTGCATATTAAAAGAATTAAAAGATACGAAATAAAAACGAAAGTTCAGTGCATGCTACGAAATAACAGCGGTAGTAAGAAGTCTACCTTGACCAAAAAAAGCAATATTTTCTTAGTTTTAACAGTGGTAAAAACGCGTGAATAAAGGATTTGATGAAACGATAAATTAGTTCGAATTCTATTTTATAGCAATAAAAGCATAGTTGCAATTTGAGTTTAAAATGAATTTTGAAACGTTAATTACAGTTAGAGAAAAAAATTGTACAACAATTAAATTGGTATAATTAAAAGGATAATTTTTTGCTCTTCAAGGTAATGAGAAAATAATTTTCGATTAAATAAGTATTTCAGAAGTAGTTGTTGAAAAACATCTAAAAATAGCTTATAATTTCCGTTATTTAATTAAATAAATAAAAATCTAAATCGAATAACTGAGATTTTTTTTACCTCGTTTAGTTCAGATTTGACTGATGATCCTCGTGATAAAGGTTCAGATTAATCAGTTAATCAAAAATCAGTGAAAAGGGGATTTTTACACAACAAAATTTCGCATTTTTTTTATAAAGCGATTAATATGCATTTAAATAATTTTTATAGGACAATTAATTAAATATATAAATGTTAGATGTTCCCCAAAACTTAAACATACTTTAAACATTTATTGCTTGGAGAATTAATAACATGCTTCACAATTCATAACTCAGATGAATTAATATGAATTTAGAATTCGTCGATTCGTGAAGTATTTCAAATTTCGGCTCTGATGATAACGGCGACAGGTGAATCGCAAATTTTTACCTCAGTATATGAATCCATATCAGAATGCCTTCTTTTCAATGGCTACTTCAACTCGTTGATTGTAGCTGGTCTTGAACCATAAACATCAAATTCCTGATATCTCCTCTAAAAGGAATCTGTATAGAGAGAAATCTTATAAGTGAGGAAAAAAGTCAGTTTTTCTCAATGGCGACAGGCCAGGTTGCCAGCTTGCCCGATGGGAAGTGGGCTCCCTTACACATAAGTCAGTATGGACCCCCAGGATATGTGTGTGTGATAGAGAAAGAGAGAGAAAAAGGAAAGAACTTTTTTCCAGCAAATGTCCGGTACTCTCTCACACTTTATTTTTAGTTTGATTAAAAAGTTCTCCAAACAACAGTATTGTTCCAAATATACAGTATATTATATTCCCACCAAAATTATTTCAAATTCAGTCAGAAATTTGTATTTATATTTTGTATTTCTAACTTCCAATAACATGTATAATACGTGTATACTGAAGTTAATAATATATCTGACAGATTTTTAGATTAGGAATACATTATATATATATATATATATATATATATATATATATATATATATATATATATATATATATATATATATATAGATAGATAGATAGAGTGTAAATCGAAAAATGAAAGAGTATAAAATGTGAAATGAAAAAAACGCAATAAAAGCACAATAACGTTTCTTCAGGGGATGAAATTATTGTGAATTGCTAAATATAAAAGTTTGACATTTTCTTGCAATCAGTTATGCCGCAAGGCCTAAAACACTGATTTTCATCCCTAATGCCAAACCAACCAGAAAAAAAAACAGAGAGAGGAGTTTTGAATAATTACAACAGAATTACGATGTGATATGAATGTTTGTTATTTATTTTATTGTTTTTCTATTATGTTTTGCCTCTTTTATATATATATATATATATATATATATATATATATATATATATATATATATATATATATATACATGTATATTAAGGTATATATATATATATATATATATGCATGGCGGGCTATATTGAAAGAGATGAATTCTGGTAAGTTTAAGAGGAGACACAGATTAGTTTATGTTTAATGTAAAGTATGGGTACTTTATTGAATTATATATTTACTGTTTTTAGTGCAATATCTTAGTGCAATATAATGATATTTACATATTTTATCCTGATTTTTAGTCGTTTATATACAGTCATGCTTTATAGTTAGGGTTACTATAGACTTTTCTTTCTAAATTCTTTCATTTTAGGGTAATTTACCCTGTCTGTTTTTTCAACAACAATAGTAACAGGGATGGTTTGTACAACAAAATTAATTTAACCTGGCTAAAGCTTGTCCACAGCCAAGCTGCTATTTTAATTGTTGAAAACTCCATTTACTTGGATTGCCTATTTCATTATTTTTAATAACAACAGTGTTCTTTCACTTGTTGATATATAATGTTTAAACTTGATTTTTGTTTATGGTATCATTAGTAATTTCAATTTATTAGATTTTATTTAAAATTGATGTATTGTTCAAATCATGACTATTTGATATAGGATTTAATTCTTGTTTATTTCTGTATGTTTGTATACTGGTTTTATTTGGATTTAGATTATATATATATATGATGGCATTGTAGATGTGAGGGGGTCACCATTGACTCCTGGCAACCACTTTTTCAGACCCAGTCCTCTACTGGTTCTGCCTCTTCGCCCTAACCTTTCATATGAATTCTATCGAAATAAAAACCTTCAATTAATTCCACACTCAAATTAATTAATAGATTAATCTTTATAATAAAAAGTTTTAATTAATTTGAGTTATGAAACTTTTATGTATCCTATTAATTGATTATACAGCAGTTATTTAAAGTGTGTATTCATATTTTTAGACAATTTACGGCTATAAACAGTAATTTTCTTTCATGTAATTTTAAAATATCCTCCAAAATGGGTGCTTCTTTTAACAACAGATGGCGCCAGGCTTTCCGCGTTTGCAGATGTTTTCTCACCTGCGTAATATTGATCAGAACTCTCCTAAGTGCTCCAACGCATCCTGCCCCGTCTCTCTTAACGAATGCGTCGTAAGAGATATGAGCAAACAGAGCAAATTTAATGGGCTTAACTTAATGGGCGCTTGCGAAGCATCGTGTTCTGTGCCCAGCGAGCAGAAATTTACAAACAATTTCTTAAATGCTCGAGATTAATCTGCAGAGAAGGGATCCGTGGGCTTTGCAGCAGGCGTAACGGGAATTGGATGAAAGTGATTATCGGCGTGTGCATTTTACTAGGATGGGAACAATCACTTTTGGGGAGATTGGGTCTAAATTGGGACTCTCAGGTACACATCTAGCGTGGTAGGTATTAAAGTGGGCAATTAATTTCAGTAGACTTTGCGTCGGAGTGGAATTGGAGTATTCATCTTTCATTACAATTACTGCATGTATTTTCATACCTTTAAATAAAAAGTTCTTAAATATAGAAGACAAACGAAAATAATTATTGGTACAGTCTCTGCGTCGATGTAGGACTCGAATCGTTATAGTCCATTATTACTGTTGATTAGGGTAGACCAGGGCTAGTTGGCCATAACGGCAGGTTGGGCCAGTCGCGATATTTTTAATACTTTTCGGAATTTAAGGCTGCCATTCCAGACAAGTGTGCGCCTTCCTTCTTCCACATCAGCGTCATTGAAGAAGTAGCGTTCATTAAAGAACCAGCTAGAATTTTCTAAACTTTGTAAACTGAGTAAATTTCTTCAGTTACGAATAATCGTTTTATTTTTCTTTGCTTATAAATTATAATTTCCGTTCTTACAAATAATGTTCAGAAAGATAATTCTTCATTGCTACTTTAGGGCTTGTTTGCTTATCGAAATGCTTTCAGAATAAATCCCTACACTCGTGAGAAACAAAAATGGCGATATGGGGCTAGTTGGACCATTTCTCATGGACACGTTGGCCCGCGCTGCTGCTCAGGGTTTATCAGGATGTGAATTATAGAAATATCTCTGAATATGTGGGATGGAATTATACCAGATTTATTATTCAAGATACTTCTTATGAAAAACCATGCGGATTCAATTTTGATTATAATTACACAATACTATTAAACGATGACCATAAAAGCTGTATCTCAGTTTCTATTGAATAGAAATGAACAGAATTTGTATATAATACACATAATGTGGTTAGTAACACAACTACGTTACTTAAATTAATAAAGTATAATAATATAAAAGAATGTTTTGTGGTAGTCGCTTCATGTTTATAGTAGCTCAGCTTACCAGGGGCAGGTTGGGCCAAGCAACTTGGTGTCAGTTTGAGGTTTTAAATTAATACTGATAATTAATATATTCAAATTTTACGATGGCGAATTATTTCTGAAGGTTCACTAATAGTATCAACTTAAAATTTTTTTAAAAATTTTGAATTCCCCTTTTCTAAAAAATTCTTAGAAGGAAAATCGGCCCAACCTTCCCGATCTACCCTACGTATTGTTATTATTCACATACAACAAGCTTTATAGAAAGGCCTAAAGTTCTGAAACAGACGTGACGAAGAAAAGCATTATTCATGCAGATCACGAGTTCTTTAGCTTTTAGAATTAAGTATTCAACTTCCCCATAAGCTTTAATCGCATATTCTCTCTCAGTGAATTTGGGAATTTTAAATAAAGGATTCAATTCACGTGACGTCTCAGTGCTGGCAAACTTAATAGTACATATCATCTGATATCTAATTACCTGTTGTCTTACGCAATGAGGGGGATTGCACGTCTTTTTTCCTTTTGCAAGATGATGCATAATCGTTTCCAAAATTAAATTGGCGTGGCGCATTTGACGTGCATCATCTGAGCATGAGTTGATTCCATTAATATTAAAATATGTTTTGTGTTATTTATATTGTGGCGTCTTGTATCATCCATTATGCAGTGTGCTTCGTCTTCTGATTTTTTCCAAACCTTCTCTACTTGGAAGAACAGTGAGGGTTTTCAACATAGGTGCTGGAGGCTGTCTCCTTGTACCTCGATATCCTAGGTGGCCTCAAAATCTATTCGATGTGCATCGCAGTGCTAAGCTGACAGCCAATGAATGACACTGGGTATCGGAAGGGGCCTAAAACAATTTTGCGCCTGTGGCCTCATGCTGTCAAATTCTGCCACGCTGGAAGAAGAAAATGGCGTATGCTGAGTTGATATGAAGATTCTGAATAAAAGCTGGGACCAGCTCCAGTAAAGTCTCTCTGTTCTCCTCACCATCGCTCTCTGCAGTGGTGCCGCAATGAAAATGCTGATTTTTCCAGCATTTGTTGGGTGCGTCTATATTATTCAGTTTCAATTTTAACTTGTTTGCTAATGTTATTAAAATATGTTGAAGTGTCATTGCTGTCCGTTATTCTGTTTTGGAGTCATTGAAGTGTTTGTGTTTAGTCATATCTGTAAATACACCTCCCCCTTCAAATGGTTACCCGGACACTTCAATTTAAATAAGATAGAAAAATGAAAAGAATGAAAGATTCTCTCTACAAAGGTTTCAGTCCAAAAGGTTTGACGCTAAAACAAATTTCGAATTTAGAAGAAAAATTGTTATTTTGTGATTGATGGAGATTAGATTCGATTTCGGGTTATAACGAAAATCTGACATTCAATAGAAATTTTCCATATCGCTGTATATGAAAACATCAGAAATAGTAGATTGAATTATTGTGTTTAGATTACAGAAAACCTATCGCATACATTTATCTATTTTTAAGAGAAGAGTTTTATTTTTGCATTAACAGAATGGTTATTTCCTTATTTTGGTATTCATAATATTCTTAGAACTTTTTCTGGAAACTTTTTACGTTTTCGCGCCCCTCGTTCTGTTATTTCGCACCTTCTAAAGCTACATCACTGCTATAGATTTTGTACCAATGTAGAATTCTCATATTTTCAACATACATTACTTTTTACAGGTGAGTTTGAATATTGAAAACGAGACACAAAAACCAAATCCTTTGTTTGCGTAGACTATGAGTCGTTCCAGACATCAAATATTCACAATTAAATTTTATTATCACATGGAGGGATATATATACAGGGTGTCCACGCTAATTTGAGGCCCAATATCTAATTTCTAAAGTGTTAGAGATAGACATATACTTCCAATTGGAAAAAATTCTCTAAATAACGTAAAGAATTTTATTTTATTTTGTTTGAGTCAATAAATGTACTGATGGAAAAATTACGAAGTCTAAATTTTTGTACTGTCTTTCGACCGTATTAGTCATATTTAGCAAAATATTCTTGACAAATGGCGGCTCATCCATTAGGTATGCAGAGCTGCAGCATCCCCTGAAATTATCTTATTTGCTTACTTCTCCACTCTCAGAGTTCAATGACTTACGAAAATGCAAAGAAAATTAATAAAAAAATTGAAATAAGGCATAAAATGAATCCAAACGAAGAGAGACGCTGGTCTGAGAGGCAAAATAATGTGCCCCTCCCCCGAAATCCGTTCACTGAGCAGAAAATCCGGAGTGAAAAAGCAACTCTTTCTTCCTTTTACTTAGACGGGTTATGGGCTGAAAGTCAACACAGCTCTGGCTGGCACGGAGCCAACTGAACGAAAAAAAGATACTCTTTTTAATATATATTTCTTTTTTCCTCACTCTCACACAAGTTGCAATCTCATTGGCCATTTATGAGTTTCGCTTTCGGTTCGTGTTGCGACGACAGGTTTAAGCAAATAATACTATTCTAAAACTTTCAAATTTTTAGAGTATTTCAGTAAAAAAAGTATTTCATATGTTTTAGCTTAAAAATAAACTTTCTGTGTATGAGTTATTTGATATTTATTTTTGAAAGAGTGTTATCGAGTGAACTGGGCAAGGAGGGAAGTGTATAAGTGGAGCTCATATGCTGGTTATTTACTTTGTTTGAAAAGCAGGAAATTTCACATTTGGATTTGGAATTAAAAAAATTGGCCTACTTAGAGATAAAGTAGCTTTTAAAATTGTATTTTCTTGATAAACATTTTTTGCAGCCCTCCTCGTTTCTGAGCTCACGAGCCGCCACTGTTCTTGACACATTGGCATTTTAAACTAAAAAAGTTAAGCTCTTCTGTGATAAAAAATGACCGAGTAATGAAACTTTGAATATCATTTTTGAACAATTTTCATTGGCCGCCTTGAGGAAAATCCACCAATCAAAGTGTGACAATTTGCTCGAGGCGGCTGTTAATTGGCTTAATTTGCCAATGGCCAATTTAGGTCTATCTCTAAAGGTTTAGAAATTTCCCACTAGACCATGATTAAAGTGAGCACTCTGTAAATATAAATGTAATAGAATTTCATTTATAAGTGGGCTAAAAGATAAAAAAAACTCTACGTAAAAGGAAATATCTCATTTGTTTACATTCTGCTTCGTTGTAGAGCTTAAGTATTCACATTCAATTCATTTGCTACACGCATACTGATATTTTTAAAAATAGGGTGTTTTTCAGTGTTTTGCTTATTAATGATTAATTGGTAGTAGATGCAATTTTTATTCAAAAGATGGAACTGCTTAATTAGACTTGTAAAGTGTCCTTGTATGCTGCAAAACTAAACTGAATTTTTAACATGAGATTTCTAATGAAACCAGCATAAGATTTAAGTTGTAATTAAAATTGTATTTCTTCATAAATTGCATTTCCTTTATCGATGTTTTAGGATTGAAAAAACCCTTATGGGTATGAATTATAAAAGAGGTATAAACGATACATTTTGTGAGTTATATCTGATGTATTATGTTATCAAGATTCTGATAATAAAATTGATGGAACTCATAACATTTTCTGTCCATTTTTTAAAATCTTTATTGCACAGCAGATGGTGGTGCATTAATATTTCCAGCGCTTTCAAAATTCCTATCCAGTGATTAATTTTCATCCGACAGCAATATTTCATATTGAATACATCCATCCACTTCTTGATTTTCGTGTATGGAAAAGAAAAAATTTCATTATTTTCTTACAAATATTAGTTATATATATTATATAATTTTCGGTACGGAAAATTATTATTTTTTTCGTATTTTAAAGTAAAATTGAAACTTTTTTTGGTATTTTAAGTGAAGTTTTCGTAATAAAATACGTTTCATTCTGTTTAATAGTCATTTGTCATTTTTTCAATAAAAATATTATCCTTTCTCATTGAAAGACTTCTGGAAAATTAATAAAATGCTTTTCACAAGCCAGTTTTGAAACAAGAGCTAGCAAGAATTGCCAGAGCCAATAAACTGTAATGTATAGGTGAGCACGATAGACAGATACACTGTCAACAGAGATTAAATACCATTGTAATATCAATATGTGGTGTGGCTTGTCGCGCTGAAATGGTAGGAATTCGACGATTCAAATCTTTATTTATTGGCCAATGAAAATATACAAAAACGAGAAAGATTTTCAATGAAATACCCCTCTTTAGTGGTTGAACTTTCTCTCTAATGCTCTTAAAACCCAATATATCCCACGAAGCCAGCCTCGATAAGCTTTATCTAGACTGCTTCTGAATTATTCGTGTCTGATTCTGTCTACGAGATAGGAACAACACATCGTTGTCTTCATCAGAACTATTTGTCTTCCATTTACTACGAGGCCTCTGTGGTTTATTGGTAAGCTGTCGGCCTCAGAGCCGGAGGGTTCGAAAGCCGATACCACTGAAGATACGTCGAGTATGGGGACCTGTTGCACGCTAAGTCATACGTAGGGGGTCAAAAATCCTCCTACTGATGGTGCACACACAATTCACCCCGACTCAACCCACTCTACTGGATTTAAGGCGAAAATAGCAGGAGAGGAAGAAAGTTGGAGGAAGGAAGAGGAAGTTTGGAGTGCCAGCTCAGTTGCCGCCCGCGTCATCTGACGAATGTTCAAAATTACAAGGTCCATCCCCAAATAGCCCTCGAACTGCTTCAGAACGGGATGTTAATATAACTAAACGCGATTGTCCTTTTATTGCGTTGGAGTCAAAAGATCCTCCCACTTAAACTTCTCAGTTTTCGGGTGGTGTGTCCCGCTAACAAATGCAAATGTCAACAGCAAATTTTCTGACAAGCAGGTACAGTTATTCCCGTTACAGTTACTATCCAAATTGTGGTAGGCCATCTGTAACTACACCTATTCAGGATTTCATTGATACCGTTTGCTACATTGTTCCAGCCGATCGGGGATTCGATGCATAAAATGTTTGTTTAAAATAAATAAGTGATTCGTGCTTTATCTTTCCAGCTTCTCCCTCGCTATTGGTTCAGTTCAGCTCTTGCTCATACGTAATATTCTTTTCCAACACATTTATCACGTGGCATTTTGAAGATGGTGTGAAGCATGCGCATTTACGCGCATAGAAGGAGTAAAATTTCGAATTGAAAATTTTTACTATTCATTATACAATTACGAATGCAAATATATAATTTTAGTATTGTTACAAATCTGTAAAACCGTTTGTCTTCTACGTTAGTCTTGTGGGTGGAGAGAATGTCTTACAGATATTTGTACTGGATGCCAAATAATGATCCCCCGACATTGGCGATCATTTTTCGACAAATTTGGCGACTTTATTTCTGTAGTTAGAATGAAAGTTCTCGAATATGCAAGAATGATCGCCATATCTCTATTAGGAAAGAAGATATGGAGATTCTTCTAAAACATTCCATGTAACGACATGCCCTGTCGGGAAGACTATAAATATAGTGTTACTCAAAGTAGGGAAGGCCTTTGGACAATCCCTTTGGAGTTTTGTCTGCAGTGCGAACTGGTCTGCTGGTGAGCTAAGCGCTTTTGAAAGTGCTGTTACTGTTATTGTTAGTGATTTACTGTTTGCTTGCGTTGCTAATTTGTGTAAGTGTTGTTTTTCTTGTTTCTCGCGCTTCTTGTTTTCCTGAATTTTCATGAATAAAGTGTCTTTCTCCATTATCCTCTTCGTTGGTCTCCTTTCACCCTATACCCAGAGGACAATATCAGTATATTTCTATTTGTAAAACTTCTATTGATAATAATGTGTTTCTTATTTGTACTAAAAATTCTACTGAATCAGTATGTTTTAGAACCACCACACGTTACTGCTTCTCACAGTTAAAACCATCTGAAATATATTCCAAGTTGAAAAGGGTAAATTGAGTTCATTTTTACCCCTTATTTTATTGATACATTTGACTTGCGTTCATCTTTTCGCTTCCTCCATTCGCTAATAGCCCTGGAAGAAAGCCCATTTCCTTACTTTAAATACCGAGCCGATTTGAGACTAACCTCTCCCCAAAACAGATAACAGCCTTGTTGATTACTTGATGAAATATTTGGTACATGCTGTGTGCACTGAAAACCCAACCACTGAGCCTTCTCCCGGCCTCAATGTGACAGTTTAGCTCTCTGGAATTCTCAAAGTGAAAAATAAATAAAAGGTTTCGGTAATTTGGAGAATTTAATCCCACTCCCCTAGTGATTAGTTTCGAGATGTGTCGTAATGATGATTAGACCCTAATGGTAATGATGTCGTGTGGCAGGTCTTGTATACGCGGCTGCTTTGTTGCCTTGATAATGATCTTCAAGAGCCCTTTAGATGAGTAATTCCTTTTCATTAACTTAATTATCTTCTTCAAATCTTCGAAAACAAATCAGAGTTTTTGCCCTAATCTAGTAGTAAGTAAATAACAGTATTTTTTTTCGTGGTATGCAGTGTCAATGGCTTAGCTGAGATGTAAGATAGTTAGGATATACTTGAAAAAAAGATGTATCTTAATTATTCACGATTAGTTTTATTAAGGTTTTCCATTGTTTTCATTGGTAGATTAAAGCTGTAGTTTGTTTTAAATGTAACAAGAAATTTTTAAATTTTTGCACTGATTTTAAGTGCTATGAACGTGATTATGTGTGTTCACTATCATAAATTTTGGTTGATTGGTTTGGTGCGAAATTCCGGCACAAGGACCATTTTTCGATCATGCTTTCTTCAGAAGTGCAGTGAAGCCTCTCTAATCAGCTGTTTTGTCTTGGTCTTCACTCATTCTAATTCATTTCAATGTTAAATAAATCTTCGCGGCGTCGCAGATATTTCATAGTGCGTAGCTAATTATAGTAAGTTCAGCTTTATCTGAATTTCAAGCACATCAATCTTTCCTTTTTGAGCAAATTAAAGTCGATTATACTCTTTTCTTTCGTTGCGCAATAAAACTAGCCAAAATGCTAGATTCTTATATCAATTGCAGTGGAAAAAATGACTGGAAATATTTGAGAGCATCCATTACTTTTATGCTAATTGTAACATGATTGACATTTTAATCTTTTATTTTGAACCAATATGTTATATATAGTACGTAGTTCTCTTTATTACATCGGTTTGGTGTGGTTTCTTGAACTATGCATTAAAGAGATTTTACTACAGTTGTTGCTTGAATGGTTCTGTGGTAGTTAAATATTAACTGTTAGAACTCTTGAAGAATATAATACTTTTACTAAATGTTATAATTTTTATTTTTAGCAATGAGAAAAGTTGAATGAATACACAAAATATTTTCATGTGACATTTTAAAAATTAATTTAAATTTCAATAAACTTTCGAAACCTTTAGTTTCTAGATTTTATTAATAAAACTATTTACATGTTCAATAAATAACATTTATTTTAAACCAAAAAAGCACCCTTTTCAAATAGTTGAAACGATGCTTCAAGAAAAGAAATTCTTGTTTCAAGATATTGGCTCTCTATGATACACTTATCCAATGCCTACTTGTAAAAGCATAATAATTTGAAAGATAAATACTTTAGAACGAAACAAATTGCGAAACTTGTGCAAGATTTTTAGTTTTATCTCAACGTTTACTCTTCCTCACTGCAATCCCATGATCATCAGACACAATTACAGACTCCTTTTATATTTCCCTGGAGAGCTATTATCATATATTAGTTTTTATATTTGTTTTAAAGTGACACGAAAAACATTCCGTAATGGTATATGATGTTACAAAAGCCTTATTTGTTATTTCTTCCTCGAATTTCCTGCCGAACTCTGTTTTGCATAGTTATTAAAACAAAATCTTCTTTCATTTTTCTGAATCTTCTTACAAACAAGAATCTTATGAATAAAAGAATCAAATCTCCTGATGCGAAGCGTACATATTTTTTTTAGCTGGATATGGGACTTGTTATTTGACATTTGTAAACAAGAAACACATTATATTTTAACTGAAGGGAGAGTTAGATGAAAAATGAAATTTCAATATTTTTCTCAAATGATTTTTATTGCTTAGACATTAACTATTTAGATTCATTAGGCAAACCTACAAATTTAGTTATTGATTATAATGAATTATTTTATTCGCAGGTAAATGATATACAAGGTGCCCACTAAAGTCGCTTACCACCCTTTTAACTACCGAATGGCTGCAGCTATCTTCATAAGAGTGGTGTCTAGGTATGGTAAAGTGACTATGCGCTACTGGATGAAACCACTTACAGCGCCACCTGGTGAAAAACGGTGGAGTTAGCGTTATTATCTCTAAAATGGTACGAGATAGAGGAAAAAAGTGAATTACAAAGTTGTAGAGCATCATTGATTTAGTACAAAAAGACACTTTGTGGATGTAAATGCTTAGAACAGAACGCTTAAAACAAGTATTTGTTTGTTCGCGATTTCCTACACTGACACGTGGCAAAACATTCTTAGAAAGACAAAAATAAACAACTAGTTATCACAAGATTGATTATAAATTACAAGCGATACCACTGTGCCACGTTAGGGGCTCGTTTTTCGTCGGAAAGATAATATTTTCTCCTTTCGTTCAAGTTTCATGACGTCACAGTTTCGGAAGCCGCTAACAAACAAATGTGCATTTTAAGCGTTCTGTTTTTGGCATTCATGACCATAAGGTGTCTTTTTGCACTAAATTGATGATGCTCTACAACTTTGTAATTCATTTTCCCCTCTATCTCGCACCATTTTAGAGATAATAACGCTAACTCCGCCGTTTTCCACCAGGTGGCGTTGTAAGTGGTTTCATCCAGTAGCGCATAGTCACTTTACCATACCTAGACACCACTCTTATGAAGATAGCTGCAGCCATTCGGTAGTTAAAAGGGTGGTATGGGACTTTAGAGGGCACCCTGTATAGTGAAACCTCTGTATAATGAAACTGTCTATAACGATAAACCTGCCTATTTTCTTTTTGGTCCCAGCGGAATTCCAATTAACTTTATGCATTGAGCCTGCCTACGGCGATAATCACATTTTATATGCACTTGTCTATAACCATAATTTTACTTCTTTAGAATGCTGGCACAGTGCAATCAAATTTTTATTCTCTTCGAAAACGACACCTCATGGCCCAGAATGTGAGATAACAGAGGAATATGGAGGAAAGGATTAGAAACCATAGACTGTTCAAGCAGAGAGGGCTAGTGTTTGGAATGTTCTCATATGTTTTTTACCATTGTCTCCGACAGAGCACTGTTGAACTTATTTATTCGCAGTTAGCGCTTCGAACTGACCACTTTTTTCTTGAAGTTCGTTTTGTTGTGTTAAAGCCTTGGATCTACACTGGCACGGCGAAAAACATTGGAATTTCAAGACATTACGTGAAATATTGGCAATAATATGAAATAGAATTATGCTAACATCTCCCTTTTATGAATACTTTTATTATTAATAAAGATGTTTAGTAAAATTTCACTTCGAAGTTCTTAAAAAAGTTTAAGTATTCTGAAGTTTATATCGTGTCGGGCCCCCACGAGCACGCAGAAGTGACACAAAATGACGTGGCATGGATCGACTGATGTCTGAAGGTATCCTGGAAGAAATTCACACAATGAATCCTGTAGGGCAGTCAACAAATCCATAGGAATGCGAGGTGGTAATCTCTCTCTTCTTATCAGCATGTAGCAAGGCATCCCTGATAACTTCAATAATGTTCATGTCTAGGGATTTAGGTGGCCAATGGCAGTGTCTGAAGTCAGAAGAGTGTTCATGGAGCCACTTGGTAGCAACTCTCGACGCGTGGGGTGTCGCATTGTCCTGCTGGAATTGCCCCAATCCGACGGAATGCACACTGTACTTGAATGAGTGTAGGTGATGGTACAGGAAACTTAAGTACCTGTCATCTATCAGAGTCGTCTCTAGACGTATCAGGGGTCCCATATCACGCCAACTGCACACGTCCCATACCATCACAGAGGCTCCACTAGATTGAACAGTCCCCTGTTGACAAACATGATCTATGGATTAATGATGTTGTCTCCATACTCGTACACGTACTTCCGCTGGATACAATTGGAAACGAAACTCGTCAGACTAGATAACGTGTTTCCAGTCACCAACAGTCCAACGGTAGTGTTGTCGAGCCCAGAGGAGGCGTAAAGCTTTGTGCCGTGCAGTCAACAAAGGTACACGAGTGGACCTTCGGCTCTGAGAGTCCATATTAATGAAGGTCCGTTGAACAGTTCGCACGCTGACACTTGTAGATGTCCCAGCATTGAAATCCGCGGCAATTTGAGTAAGCATTGCACGTCTATCTGGTTTACGGATTCGTGTTTAACGTCAATGGTCCAGTTCTTTCAATGTCTTTTTCCGGCCGCACCGATGACAGAAATTTGGTGTTTTACCGGATACCCGATATTCATGGTGCACTCGTGAAATGGTCGTACGCGAAAATCCAAATTCCATTGCTACTTCGGAAATGCTATGTCCCATCTCTCATGCCGACCCCTGCTCGTTTTCCGACTATAACGCCACGTTCAAAGTCACTTAAATCTTAATAATTTGCCATTGCAGTAGCAGGAACTGATCTAATACATTTGTAAGACATATGTTTTCTTATATAGGTGTTGCCAACCCCATCGGGTTACGATGATTGGTTGCATATCTCCGTTATTTGCATATACACGCCTGTACAAGTTTTTCTGGCCCCTTAGTGTATTATACACTATGATTAGAATTTAAACTATTTGTTAGACATATATACATATATTGAGACCCTTCATTCCTGAAAAATGAATCCACGTTTTCAAATTAAGATACGATTATTATATTATTTTTAAAACAGTGCCTTATCTCTTGTAGTTTGAGTACTTGACAGACAAACTACCTGTCTAATTTTACTTCATTTTATTCTGGTTTCACTCATTTCTGGTTTGTTCTTTTTTTAGTGGGGGGTGGGGTGGAGATTTATGACTTATGTTTAACATCAATCGTTAGTAAAATTTGGCACAGAAATTATTTCGTAGCAATTTTAGAAGGCTTATTAAATTACTACTGTTTGTCCGCCACGAGAACTCTGCTCTCCAAGTTGTCTCATTGACGGCAGTAGCTATAGAAACCTAACCAGTTGCTATAGCGACCGCCGTCACCGAGACAGCTTGGCGAGCAGAGTTCTCGTGGCGGACAGAAATTAATGCGTCTACGTTATAGGCGTGTTCAATTACTTGCTTTGCTCAGAAACACTTCATTTTCAACCAAGTTTCTACTTCTTGTTTAACCGAATGTTTTAAAAAGTGAAATCGTAATATCGAATCGAATATATTATTCGATTAGTTAATAAAATATCGAAAATCGTTATCGAATTAATAAGGCACTTCATCATACAAGAGAGATAATTCGTTTTTTCCGTCAATCACAGACAAGTTAAAAAATTGCTTTCAAAATAAAAGATAAATATAGAAGAGGTCTAGAAGAGGTATAGAGACAAAAGCCTTTTTGGCATTTAAATTAGCAAATATTTAAACATTCATCCTCTTACATCCCACTAATTAATAATTTACAATATAAATATATATTAATTAGTGCGTATGTATTTACATACCTCTAGTAAAAAAAAAATTCTTTCTTGTTTGCTTGCATGAAATGTTCCTATCGTTTGAAAAAGACTTGCAAACAAATGTACAGCATTTGTTTAATTAGTCTTCGACAAACAAATAAAAGCTAAAGACTTTTATAAAATACTTATAACTGCTAGAACTTTAAAAATCTGGCGATCAAATAAATTTGGTGAAGTTCTAAAAAAAATCCTTGAACATTAAAATTGGACGTCTGGAAGCTACTATGACTCTTTTTTTACATTATGATTATTTTGCTCCTTTCTTGGTTATAATGAAATATTTTTCCTTTGAATGAATTGGATAGTTTCTGCCATTAATATATATTTTTGTTTAAAATGCATGAATATTCTTTCGTTCAGTTTTTAGGAAACTAAGTTATTCTTCCAATTTTTTCTATTCATATATTACCATCATATAATACGTCTTCATTTAATTAAATTCAATTTCATATGTATTTTTGTTGGGAACAATTCAACGACGGTAATTAATAAGTCTGACTATTTATAAATCAAATGAAAGAGAATGCTCCATTATTCCAAAATCACATTGCAAGTCAATTTTTTTCAACCTCTTCTTTTCTTGATTAGCAAATTTCTCTGTCTCTGAAAATATAATTAAAGTTCCAGGTAACTCTGCCATTATATTTAAATAATATTGTATTTGATTATTGGATTATCATATTCAAAATAATGAAGCATTTAAGAAATCAAAGTGTGATACTATAAGATCACCACTTTACATAAAAAAAAGTGATTACATTGTGCAAGTATTAAATTTCCGCATATTTTTCTTACACCATTACGAAGTTCATTCTAATCATACGAAGTTACGTAATTCAGTCGACGCTCGTTTTTACGAACTTGTAGGGAACACTCAAACAGTTCGTACAATCGAAAGTTCGTAAAATAAAAAAGCACCAAAAATGATATGAATGCGTACATTATTTATGTCTACTTTTATCAAACTGTCTCCTCTTCGTAGATGAAGCAGTATTTCAAGATTATTTGCTACTATTATGAAATAAAGTTATACATGTATTTTTTAAGTGTAGAAGAAATAAATGCAAATTTATGCACAAAAATTTATTTTATTACCCAGAAAAATACGTTATCATGCTTTGAAAACATTACATATGAAAACATAGACTGTATTACTTAGATGAAAATGCGTAGATGAAAACATAGGTAAAAAATTAGGAATGGAAATAATCACTTACTTTTTTGTTTTAAAATCACATTTTGGAAAATACATGTTTCTATTTTATCTATGCTTGAAATCATTTCACAGTTACTGTTCCCTTCAAAAAAGTGCCTTAGTCCCGACAACCAACCACACGGACCACGGGACGCTACTTGAACTTGTTGCTATGCCTCCTCCTATGTGGGGGAAAACAACACATTCTTGGTATGCACCTGTTGAGAATTTAATTGACGTTGGCACTGCGTTCCTGTATCTTTTAAAAAAAATGCAGAAGTATGAAAATTGAGTTCGTAAAAAAGAGATTTTCATTATTTGTAGTTCGTAAATGCGAGCGAAAAATTACATTGCGTCTATGGGAGTGTATTCGGGACCACTCGCTAGTTCGTCAATCGTAAGTGTTCGTTAAAAGGAGGTTCGTAAAAACGAACGTATACTGTATAACTTATGGTTATAAAATTTATATTTCTAAATAAAGGAATTCATTACCCAACTACATGCAAGGTATCATGGGATGTTTGAAAAAATTATAAAACTCTGCTATTATTAACAATAGTTATGAAATCTTAAAATAATTGAAAGATGAAAAGATCTACTCTATATTTATGACTTTCAAGATGTAAAATTTGGCATCAATATTCTACATTAAGTTCCTGATCCGCTTTTTCGTTTTTTTAATATGGATTTCCTCAAGATGGCAACTCTATTTGTTTGCGATGCATTTTTCATATCTTCAGAAGCTATATATAATTAAGGTTTATGCATAACCGAGTAAGTGTAGAAGGCATACTTTTCTTACTTTTTGGCGATTCTTGTTGGATAGCCAAACTAGATTATAAGTGAACTTTTAATGCTTGTTATTTTGTTCCTCATTTATCCGATCTCCAGAATTAGCATCATTTACTGATAGACTTAAACAGAAGGAAATCACAAACATTCGCCATTTAAAGCTTTCTGCTTGCTGGTTTGATGAAATGTTTGTTGTTGTATTTGCAATTTCATTTTTTAAAATACAGATTTACTTCTGGGTACATTGAGTCTATATCTGTAAATAAATAAATGTTTACAGTTGTGAAAAAATATGAACAGAGCAAGAAAGTTATATTAAAGTCTGGTTTTGAGGGGGAGGGGGGGGCTATTTTGGGATGGATCTCATAATCTTGAACCATGGTCAGGTGATAAGGCCGAAGCCTGAGACGACACTTCCCTCTCAAAACTTCCGCACCACACCAGAGGAAGGACGTTTGACCCACGCCGTCAGATTTAACGTGCACCAGGCCTACATACACGCGAGTTCTTCAGTGGAATCGAGTTTCGAACCTTTAACCCTCCAGCACCGAAACCAGTAGGCTATTACAAGTAAGAGAATTTGAATTCTTAGGAGCTGTTTTCTGTTAATACATGTTGAATTTGCTAAAATTCTTTTTACAACTGACATTAGAAAGTACACAAAGAGAAAAATTTATAAACTGTTTCAAATAAAGCTTATGAAAATGATTTAATTGGCGCCAATTACTCGACAATATATCTACGCTTGTATCTATGCCTTTTACTTTAGATTCAAATCTAACGGAACTGATTTATCAACTTGGTTAGTACGGTACAAGTAATAGCCAAGTTGCATAAAATATAGTTGTACGATAGTTGCACAATAGTACAAAACAAGAATTTTTCGCGGAAGATACAAACCGTATAAGACATCTTCTAATATGATTGTAGTTTCGGAAAAATTTAAATTTTCAGAAGTTATTTATTTATTTTTTTACTCAATACACTTTAAAATTGAAGAGCTGAGTGGATGAGCATGTTAAGTGACAATTAAGCGAATTTGAGAAAACGAGCTTTAAAGTTTAGGGGTTACATTTTTTTGCTTTTTCACTCAATTTTTGCTGTTCCGGCACTTTAGCACGAAAAAGCATTCAAAATTTTTTATGTTAATTAACATGGCTATAGCTCTTTTAATTATAGAGAAATTTAATAATCTTTTGCACTTAACATGTTCTTCCATACACGCGTCAAGAAACTTCCTTGCTTAGTCGTGGAAGAACATGTTAAGTGCATATTCTTTTCTGCAACAACGTAATAATGGCGATTAAATAGATACGCATACTAATTAATTGGCAAAATTGCATAACTATAAAACTCTATGTATTTTCATCACAAGTTGAAGAAGAAAAATCAAGCAAATTGGATGTTGAAATAGCACACATACACAAACACAGACATATCACATAATAATATTTAAATTTGGGAAACAATAAAAATAAATATAAAAAATATTGAAGAGTGTCAATGTTTTGATATTTTTTTTTACAATTAATGATTCATAAAAAAATTATCTTTTAAGAAAAGGTAGTTTTTTTTCTAAATTTTTAATCTTTTCTGTAATTTACTTCCCTTTAGTATCAGTTGCCCATAATAGGCATAATAATGATCAGCAAAATTGTATAAATATGAAACTGTACATACTTTCAGAACAAGTTGAACAAGAAAAATTAAGCAAATTGGATGTTGGAGCAGCCTTAAAGAACTCAAAATAATATGTAAGTTTAAGAATTAATAAAAATAAACATCAAACCCATTGAAGAATGTTAAAGTTTTACTTTTCTTTTTGAATTAATAATTCATAAAAAATTTATACTCTTTTTTAATAAAAGAAAGCTGTTGTTCTATGTTTTCAATCTTTTCTACTGTTAACTTCGATCCGGTATCAGTTGTCCTTTCCAACTCAAAATCTCCAATTTTGACTAGATGTGTTTCACCCTTATCTGTTTCCTCAAGTGAAATTTCTTAAAAGGGGTATAAAGATCATAACAATCCTTATACAAATAAGAGCCGAATTCTTTTACTCTGATCTACTTAACGCTGTCCCGGAAAGAAACCTTTTCGTTGAGGACATTCCTTTCTCGATTGGTGAGCTGGAGTTTATTATGGACATCTTTAAAATCTTGAAATTAGGGAGTCATATCAGTGGCATGATGATTTCTGCCACTTTGCATTATGATTTCGCGGTATTGTTCTGGAAGGAATATGGTCTAATGTGTCTTTAAATTTTTCTCAATTCTTCCGAAATCTCCATCACTATCAAGATACGAATGTCCTACGTCAGGAAATTTATATTCACTTACTTTGAAATATCCTTTAAGAACAAGATATTGTGGTTAAATTCTTATTCTAGGCTGAACAAGAGTCTGACCTGATAATAAGATGCTCTTTACTCCTTAAAGTTTCGCTGAATTCCAGAAGATTTAGAAGTGAAATAGCCACCTCAGCTAAGTTTGTTTAGCTGCTAAAAAACTAAACAAACTAATATAAGTGATCAGTGAAAAAATTTAAAGAAAAAAAAATACTTGGTCTCCTGGCTCAACTTCATATGAATCAATTACATCAGCCATGCTGAAATAAGCCATTATTGAAAAAAAATTGACGAGTTTCAAAAAGTTCTTTAACTTACCTTTAATTTCTCTATTCTTTGTCGCGCAGTGTAGTTCAGCATGTTGTATGACTCGCAATAAAAACCAGATAGAAAAGTTATAAAGAATTACTGCGAAAACTTCTTTTAAAAGCAAACGATTTCTATTTTCGAATTCTCTCGTCTATATTTTCGTCTGCATTAAAGCAGACGATGAAAACGATCCGACTTCAATTGAGGCAGATGTTATTTTACTCAAGTTTAACAAGTTTCTCATGGAAGAAGATGTTAAGGGCCCTTAACATGTTCTTCCACTACGAAACAGCAAGAAACAGTGCATTTAACATGTTCGTCCACTGAAAATTTCGTTATTCTTTTACTTAACAGATTTAATGACCTTCCTATATTTAAACTAGACTTCAACATGCTGTTTTGCCCAATTATCTCATTTTTTTCAAAAGTGTCCCTAATATGTTCATCCACTCAGCTCTTTAATTGTTACAATTCCCTTAATGATTAATGATAAAAGTAAGCATTGTAAAAAATTTAGAAACAGATTTATATAGAAAAAATCACTGCTGTTGCTAGTTTTATAGTTAGTCGGTTTATGAAAATGGTATTATTGGTGTTAACTTTGTTATTATAATTTTACGAACTGCCTTTTTCTCGCCAATGCACCAACTCTTGTATCTTTCTCTTTTGCTTTTAAGTAAAATCGAGTGAAACTGATTAATCAACGTCGATAGGTCAAGACATTGTAGGGTTGACGGTTATTGTGAAAATAACCGGTTTTCTCTTATTCAGGTTTTTTTCACGTCCGGTTTAACTTGCCGATTATAACCGCTCAAAGTAACTTTTTTTTTTTAAATAACCGGTTTTCGTTTTTTTTATTTAAAAGCAAACGCAGTTTGTATACAAAATTTTGTTATTAATACTGATTTCACAGGAAATCAATCCATTGGACAATATTTATCTATTCATAAAGACTCTTTCAGTAATCAGCCAATCAACAGACGCCTCGTGGAAGCGGTTGTCGTTGATTGGCCTAAGATGATGAAATTCAAAGCTTCAGAACTTGGTAAATTTTAGTCTAATCGTACCTAAAATCAAGCCTATTTTCCGATCTGTTTTTTTTGTCTGGTTATTGAATTTTAAAAAATAATCGGTTAAAACCGGAACAAAAGAATAACCGAAAAAACCGGATAACCGAAGCAAAAAAACGGTAGGTTTTCCCATCCCTAAGACAGTGACGAACAAGAAAACTCGAAGAAATCTCCTTCATCAGAGCCACTCACTATCTTTCCTTAGCAAATTGTAACTTCTAATCGCAATCACGACTCCACCCAATGATTTTTGTTCGATGCGGTGCAGGGATAGTTATCTCCTCGTAACAGATGGTAAAAGCATTCGCCTCGAATGAAAGAAGATTGAGTAGAAATTGCCTTCCCTCCCCCCTTTCTAGGTAATTCATCACCCACCAGATGGTTCCGGTAATGGTCCCATTAGATCAATTCAAACCCCCCACTAAAAAAAGTAACCGGAAATGCATCTCATTCAGTAGAATAAAAAAGCTGTATTTCAGATTGAATTGCATTTTAGTGTACTCCGAGCAAGAAATAAGTGTCTCATAAATTTTTAATGCACTGCCGTTTCGCCAATTTAATGTTTGATCAGAAACAGTGTTCCTAATCGTTGTAATTGCTTACTCACCACATATATCTTTCACTGGAGATGGAACGCGAAATATTTCCAAAGTTCAGTTTTATAGCTAGTTGCGTCTTTGAAATTCCAGTCAATAAATACGTTGGGCTAGAAATAAAAATGGAAAATGTATGAAAGTGTTCCTTAAAAGTACATCTGCAATATTTCTGTACGTTCCAATACATATCAAAGAAATATTTCTCCTTGAATTTGCATCCTTACATTATAAGTCACTTGAAATGCCATAAATCTCAAAAGAAATGTCTATTTACCTACTTCGGCTAAAATTTAATGGGTAAACAAACATTTGAAAAACTATTTGCCTTTTAAGTCTTCGTAAATTATAAATGCTCCGTAAACGTAGAATTGCTAATGATTTGCAGATTTTTTATAAAAGTGCTAAAACAAACATTGCAAAACTCCTTCCTTGAATTCAACACATATTGATGAAGAAGATATTTCAAGGAATAGTTAAGACATAAATATGTCCTGGAGAAATTCTTTCTTTTATTTTTAATAAAATCTGGTTTTAATAATTTCATCTCAAACGATAATATAAAATAAATTGAGACTTGGACTTTTATATCCGTTTTTATTAGACTATATCATTGAATTTCCTATAAATATTCCAATAAATTGTATAAACATTTGATCCTAACATTCATGCAGCGATGTGAAAAGACTATCTTCTTAGGTGTGACAGTTTAATTTACTAGATGACCTAGACATTACCCGATGTTAGCTATACGAACATGAAATGTTCGAAAAAACTGGTGCAAATATTAAAAAGTTTAAGCGAAAATTTTCGACTTTTTAAGAAGCATCAACAACATACAGTTCGAAAAGTTAGCCACGGAAAATCAAAAACGGAATACACTCTAGATAAATGAAATTTTGTGTGTTTTACACTAAAATTGTACATTTTTGTAAAATCTTAGAATCCAATTGGTCAAGGAGAATAATTTCAAAATGCGTACTCGACTTTTCATAATTCGACGAAGGTAAACACAAAATGCGTCATATTATGGAAATATTGGAGAAAGTTGAGAGACGAACACTCCTGGTGGTTGAAATAATGTTTTCAATGACTTATTTCTGATGAATTTCTTAATAACACACTTATAATCCATCTCAACACATTATTAAATATTACAGAAATATTCAACTATATGTTGTGATATTTGAGATGAAGTTTTAGTCAACTAATGCCACAGATCCATAGATAAGTCCGATCAGAGGATTTAATCATCAGAGAATAATGAATGAGATTATTTTCAATTTTCCTGCTTGTGTTTCTCAATGAAGTGGAGTTCTTTCTTTTGAATTCTTCTGTAGATATTCTTCACTTTATAAGGTAATTGCTGGCAGAGTTTGTAGCTATATGAAAAACTTTACGGAATGACAGTGTGCAATGCAAGTATTTATGTTGTCGTTTATTGGTTTATAAAGTGTTTGTAAGTGAAAGTAAAAGAATTGCACCAGTGAATAAGTTTCCGAAATAAAAATAATTTTCTTGCCATTTTAAATCAAAGAATCGTCTGGTAATGGAAATCGAATCGAAATTCGAAGTTAGATTACTTTGTGTTAACTTTAAAAACATTTTAAAGTTAACAGTTTAGTGAAAATCTGAAAGCACACTGTAGCATGCATTTTGCACACCTCAGGAAAGATAGCTCGTGGATACATGGACGCATAACGCGAAACATTTTAGATTGTATCTACTGACAACTTGATACGATGGCAATAATTAAAGAACTCATTTGAAGAAAGTTTCAATCGTTATAAGATATTCTTTTTGCCACTATTATTCGACTATGATTTAACCGTTTCAAGTTCTCTACATGTTTCGTTTTGAAAATCACTAAATTTATTTCAAAAATGAGTATAAGACATGCAGCTGATCATAAATATGTTAAGGAAAAATATCAGCATTTTTTTATTTTCAAGAAAGTTATAGTTTCACAGTGAAACCAATGAGCGGTAAAGGGCTATTTTTCCTCCGAATAAGTTCTCATCGAAATGCAATTTAAATTATGTATTTAATTTATAAGTTTACGTGAGTATTCTGGATATTCAGTCTTCATAAAATCCTGTATTACTTTCAAGGATTCAATTAAAAAAATATCAATTTGTGCAAGAACCCTCATCATTTTGTTTCTCTTAGAGCTGAAAAGCAATTTAGATCTTGCAATGCCGATATCTTTGTGGATACTATCGGTATTGAACTGGAATTTTTATATAAGTTGGCCTATATATCTGGCTCTTGAGTTATGAAAGAAAAATTACGCTACGTTTCGCCCATGCGCAGTAAAAAAATGCTCATTGTGCGGTTTCACTGTGAAACCAATGAACGCGAAAGGGTTAAGCTGATGGGTTATCTTCCAATTTCTCTTTTAAAAATTTGTAGATAAAAATTACTGTTACTAGTGGCGTATTTTGTGAATATGAGGCCACTGGCGCAAAATTGCTTTGTGGCCCCTTCCCCCTACCCAATGTCGCAAATTCGCCGTCAGCTTAGCACTACGTTGTACGTCGAGAATAGGTTTTGAGGCTCCTAGATTCTTGAGGCACGATGCGAGCGCCTCTAACGACTGGGCGAAAAACCACCACTGACTACTACACTATTTGGGAATAACACATACTTACCAGAGTCGATGGACCACAAAAGTCTCTGTATATGTTTACCACCTATTTCTTCTTTTGGAGATATCTGAAGGTCTTCATATTCGAAACTCCACTTGAATCTTTTGAGAATCACGATAGAGAAATTTCAGTCATGTCTGGAATTATTCGGGAAATTCGAAAATGCCTTGACAGTTATGCAGGCATGAATAGCATCAGTCGCCACGCGTTTGGCCAACTGTAGGAGAGCATCGGTGTCTGTGCATAGTTGTAAAAATGAAAAGGATGTTTCAAAGATTATGGTGTTTCAGGAATTTTTATATAATCAGCTTCAGGCTATACGCGGTCGGATAAGAGGGAAAAAATATGATCCATACACTACATCACACCAAACAAGTATGATGGCACCATCCTGACATTTTTTAATGACCACCAATTTCACATATGTACCCTTCATCAGGCTAGAAAATGATAGATGCGAAATTTTGAACCTCAGAAAGAAATAGGTGTTTGATGTTTCCTTGCTTCCAGCTAGGAATGATTTTTCAGCTGGAGTAACTCTTGTAAGAGGACTGTCCTCTACAATTTAATTAAAGAAAGAACACAACACTACAGAAAGAATCCATACACTACATCACACCAAACAGGTATGATGGCACCATCTTGACACTTTTTAATGAAAACCAATTTCACATATGTATCCTTCATCAGGTTAGAAAATGCTAGATGCGAAATTTCGAACCTCAGAAAGAAATGATGTTTGATGTCCTGTTGCTTCCGGCTAGGAATACTTTTTAGTAACTCTTGAAAGAGGACGGTCCTCTACAATTTAATTAAAGAAAGAACGCAACACTACAGAAAGAATCCATACACTACATCACACCAAACAGGTATAATGGCACCACCCTGACATTTTGACACATGACCACCAATTTCACATATGTATCCTCCATCAGGCTAGAAAATGCTAGATGCGAAATTTCGAACCTCAGAAAGAAATAGGTGTTTGATGTTTTGTTGCTTCCAGCTAGGAATAATTTTTCAGCTGGAGTAACTCTTGCAAGGGGACTGTCCTCTACAGTTTAATTAAAGAAAGAACATAGATTTTTTCCCTTGGCATAAAAAAATTTAAAAGGTTATTTTTAATGACATTTCGTAACCTGTGTAACAATATAAAGAAATTAAAAATCAAAGGAAAGATGAATTCTTTGATACTTGTAGAAATAAGAGTAATAAATAAAGGACATGAAAAGAATAGCTTAATAATTTACTTCAACACTTTTTTAAATCAAGGAAATTATCTTTTCTACTTTGATAAAATATATTTAGCAACTTTTTAGAACATATTCACTTTGAAATTGATTTTCTTTTATTCAGATTTCCCTTTGCATTTCTTTCTTTGAATTCTTTTCATTTTAATTGCCTCTTTTAGAATGTTTTGTTTAACCTTTATTTTTGCTTCCTCTCCATTCACTTCTTCAGCTAAAATGGCATTTTTTTACTAGCCTATTGTTAACAAAACTTTTTTCAGCGCAATGTCGTCTGTGAAGTATGAATAAATTCGAATGAACGATTCATTTAGAAACTTTGTAAAATAAAATGAATTCATTTGATAGAACGTTTTGGACTCTTGCATTATTTAAGAATAAATTTTCCACCAACGATTTTGCATTCAAAAACAAATAATATCTGTTAGTTTTTTTTCCGCGAAACATTTCGGAAACACACATGATCTGCAAACGATTTATTTACTAAAATGCTGTAGAATATTCTCGAAAATTTCTCAAAGTATAATTTTGGCAATGACATCTCTCTTTCAGTAACTATTTTGTTAACTTTACAGAGTACTATAGAGAAATAGTAAATAGTAATTTTCGATGGTACTGTGTTTTTGTAAGTATATTAAAAAAGCTATTCATCAGTACATATCTATTCTTACCTTAAATTCTCTAGACTTTTCTTGGATTTTTTAAATATTCTTTTATTAGTTCTGCTCTTTCAGATTTTATCTTTCTATGCAAAAGAATAATCTCTAAAGAAGAGTAATATAAATAATATTCTTTTCTTAATTTGAAAATGTTTAAAACGATAATGCATCAAAATGATAATGAGATAATGCATTTTCAAGATCTTCTTTTATCCTATAACGTTTAGCTAATTCTTTTTGATTAAAATGTATTATTCTTCGGTCTAAGAGTTAAAAGAATACCTGCGCCTTTTTAATGTTTTAAAAGGCTTTCAATATTGACTCCATAAAACTCATACGTTTTTCAACATATATCCCTTATTTCTTGCAGTTGATTCGGCAGAAGCTTCGTTAATATTTTCAGTCCAAATTTCTGCAAGCCAATGAAAATGCTGCACAAGCTTTAATTGCATCTCTGTTGAAAACGGCCATAAAGCCTAAACCAGTCCCACGCCATTTCCATTAACAATCCATTATTCTTGTACTTTTTTCTTTGGATATTTTAGATCATAGCCGAATGAAGAAAATTAAGTTATTTATTTTTCCTTGTATTCGCACAGAATGTTGCGTTGCAATTCAAAGAAAACGGAAGCGTGAAAAGTAAACCTAGAAATGAAGATTTATGAGCCACGTGAGGTCTGGGAGTGATAAAAAATGACTTTTCTTTTAATTTCTTCCTTAATTGGAAAGTTTTCGGTAGACACTCAAGGGATACTTTCCCAAGAATAAAGTTACAAAAGGTTTTTTTTGGCTTCTTTCATTAAATAATATTTTCCACTTTTTACTTTTCAGTATTGTATTTCATTGTAGGTTTTTAATTAGAAGTGGAAAAATAGGAAAAAAGGCTCTGCTGAAATAAATCGGTTGCTGAAGAATTTGTTTTCTGCCGTATTTGTTAAAAGAATGAACTATTCGCAAAATATTTTATTTAAAGTAACAAATGTGGTCTGACAGGAAAAAGTTGAAGTGATATTTATCTTCATTAAATCTAAATAATAAGAAATGCACTCCCAAGAAACTGATAATGGAAGTTTGGGGAATTTTCGTTATTTTTATTGTTTATTCTTATATAGTTGAAATCAATTTCATTCGCAGCCAATAATGTATAGCAAAGAAGCACTTGGTGTTCACTAGCACATGTTTAAAAAGCATGTGGATTTCTGAGATTACATTGCGCGTTAAGTTCTTCAGAGAATGACTTCGGGGATGCGATAAACGGTAGTATTCGAGCTTAATCGCATTTAACACTTTAATCGAACGTCATAGGCTGTCTAATAACAATGCGACATAAAACAGTAAATGCAGTAAAGCACAGTTTATATGTCTTTCAAGGGACTTACGTAAAACGACGTATAAATAAAAAAACGTATAATCGAAATTTTAATAAACAACTTTGATTGTTACAAATTTAATGCTACTAATGCAAATTTTGTTAAAAGTATTAATTGTAAAGTTTTTAAGATAGAACTATTATAATACTACATAGTATGGAAATAATAATTAAATTTTAAAATTAAACATTTAACATATATGTGAGAAAAATCATACATTTATTGCATATCTTGAATACTAATTACACATATCTTATACGATTTATGTGCATACAGGTAAGGTGTTTAATTAAAAAAAAATGCTTTAACCGTCTTCTGACTTGCTACTTTTCTGTGAATATTAAGTATGAATGCATTGTGAAAAGAATGTTTTTTTCACTATTCTTTCGACGAAGAAATAAGTTCGAAGTTCTCAATGGAATCCACTGCGTCTTTAACCTTCCAGTGGGCGCGCCTGCGCACATTTTACGACAAACGGGATTTTTCATGGCCTGTTCTCATATTCGGAGTCAAAACTGTCTGAAGGCCACTGCTATTCCTTCATGCGACCATTATCTACAGGATTACATGGGTTTGTCCGAGTTTCAAGGTTATTTCATACTGTTTTATGCTTCTGTCGTAAAAAGATACAACTCGCGCCCGTTTGTGTAATTTGAAATTTTTTTCACGTCTTAACGTTTAAGTTTGATAATTATATATCCAGTGCGCATTACAGCGATTTAATATTTCATTTTACATCGTCAAAAATGTTTAATATGTAATAAGCCTGCCAATAATCCACCAAGCCGAAGAATTTTCTTGAAAAACCTCAGTTTTATGAAAACACCTCATTACTAGAGCCCAAAAAATCTGATTATCGCCATATGACATTACCATGTCTTTAACTCTAAATTATAGATCACAACCTGAAAAAGCAAGTGAACAGCAACCAGCATTGAGAAAAGGAGCTTGAGGTTTGTAGTGCGTTCATGCGCTAGACCCAGGCACATAATACAACAAGGTTTGTGTTTGAAAGAAATAAACCAATCATCAAAATCCACGAAATACAGTAGGTGCAATATATAGTATACATGTAAGCGTTACTCTTTGGCAAAAGTTCAATGTTTCGAATGCAAGGACAATGATAAAAAACTAAGAAGAAAGTCTTTGCTGTACAATTTTAGTTGATATTATACTATTTTTTATTATATATTGCTTAAGACCTTTTTCAGAAAATAATAGTATTATATCTCATTGCTTTGTCTGATTTCAGTATAATTTTAGATTTTGCAAATAATATAAAAACTGATTTTCACTCTTGCTGAAAGGATTTGCTTTTCTGATGTTACTATATATCCTATTACTATAATGAAGTAACTTACAACTGCAAGAGTAAAAAATAAGGAAGTTATTGTGTCGTAAAATGTACGACACGCACCCGCTAGTGTAAAAAATTTTAGTGCGCCCTCTGGAAGGTTAAAGGAAGGTTGAATAACCTCTTCGTCACCGCTTAAATTAGCAGCAGACAGTTCGTCTTCTATTAATTTATCAGTTGTGAATAATTTCAAAATCATGACATCCTTATCACAGTTCACATACCAGAAATGAGAGAATTTTCACAATTTAGAACGGGTGAAAGGACTTATAACCAAAGCTTTGCATCGTATATACGAAGTACTTTATCATTACAATAAATACGAATGAATCGGGACTGTGATGAAACGACGTATAAATGTAAAAGACGTATAAATGGTTCTTTACTGTATATGAAATAAAGATATAAGCTTTATTTCTATGGGATATAAAGAAAAAGATATCAACCAAAATACATTTTATGATTTATTTTATTTCAAGTCATTCATTTCTTTAAAAGTTACGGTTGGTAAAATTTCAATAAAATCAAAGCAATCATTACAAAAAAAATCTGATAATGGAATGTTTGTTTTTCGATATGAATTAATATGTTCTTGGAATGAACATATTCGAAGAATATTTGAAAGCTTTTATTTGCCTATTAAACTCCATTGACTTGTGTGACTTCATGAAAAGTTGATTGTTAAATAACAAAATATGGGTAGCTTTGTTAAGCAAGTTGTTAATTATTAGCGATATTTGCAATATTTAATAAGAGGCTGCAGTATTATATTCGGTTTAAAAATATCTAAAACCTTTATGATGGGAGTAATTCAATGAGTGTGGTTCATTTCAGGGAAAAGAAAGACATCTCAGAAACGTCTTTCCTTACAGAAACAACAATTGTCAATATTTGCTTGTTATTACGTTGCTACAGTCTGTTTTTTTAAAAAAAATGGTTCATTTCAATTCATAATCTTATAAGGAATGCCACCAAGAATTTGTGCCTCGGATCACAAAATTTCCACAAATTTAGTGATAGATTTGCTGTCTTCAATTAAAAATTTATTCGAGTGTTGGGTATCTCTGTTCTTGAGCCATCAGAGGTAAAGGAAGAAAATCTGTCAAGGTTCTTTTGCCCCTTTTTTATTTGTGTTTCAATTTTTACAATTCATCTTTAATAGTTACTAAATTGGATGGTAATGTATTTAGTTTCTATGTTGAAATGCTTTATCTAAAATAAATTCAACGATTTAGATGGCGACAGAGTATTGTTACGAACCTGTAATGTTGCTTCTCAGCAATGTTAGCCTTGAGGTTGGAAAGAGACATTTAAAGAGCTTTTTATTGGATGCCGGGGGAATGGAAACCAATGACCCCCATCATTGGCAAAAAACTTGTCGACCATTTTGGGGATAAATTTAGCGACTTTGGCGACAAAATGAAGGTCCTTGAAAATACTAGAATTTTCGTCCTATATCTCTTAGAAACAGACATATAGAAAATGTAGAAGAAGAAAGCTTTGAATTTGAGCAAAGAATGCTTTTAAGAATGAGAGATGTACTTATGCTAAACCGATATCTCATTTAATCAACAAATAAATATATTTCATGAAATCGCTTTGGGTCAAGTATCCCTAATCTTAGAGATACTTAGCCCTAAGCTAGGAATGTTTGACCCTAGGAGTAGCGATACTTGACCCTAAGCTAGGGATGTTTGACCCTAGGGGTAGCGGTACTTGACCCTAAATGCAAAGAGTGCTTAAATTCTTTTGATAATTTGTATGCACACGAAATTCAGATATTAAGTTAAAACTACTGAATTAAGAAAAGTTTTTAATATGAAATAATATTAATGAAACCAATATTAAAAATTAAAAAATATGGCTACTATAAAACGCAGTTGTTTTTAATAAAATCTAGTTAATAAATTAAATTAGTTAAGTCATTAAATTAAATCTAGATAGTAAATTAAATTAGTTCAAAATTTAATAAAGAATCAAAATATTGATTTAATTAAATGAAAAAATTACAGCAATGGAACAGAAAACCTAGCAACGTCGTTAGCGTGTTGAAGAATTGCCGGCTTGTGAAAATTTAAAAAAAAAGCATCAAAACGCAAGAAAAGAAATATCTGAAAAATGTTGTACAACACAAGAAATTGAGATGTTTAATCGATTTACTATGTTCTTTTAAGATTTAAAGAAAAATCAAAACGAAAGAATAAAAATATATTTTAGGAGAAAATTCAAATGAAGAGAGAAAGACAAACTCAACAGAAATGGCGAAACGTTAAATAAAACCAAACGATGAGAAATAGTTCCAGCGAAAGATTTTTATTAAAATAATAAATAAATTTTTCTTTCGTGGCGTCAGGAAAAAATAGACTAATTAAATTCCAATTCTTTTTAAAGTTCTTACCAAAATAATTATTTGCATTATTTGAAATTATCATATAAAAATAAATTTTATTCATTACGTAATTACTAACAAACAATTTTTAAATAATTATACTCTATATTTTAGTTGCCATATTGCCCACAAACTCCAAGCATCAGAAAATTGATCTCAACAACACACGTACTTCGGTTGGCTGCGACACCGAAGCTGCAATAGCTTTTGATAGGATCAAGTATCCCTAACTAGACTTTTTATAAATAATCTAAAAATAAAATCACTTAGAATTAAGATATTGCATAACGTGGTATATCAAGCTATAGCTAGAAGTATGCTTGAAACTAAAACTCAGAAATATTTTGATTAATCATATCTTCAAAAATAAACTTCCTATCCACGGAGGAATTTACTTATGGAACCCCAAAACAGATTTACCTACACACAATTATGATGACTTTTCAGACTGGAATGAAAATCCCCTCCAATAGACCGTGTGGTCAAATAAAAATGTCACACACAAATTACCAATTATCTCACAATGTTAGAAAATCGCGTTGGGTCGAGTACCCCTAGAGGTCAAGTATCCCTATTTTCCTCTACTAAATGATTCTATATGGCGTTACATCCTGACGGTAAAGGTATAAATACCCGGAGGTGCTGAAAGATTGGAACATCTTTGGAATGTGTTTGAACGTCTTGAATCTCTTTGGAGTTTTGCTCGCAGTGCGAGCTGTTGAGCTAATAGACGCCTATCGGTATTGAAAGTGCTGTTGCTGTTTTATTAGTGATTTGCTGTCAGTTTGTGTTGCTAATTTGTACAAGTGCTGTTTCGCTTGTCATCTGTGGTTTATTTTTCCAGAATATTTCTGAATGAAGCAACATTTTCAATTATCCAGCTTATAGACTGCTTTCACCGTACACCCATTGGACGATTTTCATAATAGCATTAATTTCATTTGCAGAATTCGTAACTTTACGGAATTCTCAAAATTTAAACGATCTAATTTTCATCCATCTAAAAGTTTCATGTTTCTGTTTTGGATAAGTAATGAAATACTATTTAAAACCCTACTTAAATACTATTTAAAAACCCTACTTCATTCCATTTGAATCAGCTACAGGAAGAATGTGTGACAATTTTATGTTTGTTGTTAATTGAACTAGTTGGTTACTGCATGCACGATGAATTCGAAGCACATTTAATGCAAAATAATGAATGCTTAATTTCGAGGCCCTTACAATCTTATCAAATGATATAAATGATTTCTCAATAGGTGAGAAGAAATGAGATTATAATATCGAATTTTTTGTATAAAGGCACAAATTGTGTAAAATTGCATAATTCTATATTATATGTTCGTTTGTTTCACTATATACGCAGGAGAATCATTAGACTTGTTCATTATGGAAATATTAAAAACTATAACAAAGATAATAATGTTGTAAAACTCATCACGTGCTTGGAATTGGGAAGATCAAAAATATTACCTAAAGATTACAGTTCATCATTTTTCTACTTTGTCGTGATAGTTACGATTGGTTTCTTTTATTGCTTCATATATAACCACATAAAGCAAAGTGTTTTCTTTTTGCTTAAAAACAGTGGACCTATTTCTTCCATGAAATAAAATCATGTCTTCTTCTTATCTTTCGTTTAAAAAAAATCATGATTGCTATTTTGAAGTCCCACTACAATGAACGGAAAGTTTTATGCTTCGAAAGCTAATGGTTTGAGAGTCACTCCATATCAGGAATACGAAAACTGTCACAAGTAGATCAAAAGCATTTTCAAATAAAGCTTTTGAAAGCAACAGGTGCGTGTCTCTCTTGACTGTATTGCCATTAAATCAACCCTAAAAAGGCTATCTGTGATATACTTCCGAAACAAAATTAATAAACATAAATAAATACACATAAATAAAGAAAAAGAAGGCCTCCTTCTCATATAAAATAACAAGGGTTTAGTAAGAGGCGACAATCTTGATAACTCCTGCATTCATTTAAGAGAGGATTTTGTTTTTTGCTTTAGAACCACACTGACCAACCAACCCAAACGGGTGTAAGGCCTACAACGGTCGGCGGGGAGACAAGTTAAATTTATTTTGCACTCTATGCCCTGAACAGGGGCAGTGAATTAAAACAGATTGAGTTATAAAACACAGTTGCTCACCCACACAAGTGGGGATAAAGACTGGTCACAAATGCTCAACCCACCAGGTGTGGGGAGTACTTGATTACAATGGAAATGCTCTCGCTTAATATATAAAACCACAAATTCTGAATTTCTAATTTCTGTTTATTTAAGAGAGGATAAATGAAAGTGCAAAAAAATTGTGTAACTACCTTTCAAGAGGCATGGATTTGCTTTTTTGCTCCTAAATTGGGGAATGGAGGAAGGGCCAGGAACACTGCGGTCATTTATTTTTTAGCTACTTGCTTTTGCGTTTTGTTAGAAAAACCCTAAGAATAGAGAAGTGGTCGACAACTATATTACACTTCTCTGCAAAAAAAAATATATTGAGCCCTGATACCATTCCTGTTGATTATTATATTAAACGACCTCCTGAATCCAAATATGACCCCTATTTCGCCCCATCACCCACCGTTTTCTCGGGATGACCCCCCCCCCTATTTTTTCACTCTTCGGTAAGTTTATGGCCATGAATTTGATTTGGAGGGGAGAAAAGGATTATTTTAATCTTTAAATGTCTTCTGAGGGGCTACAGAGGTAAAAAGTTCTAAAATATGAACATTTATAGCAAGGGCCAGATTTGGTGGGTTTTGCCCCCTTAAATATTAAAAAAATCAATAAAAAATCATTTAAAATCAATAAAATTTTTCTGGTTTTTTTCTCAATTTTTTCACTTAATTTCTACATATTACAGTTTCCAGCCCCTCCCCCTTTTCCTCACCCTAACACCCCAAATAATAAAAATATATAGCCAAAATTTTGGCTAAAAGCGGGTGAATGGGGAGAGGTCACGAAGCCCTCACAAGAAAGTTCGGAAGATTCACTGTACAACGTTGCGAGTGAAGGAAATGCACTTTAAGCGACATGTTCCTCCGCATAACCTTGTATGCTGACAGCAATTGCTCCGACATGAGCAACATAATCATCACTATTTTTGTTACCCAAAAAGTTCACACACACGTTTTTGAATGCAAGCAATGCTCGTTTTTCTTTGCGATTCAGGCTTTTCATAAACGTCGAATCTTTAAAAAGTTGTCTAATCTGGGGGCCCACGAAAATTCCTTCCTTAATTTTAGCCTCACTAAGACGAGGAAATTTAGTTTTCAAAAAGTTAAATCCATCACCTGTCCTATTGCTTTCACAGACTGTTTGATCAATCCGAGTTTGATGTTCAAAGGCGGCAAGTAAATATTTTCCTTCGGGACCAGAGGATCGTGAACGACATTTTTCTGACCGGGAGTAAAAGTTTCTCGGCGAGACCATTTCCGTACGATGTAATGTTTGTCTCGGGCTCGACTGTCCCATTCACATAGGAAGCAGCAGCATTTTGTGTAGCCTGTTTACAGGCCCGAGAGTAGAGCAACAACTTTTAATTCAGCGCAAAGTTTCCAATTATAATCATGATAACAGATTTTATTAAGGATTCGGCTGTTCTTTTCGTGCGTCTCCTTCATGTCCACAGTGTATGCAACCGGAACTGATGGTAAATCATTCCCATTGGCCAACAGGACAACTCTCAAGCTTGTCTTTGATGAGTCTATAAACAGTCTCCATTTGTGTGGGTCACATGGCATCTTCATTTCTATCATCAATTCATTTGAATTAGGGCAGTCAATTCATTTGAATTAGGCAAAGTCTTCCAAATACGTTTCTGGCTGTAGAGTATAGGTTTTGGGGCCACTGGGATTGGAAAATATTCGTTGTCAGAAACTGGTCTTACAGCTGAAGGGATATTGAATTGCGTGCTTACTTTTGTTACAGACCCCGACGGTGGAAGTCATACAAAAGTAATAATCTGTGAGATGACACCGAGGTTCGCGCAAAACCATGGGCACAGCAAAATGCATTGATTTACGGGTACATTTGAACCATTTGTTCAAACTACTGTAACAAGTAGTGCAGTACAACTTTGGAGCCCAATCCTTGTCTTGATCGCCAACTTGGCAATCAAAGTAAAATTGATAAGCAGTTTTAAAAAGCGGAGAAAGGGGTTTTCGTTGCGCTTTTAAAGTCAAATCACTGCAAACATTGCAGAAGCTATCGGGATGATTTGTACACTCGCGTGGCATAAAAAAATTAAACAGTAAATCAATGCTCGGTATTAATAACAACTTACACTCACGAACTGTAATTCACTTTTACAAAGACGGAGAAAAAAAAATTTGATCGTTTAACAAAATTTAAACAATTTGGAAACAGAGAATCACCGCCTAGAATACCGCAAAATTGACTCTCCGATCGCGAAACATGTACTGAGGGAAGGTAATGATACACGACTACATTGATAAGAGCAATGAGCTGTAAAACGTGTCAAAGCAGGAGATTTAGTGCGCAAAACACGAAGCTTGGGAGTTACTCAGAGCGGCAACGTTGTACAGTGAATCCTCCGAACTTTCTTGTGAGGGCTTCGGGACCTCTCCCCCTCACACGCTTTTAGCCAAAATTTTGGCTATATATTTTCATTATTTGGGGTGTTTGGGTGAGGAAAAGGAGGTCCTGGAAGCTGGGATATGTAGAAATTAAGTGAAAAATTGCGGAAAAAACCTCCAGAAAAAACGATAATTTTTATTGATTTTTTTAAATTAAGGGGAAATTCCCCCCCAAATCTCCCCCTTGCTACAAATGTTCATATTTTAGAACTTTTCACCTCTGTAGTCCCTCAGAAGACATTTAACGGTTAAAATAAAACTTTTCCCCTCTCCAAAACAAATTAATGGCCATGAAATTACCGAGCAGTGATAAAAATGGGGGGGGGGGGGGGCCCGAGAAAACGGGGGGGGAGGGGGTAAAATGGGGGTGGTATTCGGATTCAGGAGGTCATTTTACATAAGAATTTGCTGGAATGGTGTTGGGGCCGATTTTCATGCGGAGCAAAATTTTCCTATGCAGGAGAAGCTCTGATTTTTGGAGTTGAGAGGGTTAAAAATTTTTGTAACTGTGTTGTGATTAAAATGATTCTTGAAAAAAATGTAATAAATTTTATGTCAGTTCAAGTGCAATTTTGTCACAGGCTGCTGTATATAAAAATATAAAAATCTCTGAAATTTCATTGAATTTCAGTAAAGCATACAAAAGAATTCTACAGAAAACTTTCTACAGAAAATAGTATAGAGAAAAAAGGGAGAAATCATCTTTCGATTATTTTTTAATAAAATTTGAATATCATTTACTGAAATTGTATAATATCAGCTTAGGTTAATAAAAGCAATCAGATTAGTTATTTATAATTTTTTCATCATTTTCTAATTTACCTTCTCTACCTTCAGAAATCATGTATTCTTTAATAATGCAAGAAAGGAACACGAATAAGCTCATGTCTACAGATTTCACGGTCAGTTACATTAAGCATAATTTTACCAACTGAACGTAATTTGCTGTTTTTTAAATGCAGAACTGTTTTCGGGCGAACAAGAATAATGTTCTGGAAAAAGAAAAAGAAATAATATTTTATAAATTTTTATTTATACGATGTTTAATATGTAATTGAATAATAAATCGTATTATTAAAGCTTTAAGGATTTTAATTTTTCACCTAAGGTTGATAGATTTACTATGTTTCAGTTTTAAAGCCAATAAAGAGAGGAGAATATTGTGTATGGCGAGAAAATTGCCGGTCTGTTTATATTACATCGAATCGTTAAGCAAGTCAAGAACAAACTACGCATGGCTGTGTCACATGCTCCCTCCTCTTCCATCTGCACGTTTCCATCCCGTGCATCGTTCCGTTCGGTTGTAACCTTAGTTGAAAGTGATTCGTTCATATATACCGCATTGGAAAAAGAAATGAAAAAAAAACTAACTATTTAGAAGGTTTGGTTTAGTTACATTAACCTCCCGTTTTGAAGCAACACGAGGGCTATTTTGGGACGGACCTCGTAAATTTGAACCACAGTCAGATGACGAGGACGACACCTGAGCCGGCACCCCCTTCAAACTTCAACGCCACACCAACTGGAGGACGTTTGGCCACTACTTATGATTTGGCGTGCAACAGGCCCGCCGGTCCCAAAGCCGAGACCTTACCACTAGGCCACCGCGGCCTAACTATTTGGAAGGAGTAGCGTGTTAGCGTGAAATTCGAATTTAAACTTGGGGGGGGGGGATTCGCTACAAAAACTATATGCTGTTGCAACAAGTGTACGGAGATAAATGTTTGTCGCGCACACAAGTATCGTCTAGTATAACCGTTTGCGGCACAGTGTGCCAGCTAATGGCACACCTAATTTCACTCGCTTCTCAAGCGTTAAATTCAACTATAAATGGAAATTCATAGTTTTAAGATAGGGCTAATAGTACTCCTTTTAGAATGTATATAGCAGCCTCATGAAATTTCGTTTCGGAATAGGAATTATTCGAGATAAAGTTTGGGAAAATTCCTTAACTCAGAGATAAAAAAAAATTTTCAGTTCTGGACGTCTACAATTTTAGCAAATTAAGTCGGAAACTTTCTTCCCATATTCTTGAAGTTTTAATTTATGATTTTCTGTAAGATTCATCAATATTTTTTGAGTGTGTCAAGGTGGCTGTATCTAAGGGGCTTTTCTAATGAGGGGGTGACCCCCAAAGGGGGACGAAACCCCTTGGAATGAAGTAAGTTTTTAAAAATTTTTTTGTAGATTCTATGTCTAGACAATAAACTACACCCATTCATGATGTTTTTTCATCATATTTCAAAAAATTTAATGGCTTGCACCTCAAAGAGTTAAAAGGTTTAAAGAGGGTCGAGAAGAGACTGTTGACGAGACGACTTATGTCCTGTCTGTCCAAGTTTGACAAGAACGGGAAATCTATTTACAGTAGACTCCCTATATAGATAAATTTCCCATTCTGCGCGATTTCCAATAACGCCTATTCAACGCGCGACTTTTAAACCACGTTATATATACGTCTACTATACCTACGAAAATTATAATCATGCATTGTTATCAAAAACATCGAAATGACTTAGAACATTATTATTTTATTAAGTCTTTGTTTATAATAATCTTTCCCTTTTTTTCCTATTTTTGGGCTTATGAAAATGTAAAATGAATGAAACTTAACTGAATTCTTTAAGTTTTCAAGATGCTACTTATTTAAATTTTGAAAGCTTTAAACAAGATAATTCGACGATTCATTATGCTTTCAACCTTTCCGTAAAATGCTTGTTTATTTTCCCTCCAAAAAATTTGAGAGTATGATTCAATAGAACTCAAATCCATTGTACGTTGTCTTAAATATTATTAAGTGTTTTTCAGTCTTAAGTACTTGCTTGTTTTTCATTTTTCCCGCTGCTTTCAGCTCTAGATTCAGAAAAAAATTTCATTAAGGAATTCAAACTAAATTTCTGCAAGACAACTGAAGTCCTGCGGGCGGTGTAATAGCATCGCTCTTCTGAAAACTGCCAAAAACGCCAACACAGTCCTTTGCCATCTCCATTAACAATCCATTATTCGTGTATTCCTTTTGAATATTTTAATTCATTACGGGATGTATAAAAGCAAGCAGAAAATATTTATTTTTCTTCTTATTCGCGCAGAATGATGCGTTGTAATTCCATAAAACCAGTAGTGTGAAAAGTGAGACCAGAAATGAAGATTTATGAGCCACGTGAAGTCTGTATGTGATAAAAAAATCACTTTGCTTTTAATTACTTCCTTAATTGGAAAGTTTTCGGTAGATTCTCGGGTGCACCTTTCCTAAGAATAAAGTTAAATTTTTTTCACTATTCCTGCATTAAATAATATCTCCAGTTCTTTCTTTTTTGGTATGATGTTTTGTTGTAGGATTTAAATCACACAGAAGCGAGAATGGAAAAGGAAAAATATGCCCTCTGAAAAAGTTGTTCAGTTTTCGCTTTTGGATGAATTTATTAAAAGAATGGGCAGGTAGTAAATTATTCCACTATACGAATGTGTTTTAAAAGAAAAATATTACAAAAATACTTATCTCCATTTGAATTATATTGCAAGAAGTTTACTCGATAGAGCTGGACAGTGGAGGTTTAAGAAATATTTTGTTATGGCAGTTCATTCAGTTTTTTGAATAGGCCACAACTAGACTTCACTCGCAACTGACTGTTGTTGACTAATTTATCTTACAAAATTGCTGGTACAGTAAAACTTCGATTAGAAGTCACTCCCTTAACCGTCAGTTTCTGTTATCCGTTATCGTCTAAAAAACGATAATGTAGGTTTCTAAACACAGGTTTACAGTATTTCTGTACATTACTACTCTTATATTGAAGTTTATATTGATCGTTTTGTAAAATCAAATATGGACGCATTATAGACTTTTAAAGGATTTTATTTTCATTTATGGCACATTCCAGCAGTGAAATTACGTTACTGTACATGTGTGTTAAGAGATTTTCGTTATTCGTCTATTAGATTATGCGTCACAGCCTTGGACTGGACGGTTACAGTTATTCGAAGTTTTAATGTTCTACCACATTACTCCGATGCACGAGGCCGTGGTGTCCTAGTGGTAAGGTCTCGGCTTTAGTGCCGGAGGGTTCCAGGTTCAAAACGCGATTCCAATGAAGTTACGCCGTGTATGGGGCCTGTTGCATGCTAAATCATACGAAGTGGCCATGCGTCCTCCCGTTGGTGTGGCGTGGAAGTTTGGAGAGGGGGTGTCAGCTCAGGTGTTGTCCTCGTCATCTGATCGCGGGTCAAAATTACGAGGTCCGTTCCAAAATATCCCTCGTGTTGCTTCAAAAGGGGACGTTAATAAAACTAAAACCTACTCCGATACACATGTCCGTTAATAAAGGATATGGTAGATACGATTCTAAGCAAGCTGGCACTTGAGAAATTAATATACACAATGCTACCATAAACCTTCTCTATTAAAGGTTAAAACATCTTTTAATACTGACTTTATAATAACAACTTGCAAATGTATCTGTACCCATTTCAGCCGCTGTTTCGAGTCTATACTTCTCTAAAATGTTTGGCTTCGAGAATTTGTATATAGATGGCATAAATTTCCTCAAAATTAATGGGAAACCCACCATCGTCAAGAGCATCTTTAACAAATGGTGGAAATTTCTACCCTTTTCTTCAAAGGAAGAGGAAGGAAACCTGTTAAGGTTCTATTGCACTTTTTCAATTGCATTGCTACATTTCAATTCACACTGATATAGTCATTTATCTGTCTGTTAATGCCTTTATTTTTATTCTGTATAATCAAGAACATCTCCAACTGGAATTTTTTAGGAATCTGGACATTTCTGCGTTTTTCTTCAAAGGAGGAGGAAGGAAACCTTTTTGGGTTCCATTGCCTTTTTCAATTGTGTTTCTGCATGTGCAATTCATACTGATATGGTTATTTGATCTGGTTGTTAATTCATTTATTATTATGTTGGATCTTCAAGAACATCTTCAACTGAATTTTTTTCGAATACTGGACATTTCTACGCTTTTCTTCAAAGGAAGAGGAAAGAAACCTGTTGCGGTTCCATTGCCATTTCTTCATTCCATTGCTACATTTACAATCCATGCTGATATAGTCACAGATCTGGCTGTCGATGCATTTATTTTTCTGTTGAAGTTTTTTTTAATATTGATCCAGTAATACCTTACTAATATCGGAAAAAGAGTATTCCAGTTGATTATGAGGTTCTCTATAAGTCAAATCAGATTATATCTTTTCAATGTTTACGTGGAAATGTATGTGTTATAATATTTTATTCTATGCGCACACGTCTTACGAATTCTTCTAAGGATGCTATGGATAAAATTACAACAAACTACTTTTAGGGAATGAAACCTTGTTCTCATAATTAATAAAACTTTTGCCTTAATTCTTAATTTCCGAATTAGTTCTAGTTTTGCAAAATTCAGCAAAGCTGGCATCAGAATTATTTCCAAGACTTTATTTGCAATTGACTGAAATTAACTTAATTGCATTTTTTATTTATTTATTTATGCATAATATTTAATTAACTATATAAGTATTTAGTGGAAATTCCTTTAAAAGGCAAATTTAACTTATGTGTTATGAGTGAACAAAGTAAAACATATTAATACGCTTCTCCGCAAGAACTTGGAATGATGATAATAAGATACGATAAGATATAATTCTTTAAAAACATTCAATTTAAATATTCTATTCTTAAGAATTAATTAATCTATTGAAAGCTTTTAAGAGTTTACTATTTGTAGGATTCCATTCGGTGTATTTTCAAAAGAAAGTTTTCATATTTTTTAATTCGTTACATTTGAGAGTTCATGACAAGTTTCCGTTTTCTATCAACGCAAATTAATCTTTATTAAACATGTTTACACAATGTCATGGCCACAGCATACATTAATCACCACTTTCCAAAATTGAAGGAATTATTATAGGTGCGAAGTAATTAATAAACCTGTCAGAAAGGTTGTAAGGAAAATAATGCTTTGAGGTGCAAGTTTTATTTGAAAATGAGTGAGAAAAAAGAAATCGGCTGCTCGTATCCAAGAATCGATTTTTCTTAGGGATACGAAAGTGAAAGTGCGTTGTTAAATATGCATTGCCTTAAACAAAGCTCACATTAAATTAACTTGGTGTATTTACCTACAAAATATTCTTTTAATACTTTGGGTATTTCTGATTTGAAATATTAACACATTATGTGCGGGATACGAATTAGATGCGAGCTGAAATAAAAAGACAAACCGTAACTGTGCTTACTCTAGTCAATGTTTATACCATGAAAGAATAAGTGAGAGTATTCTACAGACATCTATTAACATGCCCAACTTATTTAAACTAGCACGCAAATCAAATTCTTGAATTAAAATTTTGATGTTGGTAACTCGAGAAAAACGTATTTTTACGTTTCCCGCTTCCCAAGTGTTAAAATTAAGACTGCTTAGTTCACGAGTGTAATATAATTGTTTTTAATCCAGGAGAACTAAGAAGAAATTAAAAAAAAAAATTCGACGGGAGGCTGTCTCTGCGAAACGGCCGCTGAGATTGAGGGGCGTAGACTTACTTACCTTACTCAACTGTGACTTTCTGTGACTAAAGTAGTTCTATAGTCTATAGTGACTATTAGTCTAGTTTGACTATGTGACTCTATCTACGTAAAATTCTTCATGATTTTCACCAACTTTGCAACTCTACTGTGACTAAACCGTAATTACAAGTTCTAAAATTCTTTTCACAATCTTCAATGTTTACCTTTCTCTGTTAAATGAAACTAAAACTCTATGTTATTTGGTTGTGGAGCTATAAGCGTTTAACTTTAGCACAATGTAATTCAACAATTCTTAAGTAATATTTCGCGTGTATGTTTGTTCGTTTTTTGGTTCTTTATGCACGACCCCACCGTTGGACTTACGACGACCAAATTTGGCACAGTGATGGATTAACACAAGAAGAAGCTAACGCCGCAAAAATTATTTTAAAACTCGAATTAGATTTTTATTTATTTAATTAAATTACAAAAAATTAAGCTATTTTTAGACATTTTTTGGCAATAACTTCTGAAATACTTTTGGAACGAAAATATTTTTATACCACCTTAAAGAGCAAAAAATTATCTTTTTAAGGATACCAATTAAATTGTTGTTCAATGTTTTCTCTAACTGTAATTAACGTCTCAAAATTCATTTTAAACTCAAATTGTAACAATGCTTTTATTGTTATAAGATCAAATTCAAATCAATTTATTGTATTCACTTGTTTTTACCACTGTTAAAGTTAAGAAAATATTGCTTTTCTTGGTCAAGGTAGATTTCTTACTTCCGTTGTTGCTTCGCAGCATGCACTTAATTTCCGTTTTTATTTCATAGCTTTTAATATGCACTCAAATATCCAATGACGTTAGTTCAGTTACTACGCGATGTTTCGTTTAAATTTCACAAATTTTTGAATGATCATAATCAGTGCGCAGCGGCGTAGTGACCGGGGAGTAAGTGAAGTATAGATGTCGCAGATGCCAGTTTTAGGGGCGCCATAGAGACAAAACATTACTGTATTTATGCCAGCTTTTAAAGCAAAATATGATTAGGAGGGGAAGGGGGTAAAAATAATACCAGGCCCATAGGGCCATTTGCGCTTGCTAAGCAAATAACGACTCGGGTTAAACAAATCATATTCCCTGGGCGCCACTGACCATGTTGACAAAACGTTAGTATGTTTGTGTCAGTTTTTAAAGTCAAATACAATAAGGAGCCGAAAAATACCATGTCCAGGGCGCCCTTTACGCAAGTTATGATGAAAGGGGAGGGGGGAGGAGAAAAAAATCATAGTATGATCGACCGTCACTTACCCTCGCTACGCCACTGTCAATATGTAAAGTCATTAAAGGTTAATCGAGTCCCGCTAAACATTTTTTCAATAAAAGGAACTACTCGTTATCCTGAATTTCATTTCTGGAAAATCCTGTTTATTATTGTAGAATTACAGTAAAATAAACCAAGGGCTTTTGATAAGATTTATCGAATGCTGCTAATTTTCAGATTTAAAAGCAAGCATAATGGTAAAAAAATGTATTCTATGAACTTTAAACTGATTTACACGACTTATTAATTAGATTTCCGTGCATACCGTTAATTTAAATGGCTTAAATTAACTTTCATTATTCAAATAAATACTTATATATCCTTATAATCTTAAAAGTTTTTAAAATGCATGGCAATCTTCAATATATATATACATTTTAAAAAGGAAAGTTTTTGGAGAAAATTTAATATTTTTTCCTGAAAGAGTCATATACTATATATTTTAGGAAATATTTATTATCGTATGCCTTGATTTGATACATAAGCTCATAAAAACAAAGAGTTACCTTTCTGTAGCTGCAATGGTCGAACCTATTTCTTCCATAGAACAAAATCCTGTCTTCATCTTGACTTTCATTTTCAAGAAATTCGGGGTTGTTATTTTGAAGCCGCACTACAATAAACGAAAACTTTTATTCTTTGAAACCTAACGATTTCTCAGTCACGTCATATCAGGAATCCGAAAATTGTCGCAAGTAGGTCAGAAGCGTTTTCCAATAAGCTTTTGAAAGCAAGAGGTGCGTGTCTCTCTTGACTCTATTGCCATCAAATGATCCTCCATTCTGCCAAGACCCTCTATGATATACTTCCGAAGAAAAGTAATAAAGATTCAATAAATAAAGAAAAAGGAAGCCCTTCATATAAAATAACAAAAACATAGCAAGAGGCGGCAATCTTGATAACTCCGCTGTTCATTCAAGACAGGATAAATGAAAGAGCAAAAAATTGTTTATCTACGTTCCAAGAAGCATGGAGTTGTCTTTTCGCTCCAAAATTGGAAGGAAGGGCAAGTTGGCACTGCGGTCATTTATTTTTCAGCTGCATGCCTTTTAGTGTAAGAGCCATTCGAATAAAGGAAAAAGTTCGAGATATAAATTATTGGGGAATGTCGAAGGGTTAGAAATTTTCCTTTGTAAGAGAACAACTATACTTTGGAGGAGAGAGGGTTAAAATTTTTTGTAATTGTGTACTGTTGTTGTCCTTCTAAGGAGAATTCGTGAAAAAGAACGTAGTGGAATGTTTGAAGGTTCAAATATAATCATTTCTCACACTTCAGTCTGTTGAATTTAAAGGTCTAAGAATTTTCTTTGAGTTTTCAAAGAATTTGAGAAAGCAATTAGAATGATCAACTTTCTAAAGAAACAGGTTAAAACAATTATGGGAGAACACACCACAAAATGATCTTTGTAGTGAAATTTTGAAAATAATTTTTTTAAAAAGTTTATACATAATTTTTTTCAAACTTAAGTTTAAACATAAGTTCGTCATAATTTTGTTTCAACATTTACTCATTTACAAAATATACAGGATATCTTGTTTCTTCAGAATTTGTTTATTCTTTATGACCGAAAGGACACAAATAAAATCACCTTGCATTCTTCGTTACATCATATGTAATAAATTGTGGAATGAAAACAGTTTTCTGCATTTAGAATGCATGATTATAAGTTGATCAAGGGTTTTCTTCTAGAGCGACAAAGCAATTATATATTAATTACGAATGAGGTTGGAGTTGATATGAACATCAGTAATAAATCCGTTTTTCTAGCAGGGTTGATCTATTTATCATTTTCCCGCTTTGAAGCTAATGAAATCAGGAATCTGAACTAAGGTCAAATAAACGAAGACAACACCTGAGCCAGTGGCCTACTATCCAGATTTCTAAGCTACAACAATGTGAAAAAATTTGGTTCGCAACTCGATGAAATTCGCAGCGGTTTTTTATATGTGGTATTCCCTTTTTGGAATTTATTTTGGAAGCTACTATTCTCGTGCCATGAAACCTATGCTTTGACATCAGATGACGGTAGTTCATTTTTGGTAGGCGAATATCATTAACATTGTGGAAGTCATTCGGAAAGAGAGTATTTTTGAAGTTTGATGGCTCATAACACTGTTTGTTTTTGAGATCGTTTCTATAAAATTATATATTATTAAAAGATTACAATAAAAAATGTAATGTAATTAAACTTGATCAGTTTTCAATGTTCTAGCAAAAGTTAAGTCCGAATAACTAAAAAAAAACATAGAATGACTTACTTAGGTTGAAAGGAAGTAGTTTCAGTTTTTTTGAAAGCAATCAATTAGCATGTTTAGAGAGCCCATACACATATTTCTTCATGCGATTTTTTGTTTATTTTATCTGTTTATGCGTTGTATTGGAGCTGACAGAAAATTTGACTTGCGTTATGTGACTCTTTTTTTTAAACTTGATTGATATTTTGCGTTTTTTTCATTTAGTGAGGTTGTAAAACGGTAGAAAATTTAGGAAATATCGCAAGGAGTTGACTGGTCATCAAGAAAGCGATGTAAAATGATAGTGCTAAATGAAAAAAAGATATATTAAGAAGAAATGAGAAGAAAAATTCATAGAAAACTAACCAAAAAAGTCGATTTTTTTATATTTTTGGAGAGGCATAAGAAAGTTCTGTTACTACACAATCAGTTTGCTAAAAGGTAATATTGCCAAATATTTAGACTGGATGAATCGCACTTTCGACTAAGAACGTCAAAAATTGACAAATTATCATTGCATCGAAATGCATTTGCATTTTACCACTGCATAGAAGCAATTTTTTTTATATAAGAATATAACATAAAATGTGACACGTTTCCGCTAATGTTTTTGTATCTATACAGCTGATATTATTACAATAGATATTCATATGCTAATGATGATTGCAATCATTTATTGAGATCCCAAACCATCTTGAAGCCTTAGGACGTTCTCACTTTAATTATTCTTCTTTAATTTCGCATCCTTTTTATCCTTTCTTGTTTATGCAACTTATGAAAAGGTATAGTAAGGTTTACCAAGGCTTATGAAAAGGAAAAGAATGAACCATGATTGAATTTTTTTTAAAAATTTTGGAATTCTTCTTTAATTTTCTTAATATTAAATGTTAAAACTAGATAATACTGGATGATGCTTTCGACCTTCCTGTAAAATGTGTAATATCTTTTTTCGAATCAGTTTTTAATAGACTTCGGTTTAATTGAGAGGAAAACAATAATGTACGATGAATGGACTACTTTTGAGTGATTTTCCGACTTATAATTTATTTATATTTCTTAGCATGTGTACGTTGTTTTCCGTTCTGTATTCAGCAAAAGCTAAAATAAAACTTTCAGAATAAATTTCTGAGAAATAGCGGAAATGCTATGTTAATTTTAATTGCAGCTGTATGGTAGGGAAGGCCGCAGAAACCAAAACAGTCCCACGCTATCCCCATTAACTATCCATTATTCTTCTTTTGAATATTTTAGTCCATAACGGAATATAGAAAATGAAGATATTTATTTTTCGTTGTATTCGCACAGAATGATGCTTTGCAATTCCAAGAAAACAACATGGTAAAAAGTAAGCCTAGAAATGAAGATTTATTATCCACGTGAGGTCTCAGTGAAATAAAAAAATGGCTTTCCTTTTAATTACTTCCTTAATTGGAAAGTTTTCAGCAGATTCTCAGGGGATACTTCTCTAAGAACAAAGTTAAAGAACGTTTTTCCTTTCATTAAATAATATTTTCCGTTTTCCCTTTTTAGTATAAAGTTTTATTGCAGTTTTTAAATTAAAAGTGAGAAAAAATGAAAGTATTTTTCTTCTGAAACAAATCAATTTATGTTTGTTTGTTTATGGCCGTATTTGCTAAAAGAATGAAGAATTCTTAAATTATTTTATTATGAAGGATAACAAATGTGGCCTGACAGGGAAAATTGATGCAACATTTATCTTAAAGTAAAAGATATCAAAATTAGAGAACTTTCTAGAAGTGGACATTGGAAGTTTCTGGAATCTTCATCTTGAGTACTGGTTCAATTTGGTTTAGAGTCCGACTTGATCTCCTTTACAGCTGAGCATTATTGACTAATTTATCCTAAATCAGCGCATGAAATTCGTAGTTACGATAGTTGACGTGTTCATCCTCAGATGGCAGCATAAATAATAAATAAAGATCATTCAGTGATTTCCTCTTCTCTGGTATTAGATCAACAAATTAACGCAGCAGAAAACGTTTGATTCGAATGATAATTCTCTCTCGTAAGCGAAAAATTTTTTCTTTATAATAATTTCCCCTCTGATACAAATGCTTGGTAATAATAAAAGTTCTTTTTCCACTAGAAGAATTTTTGAAGAAGTGGACACATTTGCTCCTAGCGAGTTTAGTCGTCAGCAGAAATAATACTACTGTGATTTGAACATGAAAATGAAGAAAAAATTCCTTTTTATCGTTTAATTAAAATGAATGAATGAGGAATTACTTGACCTATTCATTGTTCAACAAGAACAAAATATCAATCAGAAATTGTATAAATGAGTATTAAACTATTAAATAATTGCTATTAGAGAAATAATTTATAGCACACAAGTACCAAACAATTCTAAATACATTATATGGGAACACATATCTTTTTAATTTTTCATTGAATCTTCATGCTGTTCTAAAATTGTTCAGATAAAAAAATCTTTTTTACACACTTTTATTTGATTTGAATTTGTTTGCGTTTTATTCGTCGAATTGAGCGGACTGTATTGATTATTTAAATATATAGTTTATTTACAATATATATAGGATGTTCCAATATATACAGATTTGATTTTGGTAGACGTTGCCTGTTGGCAAGTTGAGTATGCTCATGCAAGAGCTATAATTGAACATGGTGACTGCGATGTCACACATGAACTAAATGCGTTTCTCGTTGAATACGTAGAAACTGATGTTACACATTATCCATGCGTTACTCATGTGGTAGAGTAGATATGAAACATGATGTGATAATACATGGGCGAGCTGCGATGCTCATACCACATGCATACATGAAAAACCAAGCAACTTCTACTGACTCCGACAGAGATGCAATATGGCGAATGGCGGCAACAAAGGGTTGCTATAAGTTATGAAAGGAGCCAAACTAGTAGTTGGCGCGAACAGAATTGTTTAATGTATGAAATCTTGTGATTGATTTTTCACTCGCTTCCTAATTTCCTACAGTTTTGAAATTTTGTACATTTGAGTATTCTTTATGACAGTATACCATGTTAATACTTTCACAACCTAATTAAATGTTAATAGAATATATTCTGATTGCATATACGTGGGGCCATCTTGTAGTGAATTTAAAAAAATTAATATATCGAATCCATAAAATTTATAATAATGAATTACAATTTAAAGACCACAAAATAGACTATAATAAATTTTTTAAAAAATATTCCACATTTCAGTTGAATAATAAAAGTGTTTTTTTTTAAAAACTGATTTTATTAAATTTATTGAAAACAGAGACAGAGACACATCCAGAACCGGTGTTAACAGAAATCATTAAAACATTTTGATTAAACAAAATCACGGAGGTTGGCGAACTGAACTTGTTTGCTCACACAAAAATAATATCTACAATTGCTGATTTTTTATAAGGAAATTTTATTCTATTTGTAGCGGCGATATATTTCATGAACTTAGCTTTTCTGTTTGGTCATTACCACCTGACTATTGATAAAATTACAAGGTCAAGTCCAAAATAGTCCTCATGTTGCTTTAAAATATTGATATAAACAAACTAATTCGTTTGGACAATGTTTAATTTTCTATGTTCTTTCTTCATGGCGAATTAATATGTTTAAATATGTGGCATATTGAAAGATTTACAATGCCTTTTACTTAAAAAAATTCCTGGTTATTAGCCTTTATTTTTCGAATATTTACCGTTGAGATATCGGGAGATTCGTTATTTACTTAGAAACATTAGATGACTGAATCCTTAATTTGTATTCTACACTTCCCTATGATGTCTCTTGGGTCAACCTGGGATGCACAGTGTGAGGTCTCCCCTTTGCTCTGTTTTCCCACAAGAACGGACCACCTACGAAGTCCCTAAGGAATCTAGAAGGAGCGCGTAAGAGGTCGTAAAAAAGGACCATACACGCAGTCCGGTGTTACGTAAGAGCCCGAGGGTTCGGAGAGACGGTCCCGATATGGTTTGCAGACCCCACAAGGAGCAGACAAAGAAACAGTTACGTTTCGACCCTTTCCAATGATGAGCCTGGAAGTGGATGTTTGTGGTTGGAGGATGTGGTCAGCAGCCGGACAAATCACTGAGATTGAATTTTTCGGCCACTCCTTTGGGGGCTGGAAGTGAGAGTTTAAGAAGTGAAGACGGGAGATCAGAGGGAGGTTTTTCGAGATCGGATGATTGATGACGATTAAAGTCAGAATCTCGACGCTTCGAGTTCTGGACTTGTTACGGGCGTCTTGACCCCGTGAAATTTTAGCCAACCTTTTGGCTAAACTAGCTCCTATGGTGAGCTGCAAAAACGCATCATAGCATTCCTTTGGGGAATTGCTGGAAAAGTAGTTAGCGTTTGTATACCTCGCTGATAAATACCGACCTCGGTAACTTGCATAACCTTTTGGTGATTTACTTCGTTTAATTGAGCGTTCTATTACCTCAATTTCCTCTTCCGGCCATCGGAACACACTGAACACGCCCTGAGATGAAACCCATTGACTGAACTTTATCAGTTTCCTGAATCGATTGCCTATCGATTGTTTACGAGTTACTCACCCTGATAACTGCGATTAAGTCCAGTTACGAACATTTTAACTCTCGCGATCTCATCCGCAACTTATGCAAATCTCTTGAATGTGTAATCCATGTGTAAATTTATTGTACATATGCCATTACTTCAGAAACATAATTAAATTTTAATGTGCTGTATTGCTGTGTCTTGTTCATCTCTGATCGGACCCCGATATCACTGGGCTACAACAGTAAACTTGCAACAATTGTTGAGATATTTTTCGATGACAGATATCTCAATCAGCTTTATTTTTCATGGGTATACGTAGCAGAGACCGGGGCAAGTTGATGATGTTAGCAGTTAACCATTTTTAATTAATTCAGTTTTTGAGGTAAATTATTTTCTTTAGATGTATTATTCGATTGACCTTTTATGTGTTGTAACTAAATTGATATTGTTTAATTTAATCTAATCAGTTTTGTCATTAAAAATAAAGCAAAAGTATCAACTTGCCTTAACTTTTAATTCAACAGATAATACGTTGAAGATCTTGAAAATTACAACACGTGAGACAAAATACACTAACGCCATCTAACAAACAACGGAAGTGGCTTCACTTTATACACGTCACGAGTTTATACTTCTTAATATCCGTATGGTGCTGAAATATGCTTAATACGAACTTAAAATAAGTCGTTCTTCATTTGACCCGCTCATCAACTTGTCCTACCTGATACTCCTCGACCGTTCAGGTCGAAATGTAAGTCCCTAGTATAATTCTAAATTGTTCAGAATAATAATTTAAGACTTAAATTTTAATTTGTGAATCTATCTCAACTAGACAAATTGCCATCAAATTATTTTGTTGTTTCTTGGAGGTTGCAGATCTGTGAAGCAAAGTACTCCACTAAAAAATTCATCCCTCATCGACATTCCTTTAAAATGTCCTTAAATGCTCGAGCATAAAACGACAGATGGAGAACAGCTCTTGCACCCTTTCCTATAGACTGTTATAGATTGTGTATGCGTCGTGGGAAAGATGTGACTGGTCGGATTCCGGAGGCCTACAAATCCCCAAGTTCGACTTCGAAAAATCAAGCCACAGACCATGGGAATAAGGCTTAATTACAATTTAAAATTTATGAGTTTGCATTTCAATGAGCCCTTTAATAGGTACATCTCATACTCCGGATCTGCATGCTCTTTAAAATTTTTATTGTTTTTTTTTTTAATTAAGGATCGTGTACTGCTTTCACGTACTGCCAGCTTATTTAAACGAGCTTCGAAAACTCGAATCACCATACTCGCCATAAATAACATCAATAAATGGAGCAAATCAGAGAATCTCGTGGAAACGCGCCATACAGAAGCTGGGGGTTACATTGAACACTTAGATCCAACCTTTTGAAAAACTCTTAAATGGGAAAAACCTACTTAAATGCAACTTAGGAAATATGAGTTTTCCATAATTGGCAAAATCTTAAACTGTACTGAATGATGTGAGTGTACGGTGAAAACAGTTTAACAAGTAGAATTATGGAGAACGATGATTTATTCTCAAATATTCCGGAAACAAGAAGCACAGGTAGCAGGAAAATCTCAGTACTTGCACAAATTAGCAACACAAGGAGGCAGCAAATCGCCAAAAATAACAGTAATAGGACGAACAATAGCGCTTAGCGTCTAACAGCTGATCAACTCGCAATGGGAACAAGTCGGTATTATACTCTTGTCGAATAAGTCGGTATCTATACTCTTTTCCGACAGGATGCGATGTTACATGGAATCATCTAGCACATTCGGTATATCTACGCTCCTGATAGAGATATCGAGAAAATTCTAGTATTTTTGAGCCAAGTCGCCAAAATGGTCGCTAAGGTCGGGGTCCTCCGATAGGTAGTAAGAATCTCGGTAAATGTCTCTTTCCAACCATAAGACTAACATTGTGAGAAAGCGAAATTACATGTTCGTAACAGTATTAATAGATTTGTATCCAGAATAAAATGAAAAGAGAAGTCTAACTAAGTGATCAAATAGTGTCCATTTCATAATAATTAAGCATTGAGACCTCTAACTTACCATGTCAAAACATGAGTGTATTCTGAGCATTTTGCAATTGGAACCATTTCTCTAGACTGATATTATTTGAAAAAGAAAGTTTGGAAATAAATTGAAGACAAACTTTTCAAATGAATGTATCAAAATACTTTTGATACATTGTCACTGTGCAGAAGTGTAACGGACGTTATTTAAGGAAATATAATTCACAATTAATTTCTCTGACTAAATTCTCTGTAGCCCTAGCGCATTTTGTATCAGAACTAATGGAAACTGAAAATTAAATCTAAGAATTTTTTGCTTCTTAACTGAATTCAGTAATAATTCTTTCCAAATATATTTCTTTCAAACTAATCGATAAAGAACCGGCCCAATAAAAATTAAAATCTTGAAGGCACCGAAAAAGGGCAAAAGCTTTGATTAAGAGGAGAAAAACTTCGCGTAAAAAAGAAAAAAAACTACATCGGTTTTTTTCCGTTGAAAAAATGCAACCCGAAAAAAATCTCCAAGGACAAAATAAATTAACCGTGAGAAACGAATTTAAAGTCAACTAATTTATCAAATAAATGCCCTAGTGTTGACAGAAAAAATCCAGAGCGTTTGCAAAGAAAAGTTATTTTTATTGCTTTGTTGAATTATTGAGGACATTCATAAAAAGTTTCTGCTGTTTGGGGTTATATGAGGACAGATGTGTATTTTTGTTTGGAATTATTAGCAGAAAAGTCACGTATTTTTCTCACATTTTTTTTCCTTCTGACTACAGTATTAATTTCAGTAAATCCGTAATTGCCATCATAATCTATTGTTTTAGCTATAAATTAATTAATGACTTTAATTAAATTTAGATACCTTCTTTCAGCTAATATTTTTAATTTCCCCGTATATCTCCATGAGTTTTTACAGCATTGTTTGTAAGTTTAATTAATTGCCTAATGCTTTCTTAATACCCATTAGTAAAATAATTCAAATGCGAAAATTATATACGAGATTCAGTTCTGAAAGCTTCAAGCTCTGAAAAAAAAATAAGCAACATAAAAATAATTCAGCTCCTAACAATTTTTTTTAAATATGAGTATTATTTATTCGATTATGTAGCTGTTATTTTTTTACCTATCATTTACATTTATAAAACAAAGAGGCTGATCTTACTTATTTCAATTAAAGTCAAATTACATTTGTCTGGAGATGTTAAATAAATTCTGCATTTGTAAATTTTTTGATATAAAACAGCAACAGCGCTTGTGAATTTTTTTCTACACTGGAGTTACAAAATTCGACACTTTTTTTCAAAATTGCTTTTTGTTGCTGAGGAAACTGAATTAATTTATTCTTTCAGTTCTATTAAGTAAATAAGACAGTAATGCAATATCATTTTTATCAACTCAACATGATAGAAACTTAACAGTTTCAAATAGAATTCAATTCAAGATCCTGAAATTTAAACACATAATATATAAGATAAATAAAACGAAACATTATCATATTAATTAGTTGCATTATGTTAAAACTAGGTTTTATAGTCTTTAAAGTTCTCAAAAATCATTATAAATCTATATTTTTTATTAATTTGTCTAAATGATTTGATTCTCTACCCTTCCTATTTCTCCTTCTGTTTTGCTCTTCTTTTTCTTTTTCGAATACAGATGGCGACATGGTACAAGTTTTTCTTCACAAGGAAAAAAAAGGGGAATTACTTATTTAAGCGGGAAGTTAGCGTTGGTTTGTAATAAAAATGAGGACATTTTATCTCTCTTCTAAGCGTGGGGTAAGTTTATTTTTTATGAAGGTTGTTATCCAACCCGATGGCTAATATTTTTATTTCAATCTTATTAGCGTTTTTATGTTTGTGTTTGGTTTTTCTTTTCCTTTTAAAATAATTTTTAATACATGGTACTGATCTCCTTTGTCTTTTGTTGCGAAATTTTGGGCTAAGAGAAGCTATTTTTGGCGTAATGCAAGCTTCTTACAGAAAAATTTCCCAAATATTTTGAATCCGTTTCGAATTTTGTCCTTAGCCCTTAACAAAGTGCACAAGAACGGATTCCTTGTTTGTTTAATTAGATTCTGTCAGAGTATTTTTCTTAGTTTTTTGCTTTCTTTGAATAATTTTGATTTCCATATAAATCCAAAAATATGTTTGTATGTGATTAGGAATATGGATTTACCATACATTAGGTAATGAAGAAATCTCATTATAAATGGAAATAAAATGCTGTAAGGTTAATTATTTTTAAAGCATCGAGTGTTTTTGTTTCATGGAGATAATTGTGTTTTTATCGTTTCCTTGCAATATAATCAAAAAGGTTTAGAAATGCTACGTTTCATACATATGAAAACTACATTTAAGCATACCAAAGAAATTTATCAGTTACAGTTATCTACACTGTGTATAGAAAGTGTTATACTTCTTGCAACTGTCCCATATGGAGTTTCATGTTATAATTACACGTTGATTATTCGAAGATGAAGATAATGCACGATTACACATGTGAACATCGATTTTGCTTTTCTAACGTAGGACTACGTTCCTCCCATTGGGGTCTCAGGAATGAATTTGATTCACACTCCAAAACGCCACAAAAAACGTTGTATGGGAGATCCTCATTATCTCGGTAACTACATATGTTAAAAACATAACTAATATCTTATTTTAGAGATAAAGTGTAACAACAGAAGTTACAAAAAACAAAATTGAAAATCAAAATTGTAGTTCAGCGACTACTGAGTCGCAAAGTTGGACAAAAATACGAATAAATTGGTGACGTCACACGCATGAGGTGCTCACGCACAATTGGCTGACGCCACGTTTCCGCGAACGAGATTTCGTGATGGAGTTGAAAATTTTGAAATTGTAGAGATTTTCATGAAGAAGCATTTTGATTTGAACATGGTGCCAACAAATTATGCTAGTACTCTCGGGAATTCATATATTGATTCAACTTTTACAAGGAACATTAGCCCCGAATTATTAAATTATGTATGTTACTTTTCATATCATCGACCGATCCTACACAGAATTATAACATATCCACGCACGACTGAAGAACTCAAAACAAAAGAATTTGCATTGTAATATATTTTATTAAGAAATAAAACAGTTTTCATTGTAACCTCAGTATCATTTTATTTCGCCAATTTTCCATACATTAGTATATATACAGAGAGCATTATACAGAGAAACAAAGGAGAATTAAGAGTAACTTCGAGAAACAAGAGTATCATGAGTAACTCCGAGAAACAAAAGAGAATCGCGAGTAACAAAAAGAAACCGGGAAACTTCGAGAAACAAAAGAGTCACGCGAGTAAAGTAGACCTACGCCTCTGTTTGAAAAAGACAGCCTCCCGTCATTTTTTATATTGGTACTTATTTTATATTAAATTTGTTTTCTCGGACTCAAACATTTTCTTAGTTATTTGCTAATTACCTACCAATTTTAATTCTAATATTTGTTATAAACAATGAAAGACAATTATTTATAACTAATCCAACTGATACAGATATCTTATTTAAAAAAATATAAGTAATATAAATTTCATAATTTTTAATAATTTTATTATTATAAATAACATAATACTACCAGATAGTAGCACTTTCTACTTTTACGAGTCTTGCAGATGGAGGATTTCATAGCCGATATTCTGAAGTAAACGGGCCATAGCATCAACAAACATGTAAAAAATTTGTATTTGCTGTGCTATTCGTTAGTATATTGCGCGTGTATTTGCCCATGTTAGTTTGATTGTTTAGTATTGAAAGGAGAGGAAATATTTGAACAGACCAAATAAACATATTTTTTATATTTATGGATGTTTCATAATTGAAAAATAAAGGCCAAACATACTCACGTTTGTTAATAGTTTTTTTTTGTTTATTTTGGAATTAAACTGGGGGGGGGGGGGGGGTCAGGATAAATCGGGGACTCCAGATTAGGGGCGGATGATTCGGGTTGCAGAGTTAAGAAAATGGTCACTTAGAACAGAGGTTCACAACTTGGGGGGTACGCAAAGGACTAGTTGGGGTACGCGATATCAAAGTTGGTAATGGTGGAAAGAAGAAAACATAAGGAGTTAAAAAAGTTACAGAATTTTGTCTTCCCAAGTTATATATATATAATACTTGCTATTTAATAACTATACCCTAGAAAAGTTGATTGTTACAGAGTGTAACATTTCGCCATCTTTATACGTTAATGCGAAATTTTTACAATACTGATTTTATTTGTTTAGCGTTGAACTAATAATATTATAAAATATAAAATCAAAAATAAGTCCAGCAAATGATATTAATTCGAGTCATTTGACTCTTAAGCTAAAAAAGCCCTTAACATTATTGATAAAAACTTCTTTGCATAGACGGATGATTGGTGGTGGTGGTGGGGATATGCCAGTTGGGGGTACTCGAAAATATAAGGATACGCGAGAGAATAAGGGTTGGGAACCGCTGACTTAGAAAGAAAAGTGAATCCATTTATTGTGTTCAAATACAGCAACTTTGTAGATTCTTATAAGCCAAGACGGCAGAAAGATCTTAAAGATGAGCACAAGCGTTGTTTTTAATGCTTTTGCTTTGAAATGTGCGAGTTACAGTTAGATTTCTAGCTAAGGTGTTCATGGCTTTCAAGCTCTTTACTCTGCTGTATGAAATTAAGATAAACAAATATCCTTTTCGTTTCTGCCGATTTTTGCTTGCAGATTATACTGAGACTATATATCTAATGAAGAATTTTAGTTAAGGTATATTAAAATCGTCCGTATGACAAATATATTATTTTTAAGAAACATGAGGTGAAACAGAAAAATGGAGATAAAAACTGTAATCCACTTATCTTAAATATGCAAAATCAGCTAGTAAATCTTAAAAAGCTTTCCGAACCCCCCTTGTTATCTTAATTAATTAGAGTTTGACGTTACCCTAAACTAACTCGAGCCATTTAGAATTTTTGAAGGTCTCTTTAAATTAATTAAACCATAAAGTTTTTTACTGATGTACAAATGATTACGCTTATTCAAATTTGAGTCTTACATGTCAACAATCCAAAGTTTTTTTTCCGACAGCGGGAATTATTTGGTCTATTTAAAGTATGACTTCATTATATATATTAATTGGAATATGCGTTAATCAGGGCCGTCTTTACTAATTTGAGCCCTGGGCTTTAGCAATTTGACTCCTCATTAGTACCGTATTTAGGAAGGCGCAACGAAAATACCTACCTAATAAAAAAATTTAAAAAAAAGTGTCACCTACTCTCTAATTAAGGCCTTACAATTTTCAAATCAGGGCCTTTTCAAAATAGAAGAAGAAGACAACTTCCGTAATGTAGGCAACTACTATTACAAGAATAATTTAAGATTTTCTCACTGAGTGTCTTTGTATGAATATTTTTTGAAATTATATGAATGTTTATGTAGCATCACAAAATCGATGGAGCTGGTGTGGCTCCGAGTTCGGGGGTATGCTCTGGTGTTAGTATCTGGCGATGGAGCTGGTATGTCTCCGAATTCGGGGGCATGCTGTGGTGTTAGTATTCAGGTCGTGGGAAACTGGGGGTCTGAGTTCGGGGGCATGCTCTGGTGTTAGTATCTGGTCGATGGAGCTGGTGTGGCTCCGAGTTCGGGGTATGCTCTGGTGTTAATTACTGGTGATGGAGTTGGTGTGTCTCGAATCGGCGGTATCTCTGGTGTTAGTATCTGGTGATGGAGCTGGTGTCTCCGAATTCTGGGGGGGCAGTGCGGTGGTGTTAGTATCTGGTCGATGGAGCTGGTGTGGTCCTGAGTTCGGGGCATGCTCATGGTTATATCTGGTCGATGGAGCTGGTGTGGCTCCGAGTTCGGGGGTATGCTCTGGTGTTAGTATCTGGTCGATGGAACTGGTGTGGCTCCGAGTTCGGGGATATGCTCTGGTGTTAACATCTGGCACTCACCATATCTTTACTTTTAACACATTTAAAATTATAATTAAATAATTTTTTGGTTCAAATAAAAATAAAATCCGTATAATAAATTTTTAGACGCCTTTGTGTCAATGGCGCCCCTGGGCTACAGCCCAATCAGTCCAATGGATAAGACAGCGCTGACGTTAACAATTATTAATCTGAAGCAGTTCACCAGATCATATAATCACCCTTACTTATTCGTATTTCGGAATTTGTCGACTTATTGAGAATGAATGCAAATTAATGTTTTTCAATTTATTGCAAATTTTTTATTTTGTGAATAACTAATTATAAAATAAGGCAGAATTGAAGAAATTACGTACGATTTTTACTATATATTACAGGAATTCGGAATTATTTCTGTCATATTATCTAATTAAAATCTTTGTGCTTTTTTGAATTTTGTTAATTATTTCGATTTTGCTAACAATTTTTGCATTCTTAATAAACATATTCCGAAGGAAAAAATCCATTCTTGTTAATTTTTAATGTATTTTCCATAAGGAATTATTTTCATCACGATATTATGCTATAAATGTATAGGCATGTACTGTACAGAGTTATTTTTAAAAAACTAAGGTAAGGATTTTAGGGTACTCAATGCATTCTTTACAAGCAAATTATTAAAAAAAGCAGTGTCCGCGTACTCTTTTTTAACATGTAATACAAACGAAATTATTCCTTTTATATTACTTTATTATAAAATTATTGTCGTCATCTAAACGCAATTATTTTATTAGTTAGTGTGCTTTTTATGATGGCAGAATTTCTTGGCAGACCAACTAAAGAAATGATAAGAAACAAAAAAAAAAAATAGTAAAATTTTATTCATAATAGAATTTACATATGGTTCTATGATATTATTTTGTTATAAATTTACAGGCAAGAATTACATATAGTTATATATTTTCTTATCTGGTTTGTTCTTAGGGTATTGAATTCTTAACAAATAAATTTCTAAAAATAGTAATTTCCACTTTTGCTTTTTTAACGTATAATTCATGCGAAATTATTCCTTTCATACTACTTTGCTACAAAAATTATTGTCATAAACTGCATATAATTATTTTATTACTTAGTGCTACATTTAGCTGATAACTCTCGACAGTTCCACCAAACAAGTGACCAAAAAATAATATTAAAAGGGCATTTTTAAAGAGCCGCCCATTTTTGTTTCTCTCTTTGACGTATTTATTAAAATACATTCCCCATTCCTAGAAATCCTTAAACTTGAAATATTAATTATAACTCGCGAAAGAGTTAAACTTTATAAGATTCCGTTCGTTTTCCGCCATCTCTTTTCCTCCTCCAAAACCCGAGCATCTGCTCTTCGAGACGAAGAAGCTATGCATTTAAATAACTTCATTAACCCAACAGAAGCGCCAGTGAGGAATCTTAAATTCCTTAGGAAAAGGTGAGCGATAGTAGGCTCGCGTAACCCTAGGAATCAGTTAAAGCGGTTACAACTAAAAACGGTTTCTTTTTTCCTATTGCAGAGGTAAAGAGATTTTATCTTTGTTCTTTGGTAAGAAGATTCCACATGTGTGCATTCGGGTTTTAATTTTGCATTCCTTTAGAATAGTCTTAATTTTTTTTACTGGCTGGGAAAATAGGCTGGGAACTGGCGGTTTTGTTTGTTGAGTAATTTTCTTAAAATAAGAGTCCGGTGGGCTTCGCAGTGTGGCCGAAAGGATGATTTTTCAATTTGGATTTGGAATAAGAGCATTCGAGACAGAAGTATTTTTGCTATCGCATTTGAACGTTATCATTTCGAATGATGAAATATTTTTAAAAAATAAAATCTGTAATTTATTATTTTTATAAATTCCGGTTAGGCTTACTGAATATTTCTGTTAGGTTGACTGAAAATCTTTGAATCACTTATTATTTCGACTATGTTTTACCAATGATCATGAGGCAAAATTTTCCCTGAAATTGATCGGCAGAATTAGTTAATCTGATTAGTTAATTAATTAATTAAACTGCCCGATTTTAATTAATTAATTAATTAAAATCAGGCAGTTATGAAGTAAACAGAACAAATACCGAAAATGAATGACAATTGATAACAATAGAAAAACGATTCTTTTATTCAAATTATTAATTACTAGTTGCTTATGTCCACAAGCTGGTCCAAGCGATTTTTCGATGTTATGTCAATAATTCAAATAATTCACAATTATTTTTTAGATATGTTTTATATATGCCTTGTCAATTTTCTTTCTTCATGATCTGATTTCTTTTGAAATATTATAAGTCTTTTTTATTATTTTATAGCGATTGGATTATTTTATTGGCTTGTCTCTGAGTTGAAACTAACTAGTCTCAGTTCATACCACATGCTAGTGTTCTTGGTGGTAGTATGCCTCTGCCTTAGACGTGGAACGTACATTTTTGCCAATAATTAATTTTAAACATTTGCTTATTAATATTTTTACACAATCCGGGACATATTTAAAAAGTGCAATATATAAAAGGTTTAAAAAGGTTAATGAAGGATTCATGAGTTCATATTTTATATATTTTATAAACATTAAAAACAAAAAAAAACCCTTTAATTCAGCTTTGTTAAATGAAAATTATAATAAAATGCAAGAAAATATTTTACGCATTTCATTAACTTAAAATAAGTTTCTAGCATTAGAAAATTGTGTTTTAGAGAAATTTAAACTGTTATACTTAAATATGTTACAATATATTTAACTTTTCCCTATCCTTTGTGTGTTTTGAACCTTATTTTTGATAAATAGTTCTTTCTATACAAAATACCATTTGCTATTGTTATCATCTACTACACAATAGCTCACATAAATAGTAGTTCAACAAATAAATTTTTCTCCGACAATGAATTCTGCAGATTTGAATGTTAAACTATTAGACGCACACCAGTAACTCCATGACAAAGAATGAGAGGAAAAAGTAAAGAAAAAAATGACTAAAAAACATCAAAGTTGCAGAACGCTTCAGAACTGTTACATCTAACTTTCAATAAGAATTCATTGCTTTTCCCAGTCAGACACAATTCCAAATTACGCCCATTTCAAAGCTTCGACATCAAAGAATTAAAGAAAAAAAATCTTTTTATGCGAAACGTTGGGTTCATCCTGTGTCCCCCATTCTCTTGAATCTTTTCTTTTGAGAAAAAATTGTCAAGATTTTTTCTTGAGACTCCTAAAGGGTTGCATCAATCATTAGAAGTGGAACACATGCTCAACGGTACTTGATGTATATTTTTTCAGGGATTCTTTTAAAATCGTCTGCGGAAAAAAGGAAGAAATTCCAATTTCAAGTTCTCTGAAGCTGTGAGTGTGACTCTAGGCTTTGTCACGTTTAATACACCACTAGGACGGACAAAAAAAATGGTAAAAGGGAGGGGGGAATTTCAAGATTGAGCACAAAAATGTGCATCGAAGGATTTTTATGTTATTTTCGTCTTCTTTCTCTATCTGTTCTTTTTTTCTTTCCGAGAAAGAGAGAGGATCTGATGAAGAATAGCAAAACAAGGTTCAGGAAAAGCCACGGCCAAAGATTTTGATTTTTGGATCCTAAATATAGAATTGCTTTTCAGAATCTTCGTTTTTTTCTCCTACCTTGTGATATGTCAAAAGAAAAATGATGCAGGCTGCGAGTAATGGGGATCCAAACTCGAAGCGTGCTGGAATATATTTCTTCGTTATTTTCCCTTCCATATTCCATTATTCAATAAAAGGTCTTCCTCTTGTCAAAGCTCTTCTTCCTGGTTTTTTTCTTTATCATTCCACCATTTTTTATGTCAACTGAAAATGGCATTATTATTACTAATCCACCGTGAGAGAACCAACCTGGTTCTCTCATTCATGGTCACGGTTAAATGCTTCCGTGATGGCATCTTCTAGGTATAGAATAAATTCAAGGAAAAGGACATACAGAGACAGAAATTGATTCAATACCAGTTGCAATCCACAATATCTGCTGCACAAGCTTATAGTCTTGAATTAGGACGTGTCAAATTTTCAGTGTTATTATGCCTTTTCTCTTTCTATATATTCATGCTTGAGTGCAGTTATTCTTTTCAGATATATACAAATTTTTAAATATTTGAGTCACCATTTAGGCTTTATCGCATATTGAATATGCACATCAGCAAGATGTAACTATAAATTTGTTGCGCTATTAGGTAATTATTCAT
>BGPR01000092.1:62197-105188 GCA_013235015.1 Araneus ventricosus | reverse complement strand
TTTTTTAATTCTTTCCTTTTCTAATGTTTAATGAAATGTTAGAACATGTGCGCATGAACTCATGTTCAATAATAAAATACTAAGCGGAGAATTAAACTTCTAAGTATCTTTATAGCTTGTATGAGCTTTGTATACACTAATTTAATATATACTAAAAATAAAGGAGAATGTGTGTGTGTGTCCGTGTGTTAGTCCTCTACAGGGCAGACCGCTAGACCTAGAGCTACGAGATTTGGCACAAGCATACTTTAAAGGGTGGGAGTGTGCACCTCGGAACCCCTTTTTTGAAAATTTTAATTAATTAAAAATTAAACTAAAGTTTGGCGTTTTCCCTTAATAACTTCTGAAAATAATACAGCACAAAAATAATTTTTGCACTATCTGAAAATTTTAAAAATGATCTTTTCAATGATATCAATAAAGTTGTCATGCGATTTTTCTCTTATTTTAATAAATTTTTAAAAACATTTTTTGGCATAATTTACAACAATACTTTTCATTGTTGCAACGCATTTCAAACCGTTTTCATTGTTTAAATAAATATTTAATTGCGTATTTCTCTTCCATTGTTGAAAGATTAGAAAATATCTTACTAGCTTTTATTTTCTTCTTTTATTTGATCAATTTTTCGGTGAAATCTGTAAAGGAAGTCCTCAAGATACTTAGTATATAATGAAATAATCCAGTAAACTGAAAGATTATCTTTGCTATGTTTTAATTTCTTGTTAGGAGCGTCAATTTTAAGCCAATTAGAATGCTGATGGACGTAAAACATGCCGCCCCAATTTAATGTTGAAATAAAATGCGTATTTTGCGTTAATGTAGACAAGGAATACAATAAGTGCAAGGCTACGAAAAGAACGCGGATTAAATGTCTATAGCAATTTGAAGTTTAAAGCTACCTTGTTGAGGGAAACATGAATATAAATTAAGAGATTCAGTTGAATTTTTTTTCCTGAGATCAAGTTGGTCGCCGAAGGCGGCTAGTCACTAATATAATAAAGGCCAAATTTTAAAATATCTCTAAATATCAACGCTCCTTTAACTTAATCAACTTCGAAAAATTATCTCATGCACATCACTGAGCGAATTTTCATTTTCCTATGTCGCCATGTATCTTTTGTTTATAAGATACTTTTCATTCTTCTTTTCGTTCTTCGTCTGAAAAATGATATCGCTTTTGTTAACACAGGCTTTTCTGTTTCGCAAAGATAACGTCTCAATTTTAAAACCTTAATAAAACTAGTTCTTTTTGTACTAAATTTCTTAAAGGATTTCATTAGAATTCAAGCCATCCATCTATAATATTTTTCAATTCTTTTAAAAAGAATTGGCGTTAGCAAAAAAGTTAGCGTTTATTTTATGGAATATTAGATTTATTAGATAGGAGTTTTTGGTTTTGAAAAATCGTGATATTATCTATTTGACATTCTGTTTTCATTGTAAATGATATTTCAGACTCATTATTTTGTCTTAAAAATTAACTTAATTTTCTGAAAAGCACATCTTTGAGCCTTTATTCTACGAAAAAGAATAAACATTTAATGTCATGTATAATATCAGTGATTTTCATACAAAATGTATTATTTAATAATTATTGCATTATATTTTATTATCAGTTTCATGCTTGAAGAAATTTTTTACATGTATAAAAATGTCTATTTTCGTAAACACCCTTAAAATTTAGAATCTTTCTTTATCAGCATAATTAAATTCCATTAATTTTTCAGATATTTTTAAGTTTCTGCAAAATTAATGGGATTTATTTGAGAGAAATTTCCATAATTCAAAGATATGCTTCTCTACAATATTGTAACGAAATTCTATTGTCGGTGCACGTGAATGGAGTTCAATAAGCAGAATTAAAAAATAAAACTCTTTATTTTACAAATATTCTAGGAAAAGAAACGTAGCACAACTATTAAAACAGCACTTATAAAAATTCACAGCAGAGATTACCAATAAATCTCAACACAGCGCTCAAAGGTTTTTTACCAGCTCACCAGCTTGCTTGCTGATCAAAATCCAACTGACTCTTCTTGGCTTGAGAGCTTGCCTTTATACTTTTCAACAGGAAGTGACTTCCTTACGTAGGAAGTGACGTAATCTCTACAAAGTTCATGAAACCAATAGAAATAGGTTGAAAGTTCGAGGTCCTTCTTTAACGACTTTATAGCTTTGTAACAGTATTAATGTTTCTTCTTCGTATATTGAATTTATAATTGTTTGCACAATAAAGTATACTTTTTTTATTTTCGATTAATGAAGTTAATTTGAAAATTGAATTTTAAAAATTTACGATTCATTTCGTGACTTTTTTTTGCCACTAATGTTTCATTGTTTTCCTTACGCATTATCCAATTAGTTAAATGTGATTCTACTTAAGAAAAGGAAACTCTAAACTGAAGTTTTAGTTACATATTATTAAAAAGCTTCAAAGTCGTTTCCTCGAGATGCTAATCTTGGTGACAAACTTGGCGGCTTGGCGATAAATTTATCGACCTTTACGCAAATTTGGCGACTTGGTGGCAAAGTTGGCGACTTTGGCGACAAAAGGAATTTTCTAGAAGGAGCTCGAATTTTCAACTTATTTCTACTGGTTTCATGAACTTTCTAGAGATTACGTCACTTCCTACATAATGAAGTCACTTCCTGTTGAAAAGTATAAAAGCAAGCTCTCAAGCCAAGAAGAATCCGTTGGAATTTGATCAGCAAGCAAGCTGGTGAGCTAACAAGGAACCTTTGAGCGTTGTATTGAGATTTATAGGTAGTATGTGTTGTAAATTTTTACTAGTGCTGTTTTAATATTTGTGCTACGTTTCTTTGCTTGGAATATTTGTAAAATAAAGAGCTTTATTTTTTGATCCTGCTTTTCGGACTGCATTCACATACACCCACAAGTGGATTTAATTATTAACGAACTTCCCTAGCCAAGCCTACCAGAAAGGTGTTCTTGTGGCGGCCACACTCGTTGATTTTTAAATGGAAGCTCGTTACGACATATCTGAACTGTCCAGGAACTTCGAGAATTCCCTGATAAGACATTCTGATCTTGCTGGTATTATAGTTCTCTTTTTAGCTAATACGGAGCACGACTTTGAATCCTGTACATTGGCTGAGAACAGAGGAATTTCCTCTCCTCCTATCCGTATCTTGTTCTTCTCCAGGTCTACTGTAAAATTAAACTTTTCAAGGAAATCCAGGCCGAGAATGCAGGGATCGGTGATGTCAGCTACGTAGATTCTGTGATGAAATTTTCTTGAGCCACATTCAATGGATGCATTCAGTTTTCCTCGTATTTCTGTTTTTTCACCACTAGCGGTCTTTAAAGAAATGTTAGGAGCCGTGTAAATAAGCTGTTCCTTCAATTTTTGTGCCAAGTCTGTTCTTAAAAGAGTGACGTTTGCACCTGTATCCACCATCATCAAACACTGGATACCACAAATAGATCCTTCTAAGTAGAGTCCATTTTTCTTTCCGCTAAGCGAGGAGACTCTCGGAAAGGCGTTCTTGTGGCGGCCACACTCGTTGATTTGGAAATGGAAGACATTCCCGTTAGAGTTCTGTATTTAAACAATAAACCCAAGATTCTGGACAAAGGAGATGTTATTGCGACCTGTGAACCAGTGGTGGATATCGTCGCTCGTCCTCAAGAATTTTCTGGAGCACAACATGTACCGTCAACCTTGGAGAATTTTCAAATACTTAATGAAGAACAACGAACAGCAGTAAGGAAGTTACTCAATGAATTTCAGAGCTTGTTTTCGGCCTGTGACGTTGATGTCGGCCGGTGCAATATGACACAACATAGAATTAATACAGGTGACCATCCACCAATCAAGCAATAACCAAGACGTTTGCCTCTTGCAAGGAAAGAAGAAGCAGAGCATCTAGTTAAAGAAATGGTTGACAATGGGATAATCGAGGAGTCATCAGGCCCTTGGGCTTCGCCTATTGTGCTTTTTAAAAAGAAAGATGGATCAACACGATTCTGTGTTGATTACAGGAAACTAAACGAAATTACGAAAAAAGACAGTTATCCCCTGCCACGAATCGATGACACCCTGGATGCTTTGAATGGAAGTCAATGGCTTATGACACTGGATTTGAAAAGTGGATACTGGCAAGTTGAGGTCCGACCCGAAGATAGAGAAAAGACAGCCTTCACCACCGGACAAGGATTTTGGCAGTTTAAGGTAATGCCTTTCGGACTTTGTAACGCAACATTTGAAAGACTGATGGAGACAGTATTACGTGGACTACCGTCTGAAGCCTGCTTAGTGTATCTAGATGACATTATAATAGTAGGGCGACATTTGAAGAGCATCTAAATAACCTTCGTAAAGTATTCCAGAGGCTACAAAAAGCCAAACTAAAGTTAAGTCCCAAGAAATGCAGGTTTTTCCGAAAGGAGGTTACTTATCTCGTACACATTATTTCAGCAGAAGGAGTTAAAACTGATCTAGGTAAAATTAAGGCAGTAGTTGATTGGCCTCGTCCAGAGACGGTACACGATCTCCGAATTTGTCTTGGACTGTGCACCTATTATCGTCGTTTTGTGAAACATTTCTCCACAATAGCAAGACCCCTACATAAATTAACTGAAGCTAAATCTGATTTTAATTAGACAGAAGAATGTGAGAATTCTTTCAGTAGTTTAAAGCAGGATTTGACATCTTCTCCTATTTTGACCTACCCCCCCGACTGACAAAGATTTCATATTGGATACGGATGCTAGTAATGAAGGAATAGGAGCCGTGCTATCCCAGAACATTGGAAACGAGGAACGTGTCATTGCTTACTTCAGCAAGAGCTTGGGCAAGCCAGAAAGAAATTATTGTGTCACACGTAAAGAATTACTGGCCATTGTTAATCTATAGAGCATTTCCATCACTACCTCTATGGACAGAAATTTCCTCTTCGGACTGATCATGCTTCTTTAAGATGGCTTTTAAACTTTAAGGAACATGAAGGCCAGATAGCTCGCTGGATCCAAAGACTTCAGGAGTATGATTTCGAAATTCAGCATCGCAAAGGGACCTCTCACGGAAATGCAGATGCCCTCTCACGAAGACAATGTAGAGAAAGCTGCAAACATTGCTCTAATGCGGAGAAAAAGTTCGGAATAGAGACAGACACTTCCGTAAAAGTTTTAACAACGACATTTGTAGATCACTGGTCTTCATGTAAAATCCAAAAGGCGCATCTAGAAGATCCTGCTATTAAGCCAATTCTAGAAAAGAAACTAAATTCGGCGGATAGACCATCTTGGCAAGAAATCGCTCCGGAGAGTCCTGCAACAAAACTATACTGGGATCTTTGGGACTCTTTACATCTTAAGGACGGTGTTCTATACCGTAGGTGGGAGAGTGATGATGGAAGCTCCTGTCGATGGCAACTAATTCTACTAAAGAGTAGAATTCCAGAAGTTCTGCGAGAGACTGATGACAGCGCAAGTGGAGGGCATTTTGGAGTCATGAAAACTTTAAGCAAAACACGAGAGCGATTTTATTGGGATCGACTTCGTGCCGACATTGAAAAATGGTGTAGAGAATGCCACGCTTGCGGAGCGCGAAAAGGTCTTAAAACAAGGACTAAAGGTCGCTTTCAACACTATAATGTGGGCGCACCATTCGAAAGAATGACTTTGGATATCCTAGGACCTTTCCCAGTAACAACAAAAGACAATCGATATGTCTTAATATTAATGGACTATTTTACCAAATGGCCTGAAGCAATTCCCATTCCAGATCAAGAACCCTCGACTGTATCTGAAGAACTCGTACGAATCTGGATTTCATGCTATGGCGTGAATATGATATTGCATTCGGATCAAGGTACAAATTTTAATTCTACCTTCTTTACTGAGATTTGCAAACTTTTGGGAATATTGAAACCCCGAACGACCGCGTTGCATCCCGAGTCCGATGGCATGGTCGAGAGATTTAATCGAACGATTTTAAATCATCTGTCTTTATTTGTTTCGAGGAACCAGACAGATTGGCATACACATTTACCACTTTTTCTCTTGGCCTATAGGAGCGTGGAACATGAGGTTACTGGGTTGACTCCAGCGGAAATGCTTTTTTGTCGAACGCTACGATTGCCCTGTGATATTCTCTTTGGACGACCAAGTGAAGCGCCTACTTCGCCGAATGAATACATGAAAAATTTGGAGGCACGTTTGGAAAGCGTACATGCGTTTGCCAGAGAGCGAATTAAGCTGGCTAGCGAACGAATGAAAACTCGTTACGACTCCAGAGCAACAGACCACCATTTTAAGGAGTGAGATCTAGTCTAGACGTATAACCCAAAGCGACGGATAGGCCTGAGTCCCAAGCTACAACAGAACTGGGAAGAACCATATACTGTTGTTAAAAAACTGAACGATGTTGTCTGCAGAGTACAGAGGTCGCCCAACGCCAAGCCAGAATTCATCCATATAAATCGGCTAGCTCCATATAGGGCCACTGATCATAGTTCTAAGTAATGAGACTGCCGGGACATGCAATCTTTGAAGAGGGGAGAAATGTTACAAAGTTATAAAGTCGTTTCCTTGAGATGCTAAGTTTGGGGACAAACTTGGCGACCTCGGCGACAAATTTGGCGACTTTGGCGACAAAAGGAGTTTTCTAGAAGGATCTCGAATTTTCAACCTATTTCTACTGGTTTCATGAACTTTCTAGAGATTATGTCACTTCCTACATAATGAAGTCACTTCCTGTTGAAAAGTATAAAAGCAAGCTCTCAAGCCAAGAAGAGTCAGTTGGAATTTGATGAGCAAGCAAGCTGGTGAGCTAACAAGAAACTTTTGAGCGTTGTATTGAGATTTATAGGTAGTCTCTGTTGTAAATTTTTACTAGTGCTGTGTTAATACTTGTGCTACGTTTCTTTGCTTGGAATATTTGTAAAATAAAGAGCTTTATTTTTTAAATCCTGCTTATTGGACTGCATTCACGTACACCCACAAGTCGTTTTTTCACAATATCAAATAATGTCATTATATTCAATAGATTTTAGAAGGATATGCTGTAAGATATGGAGTATGATTTTATTAAAGTGCTTAAGCAAGAAAAGAAATAAGCGATATCTGAAAACAATATTTCAGGAAAATCAGTCGTCATTTTTTGTTAACATTGGCTATGCTATTGGATAAAATTAATCATATATTCTATTATACTAGAAAATCACCCGTCATGGTATGATGTATGCAAATTGCCTTTTCTTTCGAGAGATTTCCCGTCAAATTTGACGTGTCTAAATACATATATATGCGAGAGAAACGTTTAACATTGATTGAAAACAAATAAAATAAACATATGTTTTACGACAGGAAATATTTTTTTTTATTTATATATTATTTCCATATTCCTTTATTCAGAAAACCTCTTGGTAAACAACATTCCGTGTGAGGTATTTTTCGCTGTTTAACAATTTTCTTATAATTCAATAATCATGAAATTCTCAACTTGTGAAACGTAAGTCAGAAGTTAAAATTTCAAAGGAGTTCTCTTTTGAAATTGTATTCAAAACAAAGCACTTCTCTGCTTGTCAAACGTTGCCAAAAATTATTATCATATTATATCATCACGATTGCAATAAATAATGATATGCATCGTGGTGTCCAAACTATATCACTATAGTTTGACTAAATATATCACTCACATGCATTGACGGAATTTACTACTGTCTATTAAAAAACTGAAATTAATTTGAAATATGTGATTAATATAATTTAAAATTTCTCAGGAACTATTGATCATAGCGAGATAAATTTTATATCAATGGGTAGAAAATTTTATTTCACTATTTTCGAGCTATTAAATTTGAAATTAGAGCCACAATTACTCTTTTAAATTTAAAATTACTAAAATTTATGTTCTCCAACAATGAAATAATGCTGTTTAACGTCTCGCAGTGCTATGGCGCGTGTTTTATTGTTAGTGACGTCCGAGCTTTGTCGAGAGACAGACCTGGTCTATTATATTAGAAATACCCCAGAATGGCCAAATTAGTGTAGAAACCGCTAGGGGTGATAGAAAAAAACCCAGAATCACGTAGGAATATATGATTTGCAAGGCCACCCGGATGAACTAGAGGATGAACAAAAATGCAGAAATTACAAGCCAATAACAGGAGAAAACTCTATATTTGATACTTTATATTCAGATAGTATGTGCAGACTTATCGTTTTTCAATAGCTACTCGGAAATTCTTACTATTCACAGATAGTAAGGATTGGGGAGCCCTTTCGAAAATATCTGTCATTTTGTGGACATTTGTAGAGCGATGGAGATTCTAGAGACACTAATGGTTGTTGAGTTTATCACAAACCCTCGATCTGAGGGTCTCTCATAGTTAATCTATCAGGTGATAAAAGTCCATTTACAGTGTTAATGAATAGCGCCTTCTATATTATCTTGCTGGCGTTACTGACCATATTTCTTGTGCGATATTGGATTGTTTTTGTACTTTTAACCCCTCCTTACAGTTTGTAAATCCCCATACAGTAGAATATTAAAATTTTCATTTTTAAAACCCCTTAATAAAAAAGAAATTTCTCATTCATAAACAAAAATATAGTATATAGAAATAAGAATTTGAGCATTAGACAACCGGGAAAGTTGCATGTTGTTTTAGATACAGTGAAACGTCTCTGAGCGGCCACCCCTCCGTTCCGAGAAAAATTGGCCGCTCAGAGGGGGTGGCCGCTCTGAAGGGTTTTCGTTACAATTACAAGATAATTGCTATAATACATAATATAAACAAGTCTGACACATATTTCTTATTTAAAATGAAGTTTGAGATTCATCTAACGAGAAAATATTACTTTATTTAATAATTTTTTACATTTTTTGAAAATAGGATACAATTTATGACTGTTTTAAGTTTTTACCCTTCTCGGAAAAAAGCCATTTTTTCAAGTTCGTTTTGCGGTTTAGAAAGTAAATCTCTAGCTGATGCGTTTGTTAAATGGGATGAGCGAACGCACCCTGCGGCCGTTCAGAGGGGTTGGGTGGCCGTTGCTAGGGGTTATTTTAACATTAGGTCTATGGGCCGAAAAATCCGTGCCACGAAAAATTGGCCGTTAAGAGGGGTGGCCGTTCGGAGAGGTTTCACTGTATATACTTAGAAGCTTATTTCAGTATAAAAAATAGAAGTTGTTGTTGTGGAAAGTTGAGTTGTTCAGGAACTCTCCTGAAATTCGAAGTCTGAGAACAAATGGTTAGAAACAGGGAAAATTTGAACAATATGTATACAATTTTAGCTAAACGGGATCTTCTCCATTAATAAAAAGACATGGTATAATAGATTCAGCAGAGATAGGTAATAAATAGTGTGACCGCCTTCTTCTCAACAATGACCGTTTCGAGCAGTTGGATTAGACAGGCTAGTCCTGTTCTTAATTCTGTTTTATCTATTTGAAAGGCATTCTAGATTTTCCCCAGATTTCAGCAAATTGACCCATATTGTTACTATTGCTTAGATATAAACGCATGCACACACACGCACACGCACACACACGCACACGCACACACACACACACGCACGCACGCACGCACTTACGCACGCACGCACTTACGCACGCACACACATCGATTTAATTTATTGCTTAAAAATAAACTTATGACGCAAAATAAAAATACATAATTTTCTAAGTCTCTCCAACAAAATCTTGAGTTTAAGTTCTCTCTTTTTCATTTAAATCTTTTCTCTAGAAGCTCTAACATTTTAAATTATCTCAGAAATTCTATTGAAATTCGAAGAAAATTTTGAGGGCTTTTCCATTCCGCAGACACCGTTATGAGACATGATTGCATTTGAACCTTCAAACATTTCATTATATACTTTTTCGAGAATCCACTTCACAAGAATAGAGGAAAACAAAAAACAACTAAGAAAAGTTACAAGAATTTTTACCCCCTCTCTCCATTCTTCAAAGTTCAACTCTTTCCTTGCCCAGGAAAATACACCTCGAAATTCCCCAATAACTTTTCCCTCGAACTCTTTCCTTTATTTGTAAAGCTCTAAAAAAAGCAAGCAACTGAAAAAAAAATGACCACAGCACTACCTACACCTCCCCTCAAGTTAGGAGCAAAAAGACAACTCCATGCTTCTGGAAAGAAGACAAACAATTTTTGGCTCTTTAATTTATCCTCTCTTGTATGAATGGAAGAGTTATCAAGATTGCTGCCTTTTGCTATACTTTTGCTATTATTATATCAAAAAGTGTCCTCTTTTTCCTTTATTTATTGTATTTTGATAAGTTTACTTCGGAAGTATATCAAAGAGCGTCTTGGAAGGGATCATTTGATGGCAATACAGTTAAGAGAGGCACGCACCTCTCGCCGTCAAGAGCTTATTGTAAAACTCTTCTGGCCTACTTGTGACAATTTTTAGGATTCCTGATATGACATGTCTCCGAATCCATTAAGTTGAAAAAAATATAAAAACTTTCCTTTATTGTAGTGAGACTTCAGAATAACAATTCCAATTTTCTTGAAAATGAGAGTTAGGAAGTAGACAAGATTTGTTTCATGGAAGAAATATGGCCGTAGTATTTTTGTGGTTCCAAAAATGGCAACCGTTTGTTTTTATGTGCTTATATAAGAAACGATAGGGGAAGCAATAGAAAAACGCTTGAAAATATTCGTGTGTATATTTCAGAGATTCAAGGAATTATGCAGTTTTCACCAAGAATGATTTATGTTCTAAATATAAAAGATGACTGTTAAAACAATTTGAAGAAAACTTACTGTTCTTTTCTCTTACTCATCTGATGACACTAATGTGGTGAAATGGTTTTAAATGCATTTTGTGAAAGACATAAATGAATATCTTCCATGTTCCATTAGCTTCCAATAAGCGAAAGAGTAGAAACTCTGAAATCGTATAATTTGTGGTTTTACCCTCTAAGCATGCAGATATTTTGATCTAATAGTTTAAAATCTGAAAAATAAGCTTTTAAAAATAATAATAATTGGATCTTTATTGCGTTTCTCAAGTCTCTAAAATCTGAGGAATATTTTAGCCATGGTAGTCCAAGAATGTTTGCACGTAAACATGAATTGTGTGCTTTTGAACTGAACATGAAAAATGGAAAAAGCTGGCTCAACAACTTGGAGGGTTAATTACTTATCCTCAAAGTTCAACAGAAAAAAAATGTAAAGCAACAAATTGTTTCTGTGGAAACCACATCATAGACTTATCCTTTCCAAAAACCAAAGAATACCAGAAATTCATAGCAAAGAAATCCGCTTCTCCGATATAATCCAATATAATTCCTCCATTTTGAGGTCAAGTTTATTTCTACTTTTGCTTCAACGTCCTGAAATAATAAATCCAAAATAACACAATCTAAATGATTATTTAATAATGGTAGCGAACGTTACTTTCGTAATAAATTTTCAGCAATTAGCCTCAAGTTGGAAATCATTCGCTATGAAAGGTTATCTGTTTTAGAATTCTGCTTTTCAAAATAAACATAAAAGACATTTGATGTCGTAATAGTAAAGTTTACAAGTAAAAAATGAACCAAATAAATGCACCCATTTCGAAATTCTAACAACAGATGTTATATCAAGTGCTCCTCTTTAATTCCTGATATGAGTGCATACACGCACAAACAAATTCAGCTGTCAAGAGGTTTTGATATTGTAGATGCTTGCGATGAAAATGGAAACATAGATCTCTTTACTGGCTTCGGCATGTTTTTGAAAGTATTAAATAGTATCCTCAGAATTCGAAATAACAAACAAAATACTTATGTACATGCTGATGTTACATGAGTGAACAAGCGACAAATAAGTAAAATTGCTTTATAATCTTTGCTTCGTATTTTAGGGCACCAGTTTCTGGTGCTTTTTTTGTCTTAATTCGTACAAAATGTAACAATCATTAATTTATCTCTTTAGTGGAAATTCATGAATATTAGTCTCCAGTACCGATCATTCTGATGATTTTAAAAAGTTATGACTCCCAGTCATTATAACCCGGTCATAACATAAGATTCGGTCACTTGATATGATCCGAGTTAAAAAACAAATTATCCAGACTATTTAGATCGGCTGAGAATCCGATCTCAACAGTCAATTCAAATTTATTAAGACATATCCTCAACCAAATATTATTAACAATAGAAAATGCAAAACAAGTTGAGAGTGCTGTCTACTAATATGAATGAAATTATCTATTATTTGGGGATGGGGTAATTTGGCACCACCAAAGCAGGAAACGGCAAGAGTGGAAAATGTTTATCATGGAAACGATGCAGAGTAACTGTTGTTACTCTAAATACACTTCCAAGTTAGCTCAAAGAACGTATCCATAAGCTGGTAAAATTTAAAGTTTCCAAAATGAAAAAAGAAAATACTTATATACAGTTTTCAAAAGTGTATATTTTTATAAATGATTAATTTTCGTAAGAGGAGTATTTGTTGAATTATAATGTTTTATTATTATTGATAATACTTAATAATTTGTTCAAAAATTTTTTAAATTTTCCGTTCAATTTATATCCTGAGAATTTGGTAGTTATCGGGCTAAGTGTATGCTTATTATTCGTGTGTACCAGATGTCGCAAAATCGGCTCATCTCTTCTTAAGGTCTCTGTTTTTATTTTAATTCATCATATATTGTATATACCAATCATTCTTCATTAAAATGAGCACTGAGAACCATATGGTTTTCTTCTTTTCCGATTTCACCTTCTCATTTTCTTAGTGTAAACACATTCTTGTTTAAGCTTCTTCGAGAACCCTGTTTACAAGAACAGCGGAAAACAAAATAAACCGCTAATATTTACGAAATTTGTGTCTCCCTCTTCTCCAAAGTTTAGTACTTCTGCCAAGGAAATTTCTTTGCGCTTCGAAATTCCCCAATAACTTATACCTCGACCTCTTTTCTTTATTCGAAAGGCTTTAACAACAGCAACGACAGAAAGCAACAGAAAAATAAATGACCACACAACCTTCCCCTCCCCAATTTAGGAACAAAAAAAGGCAACTCCATTCCTCTTGGAACATAGACAAACAATTTTTTGTTCTTTCATTCATCCTCTCTTGACGGAATGGAGGAGTTATCAAGATTGCCGCCTCTTGCTACGTTTTTGATATTATTATGTGAAAAGGCGAAATTCCTTTTCTTTATTTATTGTATCTTTATTGCTTCTGCTTCGGAAGTATATCACATATCGTCTTGGCAGAGTGGAGATCATTTGATGGCAATGCAGTCAAGAGATACACGCATTTCTTGCTTTCAAAAGCTTATTGGAAAACGCTTTTGACCTACTTGTGACAATTTTTAGGATTTCTTATATGACGTGACTAAGAAACCATTAGATTTCAAAAGAATAAAAGTTTTCGTTTACTTTAGTGGGACTTCAGAATAACAATCCCGATTTTCTTGAAAATGGAAGTCAAGGTGGAGACAGGATTTGTGTTATAGAAGAAGCATGTTTGGTCTTTTTTTAAAGGAAACCATTATTAAATATTTTCCACAAATATATAGTATGTGCTTTTATCAGAACGAAAGAAAATTATGCACTTTTTAGAAAAAAGCATGCTTTATTTTATAAATATTGAAGACTGTCACACATTTTCAAATTTTAGAGCTTATAATGAAAAGTTCCAAAAGAATATTGCAATATAAGTAGTTAAGTCAATGGGTTGCGTACTAAATGCAAAAATCTATAAATAAAGAAGTTATTGAAATCAATTTAACTTTCATAGAATGTTTCTAATCTTCCTTCTGTGAGCAATTACGTTTATTTTGACATCTGCAAAACTAGTCTACCACTAGAGACCATCTTAACTATTAGATAAATGTACTAAAATACTCGCTTTTTCATATGAATTTTAGAATAGCAAACGGGATTTTCATGAAATGAAAATGAAGATAACAGGAGATATTTTGTTCTTGAAGAAAATTTTGCGGAGTATTGAGATTTAGAAAAAGAGTCCTTTTTTACTTGCTCGTATACGAAGTATACAAAGAGAAAGTATTGTAATCGTCAAAAAATTCGAACTCGAGATTTTGACAAATCTCCACGTTTTAGACCTCCCTGAGTCCGAAAAACACAATTTTGGAATCATGTCTGTCTGTGCTTCTGTCTGTGAACACGATAACTCGAAAACTACTAGAGCTACGGGGATGAAATCTGGTATGTGGTCTTTAAACATAATTTGTATGTTTCTATCAAATTTTGGACAAAATCCGAGAACGGGAAGTCTGTCTATCTGTATGTCCGCGGTCATGTGAATGCTATAACTCAAAAACTGGAACAGCTAGATAGATAAAATTTGGTACACAGTTTTATCGTCATGAATGTAGGTCCGTGTAAAATTTTGTGCCAAATCCGTCGAAAAGGGGCGTTCAAATTGAATATTCAATTTCTTTTAAACCGAGTCTCATGCACAAATTACTGGTAGCAATCTGTTATTGTTGTAAATTTTATTTACAACAATAAATAATGTTTTCAAACATAAATTGTAACAATTTTTTTATTGTTGTAAATAAAATTCAAACCTATCTCATTATTTCAGCAAATCCTTTATTTACGCGCTTTTGCAATTGTTACGGTTGTGGTAGTATAAATTGTTTTCTTGGGACTTCAATTCCAAAGCAGAATTTTCGCTTTAGCATTCATTGCATCGCCTATTTTATCGCACCTGCTTCAAAGTAATATTTTTTTGAAACGTGGCAACAGATATTTGATTTCAGGTTTGTTTGTTTGCTTGTTTTACTTTCTCGTATACGAAGTATACGAAGAGAAAGTATTGTAATCGTCAAAAAAAAAATCGAACTCTAGATTTTGACGAATCTCCACTTAGAAAGTATACGAGAAAGTTTAGGGGAGACCACTACCGCTGGTTTGATACGGACTTAAACTAAGCAGTGAAGGAAACAGCAGTAAATCGCTAAAATGTTTCCAAAATTCATTTTTAAAAAAGCTGAAAAATTATGTAACTTTCACCAATATGTGCCTTATTTTATTGAGGTTGAGGCTGCCATTTTTATTTCAGACTTCAAGCTTGGAAAGAATAAAATACATTAGTCTAAGTGCTAACTTAAAAAATCAATACTGAATGAAATAAAATGGTAGGGCAATGAAAGAAGAAATCATTCAAATTTGTGGAGAGTTTTAGAAAGGAAATTTAATGCATGCAAACAGTTAAATTTTCTTTTAGATCCAAAAGAAAGAAATATTTAACTATTAATTTATTTACTGTCTCTCGAAGTTGAGTTTAATATCATTCGCCGATCTTGCATATCAACAGATTCTTTGCTTACTATTTCAGAGATATGAAACGTTTCATTTTTATGTTAATGTCTCAAGAATTTATTTTATTGAAAGCATTTCTGCATAGTCCGTTCCCGTCTCTGGTTTATTTATTTATTTGTTTATCACCCACGCTGACCCACTCACCCATAGAGTATGGCGCATTTTAACGGTCTAGGGTGAAAAGTGCAAAAAAGAGTTATATTGTACATAAAATAAAAATATTTGCAGAATAAAAATACAATCATCAGAAATAATTACATATGCTATATATACATAGATATATTCAATGAGAAATGCAATGTTACGCCAAATACAGACTAATTCGTCGGGGAACCACAAACAAAGAAACAACCTCAAAGTTTATCTAAGCAAATATACAAAAGTTATTTAATTTAAAATGCAAAGTCAATATATATATATTTATTAAAAAAAATTCAAAGGAAGTGTCCCATAAAAAAATCTTAATCTCAGGAGAAAAAAAAAATCTGCAGTTAAGGGGTGTTGGAACCTCTATTCCGACAATGTTAAATTTGTCATTTTAATGCATCTTTTCCCAAAATCTGTTATAGATTCAAGTTTGAAATTTTTTATACAAGTAAAAAGTACATATTTCTCATTCTAATGAAATTAGTTCTTTTAAAAAAAATCTAAACTTTTTTTACAAATTTTTTTGTGTCAAAACCGACAATGTAATTTGGCCATTTTTGATGTACCTTTCTTCAAAATCTGTTTCAAATTTTTTATACAAGTAAAGTACACCTTTATCATTATACTAAATGTAGCTTTTGTAAATAACTTTAAAATTTATTTTTTACAAATGTTTTTGTGTCAAAATAGGCAAAATTTCACTATATCTAATGAAATATTTTGTAAATTTACGAAAAATTAAAAAATTTACCAAAAGCTACATTCAGTATAACGAGAAAGGTGTATTTTACTTGTATAAAAAATTTTAAACATATATCTATAACAGATTTTGAGAAAAGGTACATCGAAACTGTACCAAAACTGTACCATCGCCAAATTACATTGTCGGTTTTGACACAAAAAAATTTGTGAAAAAAAAAAGGTTTTGAATTTAAAAAAACACAGAAAAAACCAATTTTAGTATAATGAGAAATATGTACTTTACTTGCATAAAAAATTTCAAACCTGAATTTATAACACATTTTTAGAAAACGTGCTTCGAAATGGCAAATTTAACATTGACGGGAATCCTTGAAGAATTGTAAATCTACTTTGCAATTTCAAATATATGAAAAAGTCGTTTTCAGAAGCAAAGAATATTTTGCAAAGATTTAAACCAAATAGGTTTATGTTATTTTGCTAGAATAGCCAAATAGTAATCCTTGATTGATTACATTAGTTTTCCATTTTGGAGCTGCATTAAACGGGACATTCCCCACTAGACCACTCCATATTTTTTGGAATGCAGCATGCCAAAACCTTCCGTCAATATAAGAATCCGATGAGAAATGATGTCGACCGGAGTAAAAGTTAGACTCTCATCCGGTTTGTATTTTTATTCAGCACATAGGCCACAAAAATGAGATAGGTGAGAGGGTAAGGGTAACCGGGTCTCTCTCACAAAAGCGAAAACCACAAATTGGGGGAGGGGAAATGATGGTGGAAATCAGCCTAAGGCAGGAGTTCCCAAAGATTTTTTCTCACGCGTTCCCCTTGATGAGTCTTTTTATTTTCGCGTATACCCTATTGTCATATCCCCCTCTTCAACCATCTATCTATGCAAAGAATTTTTTTTTGATCAATAATGTTAAGAGCTTAGATCAGCTTCAAGAGTCAAGTGACTAATTAATAAGATTTGCAGAGCTTATTTTTGATTTTACGTTTTATTCCATTTTTGCAGTAGTATTAGTTCAACGCCAAAATAAATTAAACCTGTATGTAATAATTTCACATTAACTTATGAGGATACTTGAAAATCACCCTTCCCTTTGCTTTCTTTTTTTCTTTATTTTTGAGGGTAGGCTTTATGTCTTGCCCAACTTTCGCCTTCACTTTTCATACAAATTTGGCGAAGCGAAATTCTGTACCATTTTCAATCCCATCTCTTTTCTTTTCCGCCATTACCGACTTTGAGTTCACGTAACTCCAACTGGTTCTTCGGGTACCCCCAGGGATACGCTTACCACAGTTTGCGAACCTCTAGCCTGGTCTAGGGAAATCAGGGCTAGGGGACCCGTTTTGAAACCGGGGGAGGAGGAGGCGCAGTAGCCTAGGAGATCGGGTTGCCCGTAGATGATGAGTTTTCGGTTGGCACGGTCGGACCTGTGAATGACCCACCAAATTTTATGGGCTGAAAATGGAAACAGTCTGCTAAAAAGCTCTCCAAACGGATTGGAACAGCATTATGGTGAATGTTTAGCTTTAAGCTGGTCATTCACAACCAGGCTATTGGCACGAGACATTCTACGCCATCCCGTTGTTTAGCCTATCCAGCAAGGCAGGCCATTTACGACAACTTCACACCACGCAACTGCATTCACTACCAGTCACTTCGTTCCCCGCCTTCTTCGATTTACTCGGTGAACTACACACCCCTAGAGTTCCCACCCTCACATGCCTACTGCCGCCGCATTTACGGTTTGGCAGTCCAAATGGCAGGGATGGATATTGGTACAGGTTGGAATAACACACCTTCCGCTCGATACCATGGCAATTCTGACAGGTTTTCTGAATGACAGTCGGGTTTGGATTGGAGCGGTCAACTTCGCGTGGTGTGGTGCGGTCTTGAATGACCAGCCTTAGAGCTATTGAGGTACGGACCACGTATTTTGGAATCATGACGAGGATGACCTGAATCGATAACTCCTCCGAGAAGTTTCATGCCGCACCGTATTGAAAACGTTTATAATCGAAAGATTTCGCATACATCAGACACACATTCATGGCAGATCTTTTGGAAGAATCGGGTTTCGAAGTCTGAACTGTGCCATCAGACCACCGCAACCTCTTTCCAAATTAGAATCGCCTCTTACAATCAGAAGAAACCTATAAATTTCAAGGTAGTGGTTTTGGTGGTATACTGCTTTAACTTAAAAAGAATAATTGTACATTTTTGAAAGATATTTTGGTATTTATAAGTGCTCAGTGATGCGCATTGTCTTTTAAAGAGTTATGGAGTCGAATATCATCTTTAATAGCAATCTATTCATTTTTACTTTCTCGTATACGCAAGTATTCTAAGAGAAAGTAAGGCAATTAAAAAAAAACGACCTCGAGACTCTGATGAATCTCCACATTTTAGACTTCCTGACACCGAGAAATATTCATTTTTGAAATCATATCTGCTTGTTTGTAAACACTGTAACTCAAAATCACAACGAGCTATATAAATGATATTTGATAAGCAGTATTGGTAAAAATTATAAGTTTCTACCAAATCCGTATCCTGGAATTCTGTCAAACTGTCGGTCCTTCCGTGTGCATGCGAACAGAATAACTCAAAAACACATTGAGCTAGATAAATTAAATTTGACAGCTAGTTTCATGACTAGAACTGTAGATCTGTATCAAATTTTGGAACAAATCTGTCCGTCCATCTATTCATGCGCTTATGAAAGAATATAACGCGAAAACGCTGCAATATAAAAATATGAAAATTAAGATGTTGTTTTAACATTACATTTGTAGATCTGTTTTGAAATTTGGGACCATTCAATCAGGGTTAAAGATCCAAAGTGCGTACTATATTCTCTTTACTAATTGTGAAGCTAAGACCAAAATACGCCATATTATTGAAGTATGCGAGAAAGTTGGAGGGAGAACTTTCCAACTAGTGCTACTGGTTCTTCAGCACATTTCAAGCAAAGACGTAGAAAAAACTATATATACAGAGTGCCCACCTAAATAAAGGCAACCCCCTTAACTTCATAATGTGCAATGCACTTTATACATTTAAGCTTTCTGTTCTTAGTATTAATAAGCACAAGGTGTCTTTTTGAACTAAATCAATAACGCTCTAAAACTTTGTAATTGACATTTTCCCCCTATTTTGTACCATTTCAGAGATAGGAACGCTAACCCAGTAATTTACACCAGGTGGCGCTGTAAGTGGTCTCATCGCATAGCGCATAATTGAATTACTATACCTAGACACTGCTTTCATGACTATAGCTGCCGCCGTTCTGAAGTTAAGGGGATGACATTTATTTAAGTGGCCACCCTGTATGTTAGGATTAAACCTACTAAAGTAAAAAAAAATCTGCCTTTCACTTTAATGCTTACAATAGAAGCTTATTTTATTGTTTCATATTCAATGAAATGATGTTGGGACAGTGCCTAAACTGATTGTAACTTTCCAATTCCTGTGCATTTTTTGTTACAATATTTCAAATGAGAAATTCCAATGATATTAAAAGAGTTTCGTTTGACAGCCCAAATTATCTTCATGTAAACTTAGCATGAAGTTAAGTATATTCAACAATTACACTCTGTGAATAAAAATACGTTTTCATTCTTCAGAATTCTTGGAGTAATTCAATTCTTAGTAAGAATAACAGACATTTTTTTCCTGACCCATTATCAAATAAAACTTTCATCTTAGTGCATTATTTTGCCTACAATCTCTCTGGCAGGTTTTATCAATTACTTCGCACCTAAACTAATTTCTTTAATTTCGTGAAAATGTGATTAATTTTCGTTGCGACTATGACATTATGTAAACATGTTTAATAAAGATTAATTAACTTAGTTAGAAAACGAAAACATGCCATGCATTCCCAAACGTAACGAATAAAAAGAAAATAAATGAAGATTTCATTTAAAAGCTTGTTGAGTAGAATCCTAAGAGAATTTAGCTTTTATCAGATCTCATTAAAACAATTTTTAAGATTAGTAACTTTGAATATTTTGCAAGAATCACAAAATATCTAATTATAATCTTTAAAGATCTTGAGGAGAAACATATCAGTTTGTTTTATTTTCTTCAACTCTAACAAGTCAGTTAAAATTGTCTTTTGAAAGAATTTCAGATGAGTAAATAATAACTTTGTTATATAATTAATATGCATGAATAAATAATAAAACGTAATTAAGTTGCCATTACAAGATTACAAGTAGATTTTCTGAAAAGTTCCGATTCCTGATTTTTATGAGACACATTACTAGGATCAATACGGAATTTAAAATTCAAAGCAAAATGCTTATTGAATTTAATTGTAAGAGTCATTTACATTAAAAATTGTTTACTGTAGTAAATCTATTCAACTTATTATACTTAGGACAATTAATTCAACTACATAAGATGTATTTACAGTAATTGGTAGAAGAACGAGTTAATCGATTCACTGCAGTTGAAAATCTTCTATCAGATATATTTCTTTTCTTTGGAGAATAATAAAATCAATGCTTCATAACATTTTTCTCTTGGCAGAGAAATATGAATTAACAATATATATTCAACACTTCTTTCTTTTATATAAAATCGCAAAATAGATAACTGTCTTATAATAAATGGTTTATATCGTGAAAATCGTTTCGATTTTAAATTTGTTTGTTTATATCATGATTAAATTTTATATAAAAACATAGATTTAAAAGGTCTAAATGAACATCTTTTAAGAACTTAGTTCTTCAAATAAAGTTGTGATAGTATTATAAAGAAATTGTTTTCAATCTTATATTTCAAATATTGAGCTAAGATGGCTTTATTAGTTATGTTGAGATGTTTGTGAATGATTGTAATTGATTTGATGTTTCAAGCTGAAAAAGTTAGTTCTTCATATTTTCACGTAAGACTAAACGACTTATTTTTTAAATAGCCAAATAAATTATTTTTGATACTAAGAATGGCTATTCTTTGAGTCTGATGTTACAGTATAATTAAAAACCACTATTGAAATTTTTAATTACTTACTCGAATGTTTTGTTCAGATAATCTGTTACCGAAAATTTCAACTTAGGTAGTTTTCCATAATCTTATCGAACAGTAAATATCTTTTTTCCTTTTGAAGAATACCGAATTATTTGTTTGAGATAATTTGATACCAAAAATTTCAACTGAAGGAGTTTTCCATAATCTTATCGAACAGTAAATCTCTTTTTCCTTCTGAAGAATATAGAAAGTTTGTTTGAGATAATCTGATACCAAAAATTTCAATTCAAGGAGTTTTTCAATAGTACAATAATAATAATTTTTTCGTTTTGAAGAATATCAGTCAACCCTACATGCTTAGTGGAATCATTGCACTGTACCTCACTATCATCATTCTTCTCCCTCCCTTTATTTGGCATTATCCTCGCTCTTGATTTTCTCATGGCTTTAGAGCTAACATTTTAATGTTCTGTCTTGTCTTAGCTCTGTCACAGATTTCAAGCTTTGCGTTTGCTACTATTGTTTTACAATTATGCTTTAAAATTACAATTACAAAATTGAGTGCCAATTTCGTTAAAGACAAATTATTTTTTATTTCACTATACAATATCTCAAAACAAAATAATATTCATCATTTGAATGAACAAAACAAAGGATATTATAATTTTTTTAAAATTTCATATTGAACAATGGAGCCCAATGAAAGCGTTTTACTTTATTTAAGCAATATGATAATTATACATTGTTTTGAATTTGGAAAATGTTTTTGATTTCTTACCTCTGTTCTCATTCATTCAAAAGATCGGTTGTAGTTAAAATGCGCATGTTCGAAATCAATGGATTTTCAAATAAGCTTGTGAATAGATGCTTTTTTTTGCACAGTTTCATTAGTAAAGAATGAAAGGTTTATGTCACACAGTTGTCTTATTCTTTTCAGGATAAACTATGCCATAATTCTTCTTGAGCCAGGACAAGAAGGATTGAAACAAGTTACGTTACAATCCTATCTGAATATAAGGAATAATGAGAAAAAGAGTCCTTTTAGCAAAATAAATTCAATTCCCTAAAATCTTCTCTTTATATCTACAGTCAACTAGTTTAACTAAATAATCCTGCAATGCTTAAATTATGTTATATTTAACTAACTAACGAAATGAAAGGAGGAATATATGTTGATATGCTTGCAACTTACAAAAATTTATTATTGTGGTTATGGCTACACTTAATAATGATGCCAATTAGGATCCTCGGAATTTAATTTCTATAATTAATCCCGCCAAATGAATGATTTACAGAGTTGTGAAATCTTTGTTTAACTAGGATATTAAGTACTTAATTAAGCGCCATCCTAATCCTTAAATAATTAGATTAGTGCTTGTTATGTATTCTCTAAGAACAGTAAATATTGACCTATTTCTCAGTTCGAGATATGAAATATTAAAATTTAAAGCTGTTACTGTGTAACAGCTTGGAAAGAATTGCAGATTTGTTTATTATTTCTGTTTTATAAAATATTATTTGAGTTTATTTAGTAGCAGACATTTTGTTGACCAAATAATCAAAGTTAATTTTTCGAAATTGAGTATATTTATGTTTTTATAAAAGTAACAGTATTTTATCTGTTATTTAAAGATTAGGTAAAATAAGAATATATTTATCTTTAATTTTCAATATCCCTCAAAAAAAATAATAAAATTATGGAAAAGCAAAAATTTTGAAAATGGTTTAGTTATATTAACGTCCCATTTAGAAGCAACACGGGGGCCATTTTCGGACGGACCTCGTAATTTTGAACCACGGTCAGATGACGAGGACGACATATGGACAGACATTTCCCTCTTCGAGCTTCCGCACCACATCAGCGGGAGGATATTTGGCCTCTACGCATGCTTTAATATGCAACAGGCATACACGACGAATCTTCAGAGGAACCGGGTTTCGAACTTGGAACCCTCCGGGCCCGAAGCCTTACCTGTAGACCAAAGCTGCTCTAATTTTGAAAACGGAGACATCAATCTAATTTACTTGATATACACACGTAGTTACAAGTTCAGAAGGTTCATTTACGAGTTACACTTTCAAGAAGCTGGTTAATCGCAATTGCCTGCTAAGTGGCAAATTTGCATAGTTTGTAAAAAAATCTTGTATACTTTTCTTGTCTCCTAACAAGAATACCGCCAAAAGAACGATATATACAGGGTATACATAAATGACTGATGTGTCTTAGATGAAGTACAAAGAAGTTATTCGCGTTCAGAATGAAAGGGTAAAGATGGCACATTTAATTGCATGAATGTGCATTGATGATTTTATTGCATTTCCAACAGCCAAAGATAGCAAAATCCCAAAAAGGACTTCTTCTGTGCTTATAAGTTTACTTTTATATATGTCACCGTTAAAGTGTGTAATTCTGATATTCTATAGAATAACTGATCAAGTCAGTTAAAGTGCAAAATAGGTTATTTATTTCATACTTTACCTAGTTATTCTAGGAAATAACTAGGTATTCTATCGAATACCTAATATCTAATAATAGGCCGTTAAAGCGTAAAATAAGCATTCTGACATTAAAACAAGTCCGCTTTCCTATAAATTACACACTGATTGCAAATTAGCTATAACCGGTTCAAAATTAAAACCACTATAATACTGTTAGAAAACAGTAACGTCGCTTTCTTGCCATGTTAAACTTATAGTTGGGAAGAGAGATTTACAGGAATACGTATTGGGAGGAAGTCAATGACAGTCGACCTTCGCGACAAACTTGACGACAGTTTTTGCAATTTGGCGACAAGATAAAGGTTCCAGAATATGCAGGAATTGCCTCGATATCTCTATTAGGAAATAAATTACGGACAAATTTCAATATAAAGGCAGATTCCTTACATTCAATGAGGTAGCGAAGCTACTAGATTCCGTCTGCTGCTAGCGAAGCCGTAGGATGTTTTTTAATGTTAAAAAATTGCTGAGCGCATTTTAGATGCCGCAGGCATCGCGAGCTCAATTTTCCCTGCTTCATGTGAGTATTTAAAAAACGCAGATTCCTTCCATTCTATAAACTAGCGAAGCTTCTAGGTTCCGGCTCCCGCTGCTAGCGAAGCCGTAGGATGTTTTTCAAAGTTCAAAAAATATGCCCGGTGTCCAATTTTAAGTGTGGACCGTTATTATATAGAATAACTAGTTAAAGTGTAAAATAAAAGCTTATTTTACAGATCGGTTATTCTATAAAATAACTGGGCATTCTTTTGAGTAACGGATTTCATACTTTAACGGTAACATATGCATAGAAAATATCCAATTCATTTTCCGCAGTATTCTTAATTGCGTTCTCTCAAGTAATGGTAACATTCATCAATGGTATAATCTATTTAAAATCCCTCTATGTCTGCAGCAGAAAAAGATCGCGATGACTGCATGTGGTGTTTAAAGAGAATGTCTAACGTGCCAGGGAAAATTTTTTGACAAAGTTCTAAAAATTCTCATTGGTAGGCCATATTGACTTTTAAAAAACACCATGTATATGTGCCTCTTTTATCGAATGTTTTACCCCATTTGCAGCGCAAGGTTGAAGTAGTTATCGCTTCCATTATTCCGCACATGCTAATTAAATAATGGGAGGAATTCAACTCGTATTTAAATGTTTGTCGTAGGGCAAAATGCTATCATATTGAACAGTTTCAGAGAAAAACTAAGTCGATTTATATATGATTCACTATGGTGCATCTATAGCAGCTTTAAACAATTTTAAAGACCTGTTTTTTTTATCAACATCTTGAACTATATCTACTTTTAATTGTGTACTTATGGAACCTATTTCCCGGCTTTATTGTAGACTACTGATCAAACTATTTGAATTATGCGGATAATTAACTGCAGATTATCCATCAGTTATTTATCTTGCCTGTCCGCACGTTCATTATCTTATTTAATTAATGCTTATCCGTTCAGACAACTTCTTTCTGTACTTTGACGATCTTGTCTATAGGTAATGAAAGCGACAGCTGCTTTGTTTCTATGTGCCAGTTAAGCAGGTTAGAAAAAAGATGTGTTTCATTTTTCTGATTTTTCCTAAATACTTCAAATAAGAATATCGCATAAGTCATAAAAAGGAAAAAAAATACTTGAATTCTCTCAACATTCTCCTTAGATAATTTTGGTTGCTTTTAATCTTTCCCCTACAATGACATCCGAGGTCTCAAACTGATTACACCAATTCTTATTGTTATTGTCACAGTCTTTATATTAGTCGCTGTCGGCAGGAAAGATCACGAAACAAAGCTGATGCGCTTGCATACATCTAAAAAAATATCTTCTTAACTCTTTCATTCTACTATGTATAATTCCACCAGTGATCTCTAGGGTTAGAGCATGGAATGCATGGGAAACATAAATAGGAGAAAAAAAGGCTTTGGGTTACCTCCTTTTAATGTGCTCTTAATCAACATCGCTTGCTGATGTGCAATAACTCCGAGTAAAGAATTCTCTCAAAGATCTCTCGCCGAATAAAGAAATTTTTCATTCACTACTATTCGTCGAATATCGCGTTGTTGAATGCCGCGTAGTTAGCTAGTGGATATTTTTTCAGGTTTTCTGTGAAGTTCAACGCATATATAGGAAGGTGTCTCCTAAAATTCTCCATTAAGGAGACTATCCCATATATAGGATCTAAGTCAAACTTTACCTCAGGTATTGTCCCAGTGGGGAACCACAAGTACGTGTATGAGAAGTCACCACATAAGTAAGCGAGATTTCGCTTCCCTGGTGGGTACAATAATGGCTTGGGTCGGTGATAACACGTGCCTCCTACGGGAGATATCGGGCCGTGTCCGGTGATGGCCTCACCACTCGAGCTATTGTCGAGACCGTCACTCAAATACACAAGGACGGCTTCGTGCATGCCGGAGTGATTTTGATATGAATTACCTCCGATATAACTTCAGATTTTCCAGGTCTCTTTGATAAACGAAAGATGACACACTTGTCCTTTATCATGGAATTTGTTTGATAGAAACTAGACCAAGTGGGATTTGAACCACTACCACTGTGAATTCATTTTAGATACATCAAGTAAGAAATATAATAAATTGAAACCTCGTTTATTTTATGTACGTCCTTCACAGCGGTGGAAACCAACCGCTAGCTTGTATATCTGTAGAAAAACTGTTGATACAAGATATAAAGTAATTGTTAAAAATGACATAAATAAAATCCATGTTATCTTAATTGCGTGTCAGTTTCAGCTAGTTTTGTTTTCTTTCTTGAACCATAGACGCAATGAAGAAATATAAAATGATTTTAAAAACTATACCAAAGTAGCACACAACTAAGTATAAGCCAAGCATTAAAATGTAACTAAAATATGACGTATCAGTTATTATTTCTTTAATTTTTTGTTACTTTTTTTCAAAATTAATAATGATTAACTTCGGCGTTTATTTCTCTTATCTAAGCCTTCAGAAACCAATTTTATCCTTTGTCAATTGCTCAAAGAGTTAGCTTCGATTTTATTAAATATAACCCATTTATTTTCAATGAATAAATTATTGAAAAACGACTTTTTGCAGTTACAGTTAAAGATAGTTAATACCCTGGAAAAGAAAACATACCCTTTAATTTTCCATTTTTTTTAACAAAGGGATTAACTTTAAATCCCTTCCTTCTTCGATTTTTGTTCTTATCAGCTAATAATGAATAGTTTATTCTCTTAAACTATTTCCACTTAGTTGAAAGTGACAATAAAATTTTGTAGCAATTAATAACACAGAATACTTAGACGTAAGAAGTTTTTGAAACGATTTTTCTGCTTGATTGTAGTCTGATCTTCATAAGTCGTTTGAAAATAAAATAATAACCAATTAAATTTTTCAACCGTAATTTATCGTATTATGATTGTAAAAAACCGAGTTAAACATAAATTTCGTTGATTTATTTCAAAGTACAAATGTTCATTTTCCTAAGCCAGTTTCGTACGATCTTGCATGATCTATCCTTTTGCGAAATTCAGTGTTTTAATAAATTCCTGATTAATTGATTTTCTATCGAGAGAAAATACAAATAATTATTTTAGAGATAATAATAAGATAAAAAAGGCATCTTCAAATGAAAGCTATTATTAATTTATTCGTTTTATGGTTTCCTAGAAAAGTGGAGTTCCTGCTTGTAGCTTCAGAGACACTTCAGTACTTCACAGACACTTTAGTACTTCACAGACACTTCAGTACTTCACAGACACTTAAATACTTCACAGACACTTCAATACTTCACAGAAACTTCAGTACTTCACAGACACTTTAGTACTTCTCAGACACTTTAGTACTTCACAGACACTTTAGTACTTCACAGACACTTTAGTACTTCACAGACACAGTAATATCTCAGATCATCTAATATCTAACAGCACGTTGTATTTGTTTGTGCTGTGATACCAAGTCTTTTTTTCTCTTGTAACTTACAGAATGTTACAACTTATGCACTTAACCATGTTTCACATGAGAGTGAATTGACTCTACGGATTGTTTTGTAATGAGCCCATCTAACATGAGTTAACTCCACGGTATGGATTACAAATTAGCTCGGCACGCTTGACGTGTTTCACGTGAACATGAGTTGATTCTCAGGTCTGTTTTGTGTTTACTCCACCGAGTATGGGTTGAATCAACAGACTGCATTGTGTTGATTGCACCGATCACGAGTTGACTCCACAAAATAGATTACGAACTGGCGAGGCGCATTTGACGTGGTTCATGTGAGCATGAGTCGATTGCACAGAATGCAATGTGTTGACTCCACCGAGCATAGGTTGACTCCACAGTCTGCGTTGTGTTGACTCCACAGTCTTCATTGTGTTGACTACACTGAGCATGAATTAACCCCACAGAATGGATTACAAGTTGGCGCGGATCACTTGGCGTGTTTCACGTGAGCATGAGTAGATTCCACAGATTGCATTGTGTTGACACAACCGACCATAGGCTGACTTCATTTTGTTGACTCCACAGAATATATTGTGTTGACTCCAGAGAGTATGAATTGACTTCACGGAATGGATTACAAACTGGCGAGGCGCATTTGACGTCCTTCATGTAATAATGAATTGAATCCATTGAGTAAAACAAAGGAGTTAAAACATTTTCATAGTGTAATAAATCCTTTTTGTTAAATAAGAATTGTGTAGTGTATGCCTGAATATATACATCCGAATGAGTTTTTGAGTCGATGAAATTTTGATGATTAACTTTTGCCATAGTTTAAAAAGAATGTAAGGCGTTTGATGCTCATTTAGAGTTATATTAATCATTTAGAATTCATTGAGGCTTTCGTTGTTGTGATTTGCGTATAAATTATAAAAAATACGCCACATTTGTTTGCAGCATGTTAAACTAGGAATTTACAGTTTAAAACGATAACTGCAAAAGTTAACGATACAAAATTTATAGTTTAAGAAGCAAACTATTGATATTCAAATCTCTGAGATCTGAACACTCTCAATTACATAAATGTGCTCATGACATATTTTATGCTTTTTGGGTGTTAGATATAATAATAATAATGCAACATCGCATAGCACTTCTACAGAAGCGAAAATTACGTTGAAAGTGTCGAAATATATGCTTCTGTTACAATCTTTTAATTCTGACTTGTAGCGGTTACAATAGGTTCTGACTTGTAGCGGCCTTCTCCTTTTTATGGTAGGTGGCACTACTAGAGCCATCCGGGGTTTTCCCATGACGCCTCCCTCTCATCTTTTTCTGTGTCTTGTGTTGTTGTTCTCTGTCTTGCGTCTTGTACCTTTTAATGTACTGTGTCGTGGAACTTAGCCATCTAATAAAAATGGTTCCTGAAATTGAATTAAGTCTTCAACAGCGGCATTGAATTGAATTAATTCTTCCAACATGAGTCTCGTCCCTCTACAGACTGAGTTTTAAAACCAATTTAACCAGTAAATTTAAGGTGCCGTTAATATTACTAGATACCATTTATTAAATGTGATTTCCATAAAGTATTAAATGAGATTCAACTCTTAGAATCCTGTCTCAAGGAAGTGCCAGATGGCTGATAGCCAAGACAACACACAAAGAAAAGATTTATCAGTAACAATATTAATTATTTTCATCCTCTCTAAATAAATCTTTTTGCATTTGCCAAGATTTAATTAACAGCTTCAAGGCGTTGGTCGAAATAAAACTTAATTACAGTTAATCTTAATTGCCTTACATTCTTTGTTAAAAAGTATCTTTACGTCCGTGTCCAACTGGAAGCGACACGTAATGGATGATGGGAAAGGAAGAATCTAAAAAGATTGTCACAATGAAGAGCATTGAAATGAGATAGCGAATGAAATCTTTATTTAATTTCAAGGCTAGTGTGTTTAGTCAAGCTTAGTTCAGTGAAGTTAAGGTCCTCTACTCTAAGGTCCTCTCCTTGAAGCTACTCTAGACCTATTTTGGAACGGAGGTAATTTTGAGCCGTGGTCAGATGTGGATGATATTACCTAAGCCGGCTACCACTCTCCGAAATTACACACCATGTCACAGGACGTTAAAATCCGACAGTCTCAACGTCTATAACGTTCATGAGCATCAGTTATCCGAATTATTCTTCCGATATCGATGATTTCTTCTTCTGATTACAATTTAACATGAACCGAATTATATGCTTATTTGATATTTTGCTTGCCGCGGGGCCATGGTAGAAGACTCGATTGCTTCAAGATTTAGTTTGAAATCAGAGCAGGAATTTTATATCACGATAGGATAATGTAGAAGCGACCTCATCTAGCACTTCGCTTCTAACATTTCCATGCAGTTCAATCTTTTATGTTTAATCCATTCATACTCGGCATTTTGAATTACACTGATTAGGCAACTAAATCTAAGTGAATTTATTCAACCGTTTATTTGTCGACGGCACTTGAAACAGTTGCTAAAATCACGCTGATATCTTCGTAATATGACTGTTTTTCTCCGTGATATTCACAATATACTAAAAGTACGAAAAACGTAATTCCGGTAATAAGCAGTAGATGGCAGCTGAAGGCAGAAATTAAAATATTCGATTATTAACTGAATAAGTTATTTCCATTAATTAAAACAATTTTACTCTTCACTGTAATTATTTCACACAAAATTTATGTAATGATACAAAAATAATAAAAAAAGTTGGTGGTAAATTAATTAAGGGCGCAGAAGTGAACATTATTCGCAAAACAATGACAGTTCCACATTTCAATTTTTTTTCTTTATCTCGTGGTGTTGGCTATTACACTCACGACGAGTAAAGGTTTTAGTTCTTTCTCCTTCTACATTTCATGGAGATGATATTTGGTGTTGGGGATGGTTCGTTTGTGCCCCCATATTTTTGTTTGGATATCATATTATGTGATGAAAAATATACGGTAAAATGCGAATTATAAATATTTCTTCTAGCTGAGATTTCATTTAAATAATAATAATAATACGGCAATAAATAAACCGATTAGTATTATTGTCACTCCTTATAACACAAGCATAATGTAAAAAATTAATTCAAAAAAAAAACTTATTAAACTACTGAAGAAGTCCCATAGTTTTTATTCTTGTACAGAACTTCTTTCTCTCATGAAGCCACATATACAGGATGAATAATCAAGGTCCCGACAAACTTTAAGGATTTATCATGTATACTAAAAAGAAAAAAGAATTAGTTTGCAGACGCATGCCATATTTACTCTCTAGCACTATCAGAAAAAAAATAAACCAATGTAGAAATGACTTAGAAAACAGGTTTATTGACTAGTGTCTGCTTAATGTTCTAGAACGTGCTCGAACACAGTGAGCGTCATTTGTGAAAAATTCAGCTTCAGTCAACCTTTGGTGAAAACGCGCAAATATTTCACGATGCTGCACATATGTATCTGACAATTTTTGATAATATAAACGCACTGTTTCTACTCCATTTCCTTACCTGTTCCATACACTAAATGGATGCCTATCTTCTCTGCATTGCTTTATAACTCCGCTACATCTCTGACTGGATTAATGATGGCTTATATTGCTCATTTCATTTTAGGTCAAACATCTCCCTTTTAAAATGTTTCTACAAATATGTTCTGATGGAAAATTGATTTGTTTTGGTATGTCTAGCGTACCTTTGAATCTTGTCGAACCTTTTACAATCACCCTGTATATATATTTTTCTTAACAAGTTATCCACAATTCCTTTTATTTCCTTTCTTTTCTTAAAAGTGACTTAAGAAGAGTTTTTATTTAACAAATAAGTTCTTGGCTTCAACTATTTACAAATGAAATCTTCTTATTTTTAGAAATATTTCATTATCATACAAGTTACCATCTATTTACTGTGTTTTTCAAGTATTTATATTTTAGAACTGTTAAAACCTTTTTCTGATTAGAAATTTATTTAGTCCGAGCTTTTGTTTTTTATATATCGTAAATATTATCCATTTTATGCCATTTTTTCACAGTAAAACGCTCTTTGTATCCATCTATGCATTTCTAAAAACACATCTCTTGGCCTTTTTTATTCTCTGAAGACCAGAGAACCACATTGTTAAGAATGGTGATAATTCGAATAAAAAGGTATTATTGGATAATTAATGCATTATCACATAAATAAATTTATTTTACCTAAACAAAATTAATTAATTTCATATCTAAAATTTTAATCTTCCTTATATATTCTTTTTATTCCTCCTTTTTCATATAATTATGGAGTTACTTTGTGTGGAAGTTTTATTATTAAAAGGAATAATTCGGATCTAATATTTTTTTATTCGTATATTTAATTAAAAATTGTTTTTGTATTAGAATACAAATCGCCTTATTTCTTTTATATCTAATTTTTATTAAATCGAAAACTGATTTTAATGATAAATTCTTAAAATTTATGACGCATCTCGGCACTTCTTTTGCCTTTAAATTTACATTATTAGTCGAAAATTTTTCAAATTAGATAAACTAAATTGATGTAGAAATTGTGACTTTTCATTTTATTTGGCATAAAAATACTTATTTTGATACATTTTAAGAGAAATATTTTTCTTATAAATATATATCTTTTAAGTATGTATTTTCTTATAAATGTATTTAGTATATAGTGTTGTAGTATGTAACGCAATTTGATTGTTAAAATTTATGCCTCAATAATAATTATATGGTTGAGAACGCAAAGAAAAATAAACACGAATTAAATTCTAAATCTGTTTTTCAGGAATCAGATATTAAATTTTTTGTCGTTGACCCACATAATATCCGCTTTATAGTACATTCTATATTTGTTTTATAACGAGAAATTGAAATGATTTTTTATCTCAAAAGCAAAAATAAAAAGGTAATTCCTAAAATATGATCATCAATAATACACAAGCATAATAATAATTATTATGAAAAACCAAGAAATATTCATAATGTTATGGCGTAATATGATTTTTCTGTTTAGCAGATAAAAAATGATAATTTTCTTTAACTACAGAATACCATGAATTCGAATGTTTCCGAAAACAGATACACTAAATTCAAAGTTTGATAGTAAATGGTTGTTTTTTGGAGCAATTCTATGCTCAATATTATTTAACTCTACAGGATGTTCTTGACGAAAAGAAGTGTACTATTACAAGGGATCCTGTAGATAAACTGGAAAACTTAGTGTGACTGGCTTCCTTACGGTAAAGTTTAACTTGACTGACTTAACTGAAGGTGAAAATATAGTATGATTGACTTTTTTAAACTCTTAATATTTGGGAAAGTATCTCATAGCAAGCATATCGTACTGATTCAGAGAGCAGAATATATCATTCAGCAAAAACATTCGCCCATTCTTACGATACCTCTCAAAAAACCTCCATATAACCGAAGGACATTCTAAAACTCGCATCAAGCGACTTCAGTTCTCATTCCGTTTTTTAAACCAAATTAAATGATTACCTGCAACGTTATAATATTTACTCATTTGTAGGGGGTGAGATCCGTGATGTGAACTCTTCTTCTTCTGTTTCACAAGCAACAATTTTAATATTTAAAATTCACCAGCTGTCATTCCAAAGGCGCCGCTAACATCAGACTTTGCATTTTTGTAGATGAAGCAAGCATCTTTGAAGAACATCAAATGTTCTACATATATGCTTTATATACCTGCAACATCTAAATATTATGTATCAGAACACTACCGAAGGGCAAAGAACTACTATGATTTAAAGACAGGGTGTAGTCTTCAGGGGAAAAATGATATGATTTAAAGACAGGGTGTAGTATTCAGGGGAAAAAAGTAGAAGATTGCAGAACAGATTCCAACAAAATTCAGCTATCAGTAAGATCCTATTGAAAATTAAATTCAGTTATGAACCAAATAAACTTGACATTGTAACTGTGTAGCTATTTGGTGTGTAGGCCACTGACTAAAGTGCAGTCCTCGTCATTTGGTTACAGTTCAGACATACGAAATATGCCCTTGCCATATCTATCTTCGAAATGGGTGATAATGAAGCAGTCACTTGGCCAGAAAAAGAACAATTTGAATGATCTTGTTGGCTAGATTTGTAACTGATTTTCATATCAAACATAAATTCCTTAGTACTTAATATAAATTCTAATTGATTTGGCTTTCTTAAAAAGTACCAATATTTTCATAATTAAAATTATGTCTTTTAAATTATTAAACTGCGTTTGTTCCTTAGAGAGTTTATTGCACCTAAAAAAACTGACAGTGAAGTGTACACAATTAATTAGTTGCTTAAATTAGGTTAATAAAGATTTTTAAAAAAATTGTGAAGGGACAACCAATAAAGTACTTTCTGAAAAATAGTAAATGGTAACAAAAATCATCATAACATTTTTTGCATTACATACCGAATTGTAATTCAGCATTATAAAACCAGAAAATTATGTTTTCAGAGGCCCTTTATTTAACTGACATTGAAGTAAGCAACACTTATTGACTCATTTCTTTTGATAATTTAATATGAGAAATTTTTAATAGATGAAGCTTCCTAGTCATTTTGTAAAATAGAAAATGGCGAAATTGTCAAGTTTTTATTACTTTTATTAAATTTAAACTACTTTAAAATATTTCATTAAACAATCTTTGAAAATTCTGTTCTTTTCAGACTCTTTTCTTTAGAAAATCTAGCATCTGGAATTTTTTCGGAAATTGTATTGAAATTCGAAGAAAATTCTGAGATCCTTTATATTTTTGCAGACAGTAGTCTGCGACACGAATACATTTGAACTTCAAACATTCCACTATTTTCATTTCCAAGAACTTCCTTTACAAGAATAACGGAAAACAAATAGAACTGTACACAGTTACGTGATTTTTGTAACCCTCCGTCCTCAAAAGTTAAGTTCTTTTCCTGTCAAAAAAATATTCCTTGCACTTAGAAATTTCCCAATAACTTATCCCTCGACCTCTTCCCTTTATTCGAAGCTCTCTTGCGACAAAAGGCATGCAACTGAAAAATAAATGACCGCAGTGCTACCTTCCCCTTCCTCCAATTTAGGAACAAAAAGACAACTCGACCCCACCATGCCTGTTGGAACGTAGACAAACAACTTTTTGCTCTTTCATTTATCCTCTCTAGAATGAATGGAGGAGTTATCAAGATTGCCGCCTCTTTCTAAGCTTTTGTTATTTTTATATATGAAGGTGTCCTTCTTTTCCTTTATTTATTGTAACTTTATTACTTCTGCTTCAGAAGTATATCTCAGAGCGTTCTTTGGCAGGGTAGAGATCATTTAATGGCAATAGAGGCAAAAGATATACGCACCTCTCTTGCTTTCGAGAGCTTATTGGAGAACGCTTCTGACTTACTTGTGACAATTTTCGGATTCTTAATAGGACGTGACTACGAAACCATTAGGTTTCAGAAAATAAAAGTTTTTGTTTATTATAGAGGTACTTCAAAATAATAATCCGGTTTTTTGGAAGATGGAAATCATATAAGAAAGTTTATTTTGTTTTTGGAAAAAAGAAATTTTATCAGCCTTTTTAGTCTAGGAATGGAATCCCTTTGATTGCAAGAGTAATAAATGAAACTAATTGAAAATATACGTGAAAAAATTTACGATATTCATTTTTAAAATCGCAAAAATTAATGCATTTTTGAAAAATAACGCACTTTATTTTATAAATGTTGATGTAATAGTTATAGTTTTTTTCACACTTCAATTTTGGAAATTAAAAATCAAGAATTGTCTTATTGTTTAGTGGGTATTAATATAAGCCTGTTAATTCAGTTATAAGCAAAGAAGATATATTAAGTTTGTTCTTTGCAGTCAAGGATTGAAGAAAATCTTGTTCCATGGAAGAAATATGTAGTTCAGATACTGAAAGGAACCTTATGGGTTGTATGAGCAGTAATCAAAACTGATGGAAAATATTCATTAGAAATATTTAAAATACGCCAATTTAAGGAATCGAAATTTTTCGCGAAAAGTGTTTTATTTTATAACTTTTGAAGTGTATTATTGTAGCTAATTCAAATATTAACTTTGGAAATTTTATGAAAATGCTATGTTAGTGATAAGTTAAATAAAGAAATTTAAGTTATTTGATTAAATAATGAGAAGAGAGATGTTCGAATAAATAAATTATTGCAATAACTGTGGAGTTTATATAATATTTCTTTACTTTAAAATTAATTCAATTCTTCCTTTATTTCTAATCATAATTAGCAACACCATTTAAATTCCTCAAACACATTTTATTTATTATATTATGATTAAATAAACAAAGATTTCTCGAAAATTGAATCTGTATAAAGGTTGGATTTTATTAATGGGAAAAAAATTTGGGGCTTTTATCTAGAGAGAGAGACAATTATTTGCGAAGACAAGAAATTAAATTACATGAAACAACTGAGTAATAGAAGATTAAATAAATCTATATTTGAAGTTAATGGAATGTTTTGGAAAGCGAATGAATTTTTTTCCAAGATCTAAAAGGAACAAATATTTATCAATTAATTATTTCGTTCAATGTGGAAATTAATACTTATCCTTGTTCACGCGCTTGAATAGCTAGTTTATTTTCAGAACATGGCAAATTTTTATAAAAATGTTCTCTCCTTTTTTAATATCAAGTTTCACAATCATCGGGATCATCTTTTATCAGTTAGCCTATATCGTTGTCCACAAGCATTTCCGGGACGCCGACATGTCCCATTTTCAGAAAGAGAGCAAACCATGGTAACAATTTCAAGAAAGGCGAGAAAAAAAAAATCCAATGGTAGTGCCTAGTATCGAGGTAATCACGGAACATGTGCTGAATGTCCGTCTCACACATATGAGAGCGGGGCAAACGTTTGGTAGCTCGCACTTATTTCTTACTAAATTGCACTGCAAAAAGTGACAGAATGAAACATTGGTAATATTTCAACCGAAAATCGTTGGGTGTAGTTGTTCAAACCCTTTCACACCAATAATTTAAATAGTCTTTTCGCTTATGAATAAGTTACGGGTGAGCAAAAAAACACAGTTGTCCCAATTCTTAAAGCAATGTTAATTACCAAAGTTTTAACAATTCCTGCGAAGAATTTTTTTGTATGTGTTTTGTATTTTTAATGTTTAGTTTTTTGCGCTTTTGCTCTTTGAGTTTTTGTGTTTTTGCACTTAATCTTTTTGTGTTTTGTGTTTTTAATATTAAGCTTTATGTGTTTTGGTCCTTTGGGTTTTGCGTTTAGTGGTTTTGCTCTTGACTCTTTTCTGTTTTGTGTTTTTAATGTTAAACTTTTTGTGTTTTCGCTCTTTGCGTTTTGTGTTTTTGATCTTTATCTTTTTGCGTTTTGTGTTTTTGATCTTTATCTTTTTGAGCTTTGTGTTTTTGCTTTTTATTTTTTTGAGTTCATTGCTCTAAACGATCATTTTTAAATTGCTTTGTTCACTCCTTGGGGTTCTTTGTAAATTCTTTCTTAATGTAGTTTGTTTCTTTTGTTTTATGCTTCTCCTCCGGCCTGTTGAAGGCCTTACACCTTCTTGTGTAGGCTGGGCCGGGCCGGGTTGTAAATAAATAAATAAATATTCTTATTTTCAAACAACAGAAAATATTCTGAAACAAACATTTGTTCTTCAGAACAATACAAGATTACATAAAATATTTATTTTGACGAGTTCATTCCAGTCCTTTAAATTCCTTTCCTTTGTTAATAAATAAAAACACAAGAAATACGCGTTTTCTTGAATACACAATACATACCTAAAAATTAGTAGATATTACGTTTTGAGAAGAAAAATAAATGGCAGCCTTCTGTATACAGTTAAATTTTGTTTTATTGTTTCAAATTCATGGAATGATGTTGGAGAAGATTGCTTTTATTGATTGGAGCTTTCCTAAACGTTAGTTTTAGTCCTTTCCTTTGCTTCAGCAACAATCAGATTTTGCAAAATTTTATAAGCATTCTTTAGCTTAATATTTGAAATTAGAAAACCATATAGTATCAAAAAATTCTTGGTTTTCAAATATTCCAGATTATCACCATGTTTACTGTTTACCAAGAAATGCATATCCAATAGCATATTTTTACGAGAAAAGACTTGTTTTCGTCTTCTCTAAGAAATTGATTTTTCGACTAAGAACAGTGGATTTCATTTTATCCTCTCTTTTTAAAATAAAATTTACTCCTCAATGCATTATTTTTCTTACAGCTTTTCTGGCAGGTTTATCAATTACTTCGCACTTAAAATAATTTCTTTAATTTTTATGAATGGTGATTAATGTGTGCTGGGGCTAAAACTTTATGTAAACATGTTTAATAAAGATTAATTAATTCGGATGGAAAACAAAAACATGTCATGCATTCCCAAATGTAAGGAATTAAGAGAAAGGGAAGGTTTCTTTTGAAAACTTGTTGACCAGAATCTTAAAAGTATTAAGCTTCTAGAAGAATGCATTAAAATAATTTTTAGGAATAGCAAGTTTTAAACGAAATTTTTGCATGAATCACAAATACATCTAATTATCATCGCTTAAAACTCTCGAGGAGAAGTCTGTTTTACTTTGTTTATCTTTAATAGATCAGCTTAACTTGCCTTTTAAAAGAATTTCAATTCAATAAATATTCACTTCGTTAAATAATTAATATTCGCTACGAAGTAAAAACGCGTAATTAAGTTACTGTTACCGGTTAACAAATACATTTTTGCAAGTAATTTAAATTCCTATTTTACTGGGATAATTGAATGCTTTAACTAATTCAGAAATTAAACATTAAAACAAAAGACCTATAAAATGTAAGCATTTTATTTCATTTACATTAAAAATTGTTTGAGTAAGCTAAGACATCTTAAATTTAAATTATTTTAAAAAGTGTGTATTAGGGTATCTCAAAAGATCTTTTTATTAAAAGACATTGCTCCCCAGTGATTTTCCCATTCCTTTTGGTCCTAACAGAGAGTATATGAAGTTTCAGCCCTCGAAGTTTACGGGAACGTTTGCCTGTAAAGCGATAAAATTTGAAAAACTCTTAAGCTTTTATGAGGAAAGTAAATGCATTAGTCAATCAAATTTTTCTCCCACCACGAAAATATGAATAAGTTCTAGAAATAATATAAAAAGTTCGATGACTGAAAATCAGTTTCTAAACTAACTATATAAAAACCATCTGAAATAATTAAACAATACATTTTATTATAGTTCTTACTAAGAAAATATGAAAAACAGGCATGAATATATAGAATGCCAAATCAGTATAAAGAATGCCTGGCAATTTAGGGCTAAGCATAAAGTATCGGAATTATTTTACTATTATTTATACGCAGGTGGATCAAAAAGTAAGATAACAAGAGCTCTCACGGGTGCACAAATTTCCCGCGCGAATTAAATTCCATGTCTAAATAGAATAGACGATCACAGCATTCAACCGCCTCCGGTAGGTAGAGCTACTCTCTCTGTGTTAGAAGATGGCGGTGTTGACCTATACATCGGCGATTGAAGTGCGAAGTGCAATAAAGTTTTTGTGTTTAAAGAAAATAATTGTAATTTAGTGTAATGTCACGAAAACAGGTGGAGTTTTGGTGCAAGGAATTTGAACTATGCAGGACAGATGTGCGACAAGCGCAAAGGTCAGGGAGGCCAAGTTCCCTCCCTACAGCCCGGATCTCGCACCAAGTGTTTTTCACCTCTTCAGACGGTTGATGAAGCACCTGGCAGGTCACCATTCCAGAACCGATGCTGAACTTCAGGAAGAGGTCGTTAAGTGGCTCCGCGACCTGGACCCTGATTTCTTCTATGCCGGTTTCGATAGACTGGTCTACCGGTGGCACAAACGCTTCAACAACCATGGTGACTATGTGGAAAAGTAATATGTACCAGTCCCTTGCTGCCTTTGTCTATCTCCCTGATTTCGTGAATAAATTTTTTCTCTCAGTGGACTTGTTACCTTACTTTTTGAACCACCCTCGTACTTGACCTTGGTACTGTATGTGTTTCCTAGTCATTATAAAGTATGGCAAATACTAGTTATGCGAAGTATGAAAAATGTCATGCAAAGATTTTTATTAAAAAGGCAGTTCATAGCTCCATTGCCTCTTCTTAGTACTCATCTTAGTATTTCTCACGTCGCCCGATAATACTTGATGACTAGATTTGGTCAGGAAAAAATTGGTTTCGCAGCACTTGCTAACTCTTTAGGTAGATCAGAGTAGAATCTTCTTTGTACATCAACATGCCATTATTTCAACTCAAAGTCTTGCTTTTCTATTTTCATGCAACATTGTACGGACTAAAATCTTCGTTGAAGAAATTTAAAGCAAAGTATTTCGTCATTTCCTGGTAAAAATTGGAATGCAAATGGATATTTCTTCTTCTGAGGAGAACGTCTAAAGTCAAGTGCCTTGACACTTGATATTCGAAACGGGATTAATTTTTTAGAATTTAAAAATTTGCCGATTTGTCTTTCCGCATTAAATATAACGTCTAGGTAATATTGATAGTTTCATAGTTTATCCCAAAACTCCAGGCATCTATACTATGCCTGCACTTCATACATTGCTGGTAACATAGTCATTTATTCGCTTGTTTAAAAAAATTATAAAATTTTATTCATAAATAGATCTAAAATATTTATTACAATTTTTTCAATTTATTTTCAAATAAAATTTCTTGAATTTAATTTTGAAATACAGTAATGTTGAAAGCTAAGTAAGGGAAAGTCGGTTAAGACAACGAAAAGGGCAAGATCACGAATTCGACTTTTCTCGAAAATTACCCTAGGTGAGTGCCCCGATTCTGCATCATCAGAGACCTATAGCGACCAATTAACTGAGTCACACTAAAAGATTTCACCCCGTTATTAGTGTGAATCACTGTACGCGGTAATGTGTTTTGAGGTTGTTCCTACCCATTTTTTGATTGTTGCTTGGTAAGGGATATTTTTAGTGAGTGAATATTTTTAATTTCTGTATGTGATATTCGTAAAGAGCTAATCAGAACGTATTCAATAATATATTATTTTAATTTTTCTCATGATCTAAATATCCTTCAATGTTTTTTTTAAATTAGAAGGTGAAGTTGGGTAAGATGACGAATTTCGTCGAGGGTAAGAGACGAACCCCTGCACGCTAATTCATGAGCTCGTCGTGTTGCCTGACTGCCACTTGCCCTTCATACACCTCACTGGCACTCCAGTGAAAAATGAACATCTCATTAAAAAATGGAGAAAGAGGAAAAAGAAGATAAACTAAAACTGTGACAATTGAAGAAGGCTGAAGTTAATAAGATAGTTAAGTTAATAATATACGCAATAAATCTGCTAAAAATTCTACAAAAAGGAAGAAAGTAGATAAGCGACACCTCGACTTCTAATATTCTGAATCTGAATACTTAACTCATTCATTTGAATTACCTTACGTTGACGCTGATGACAATCTGGACCCAGAGGACCTCGATAATGAAGAATGCATCATTTGCAGTAAGGTGAGCAATGGAAAACGGTGCAAATGTGCAAACTTTGGTCCCATTCCACCTGTACTGGTTGGGACAAAATCCAAGCCCGTGGTGATGCGATTTTTTTAATTGACTTCATTTCTTAAGGTTTGAATTTGAAATTTGGATTGATAATATTTCATTTGTTTAATGCTTTTACTTTACTCCGATTACGTTTGTTTTCTGTTATGTGCATTTTGTTATGATCAAGATGTGATCTCAACAATTTTAATTAGCTTTTTGATAGCATTTGATGTTGAATTAAATTGTTATCTCAGTTCGTCATCTCACCCGCACAGTCGGGTAAGATGACAAAAATGACTTATTTCGCTAAAATGAAATTTTGGAGCCTCAGATTTGAAAATAAAAATTTAGAAAAAATATCACCTTAAAGTAAAGAGTTGCAAGAAGATTATGCCGAAACAATAATTCTCCTACAACGAATATTGAAGTCAAAGAAAATCCCCAAAGCTATATGTCGTCATCTTTCCCGACTTTCCCCCACTTTCCGTTGATGAATTGAAAATTAATCATTAACCAGTACGAAAAATTCCACAAACTTTCACTACCCACTTCTCAAGTGTGCATTCCTTATGATTTTCATCAAATGAAGTTAAGGATTCAAAACCATTCCCTATTAAACCACTTTTATTTCTTTGAATAATAAAATAAATTAAGAGTTGTTCACTCTTCTACAAAACGCAGCAACCACAAAACAGCAGCAACTGATTTGTTTGAGAAGAAATATATTTATTTTTTTTATTGCTTCTCATTGAAAAAGTACAATAAAACACCATATTAAAAGGTAAATAAGAAAACTATTATTTAATGAAACCTAAAAACTTTTTTTTACATTTATTCTTATGAAAGTATCCCTTGAGGATCTACCGAAAACTTTCCAATTAAGGAAGTAATTAAAAGGAAAGTCATTTTTTTCATCACGCCCAAACCTCACATGCCTCATAAATCTTCATTTTTGGACTAACTTTTCACACTGTTGTTTTCTTGGAATTGCAACGCATCATTCTGTGCGAATACAACGAAAAATAAATATCTTCTTCATTTTCTTCATCCTGTAATGAATTAAAATATTCAAAAGAAGTACAAGAATAATGGATTGTTAATGGAAATGGCGTGGGACTGGCGTGACTTTTACGACCGTTTCTAACGGAGAGATGCAATTAAAATTTCTACAGCATTTCCGTTGTCTTACAGAAATTTGCGCAGAAAGTTTTAATGAAGCTTTTGTTGAATCTGCATTTGAAAACTACGAACATATGATAAGAAATGTAAATAAATAAAAGTCAGGTAAGAGCGTAAGCATGAAAAATGGCTTAAAAATATTTAAAACAACACACGATGGATTTTGATTCCATTGAACCAAATACACTTAAAGTCTGTTGAGAAAAATAAATTATACATTTTAGAAGAGTCGTTGAAAGAGAAGGCTTTATCGAATTTTATAGTTTTGAAATCTCAATCTTTAGGATTAAATTCAAAATTTTAAGAACTTTATCACTTTCTTTCTTTATGTTTTTTCTTACCTTAACGAATTTCTTATAGAATTTCTGAGAGACAGAAAACAGATGAGAAGACCAGAAGAAAAAAGAACAAACACTGAAGAATTTTCTAACTGGCAAAGCATTTTTTTTATATATGTGCATGATTGGAATCGTCAAAGGTATTTACATACCCCATATAAAATATCTGCTTTGATGGAAAATTATCGAATGTATGCCACATTTTATTTTATATTTTTATGTTCTCACCGGGAGATACATTTAAGAGGAAAATGAGAAGTCGGTTATGTAAGAAGAAGAGAAATGGAGACATATTAATTTTAAAATTACCGTGACGGGTTAAAAGACAGTTTTCTAAAAGCAGATTCAATATATCAGTGAAGTATTAAGAATGTTGAAATGGTTAAAGAAATGGGTCATACTGTTCCTGCATGGGTCATA
>BGPR01000092.1:50009-62187 GCA_013235015.1 Araneus ventricosus | reverse complement strand
GTCATACTGTTATAGCAGATTCAATATATCAGTGAAGTATTTAGAATGTTGAAATGGTTAAAGAAATGGGTCATACTGTTCCTGTTGATGGGGCAGCTGCATAAGGCGGCCATAAATAGGACCTATTTTGCAACAGGAAAAGATCATATATTTATAATGTGTAGTAGCCTACTGTTTATGTTTTCAGTGGATTTCCTCTTAATAAGGCACAATAATCCTTTTGATTATATTTTTATGTAACATACTTGTCTCACATTTCCTTATTTTCTTTATCTGCAATTTCATCCAAGATTTGTTTTTTGATTTTTTGCCGTTATCAACCATTATTGACAGTTGCCTGATCTAAGCAGACTTTGTGTAATTTATAATTCTTAAAATTACACCGTTTCAAAATCTGATGAATATTTTGTAATTACCCTGTATATTACACAAAAGAAGAGAAATACAGTAGCCTGTACTCTTTTCATCAGATCTGGATAAATCAAAAGACAAGTAAAAATTTACATTTCAACAAAAACTTAGTTGAAACTGAATAAATAATTCGGAAAAGTTAAAATGACTCAGAATTATGAATATTAGTTTTGTTGGGGATCTAAAAAAATGTGTTAAACTCTTTTTGAGATTTTCACTATTTAGCAGTCTTTTCAAGATTTCAATAATCACTTTGGTATATGTTTTGAAACTTTCAGACTTTAATTTTTTTACACCTAGCTTATACCATTCTAAAATATACTTTCTTGTCTTTTTTACCTTTGAGAATAAAATAATTAACAGCCAATGCAGAATAGAATTATAATTTTAAAATTCTTGATTTTGGTTCATAGTACATTGTGACAGGCAAAATGTTATGTTCTAAAATTTTTAAGCTGAAAGTCATTAATTTCAAGTGGAAAAATCAAGTTATTGATGCGAGAGAAATTTCTTCAATATAAAAGATTAATTTGACTGCAAAGAAAATATATCCAAATATTGATATTATGTATTTAAAAAAGAATAAATATGCATGGAGTTGAATGGATGGTTGGTTTTTGAAATCATACATAGCGCAATAAAAAAAGTTAATATTGACCATTTTTTGCTTCGTTTTGTATGTTGTAAAGTAAAAAACCAGTTTTAAAGAGACGTAAATTTACTTAAAGTAAGTTTTCTAGCAAGTTTTAAAAAATATTTCACACATTTTTCAATAAATCGTTTGCAAATGTGCCATTACAGCATGATTCGTAAAAATATTTATAGCTAGTTTGTTTTATGTATGATATCATTTTATAGAAAATTGACCTCTTCGTTCTAAAGAAAAAAAGAGTTCAAGGCATTATATCAAATCTCCTTTGCTTTTTTGCATTGTTTGAAATAAAAAAAATCATTCCGTTTGATTCATTTGTTGCAGACGACATTGCATGGAAAAAAAGTTAAGTTGAGAATAAATAGAGTGGTAAAAAATGTCATTTTTATGAAAGAAGTGAAAGAGAACAAAAGAAAAGTACAAGACGAACAAAACATTTTAAAAGAGGCAATTAAAATGGAAATACATGAAACGACGAAACGCAAAGGAAAGAGAATTAATTTCAAAGTGGAATATATTGTAAAAACTTGTTAAATATATCTTATCAAAGTCGGGAAGTTAATTTCCTAGAATTTAAAAAGCGGTGAAACAAATTATTAAGTGATTCTTTACAAGTTCTTTTCAATGTTTTACTTTTTACAAGTACCACAAATTTCCTCATTTTTATCTTTTTTGTTTTTCATTTCATTTAGTTGTTTATCAAATATAAAAATATCAACAAAAACTAAACTTCTAAGTTTTTACAACCGCTGAAAACATATTTTTGGTTGGTTTCCTTGGGTTTTTAATTAAATTGTGGAGGTTTCTGTTATCTTGTAATATCAATTTTTGGCTTGAAACAAAATAATGAAATCTAGTTCCTTTCTAAGATTATAAAGAGCCGCGGTGGCCTGGTGGTAATGTTTCGGCTTTGGAGTCGGAGGGTTCCAGATTCCAAACCCGATTCCACTGAAGATCTGTCGTGTATTGAGCCTGTTGCACGTTAAATCATGCTTTGGGATCAACCGTCCTTCTGTTGGTATGGTGTAAAAGTTTGGAGACGGGGTGCCAGATCAGGTGTCGTTCTCGCTCTCTGACAGCTGTTCAAAATTACGTGGCCCGTTCCAAAATAGCCCTCTTGTTGCTTTAAAACGGGACGTTAATATAACTAAAACTAAAGTTAAAACTCCTAAGATTAAAAATTGCAATATTAGGATGAAAGTTGCATAGTCTGTGTTCGGACTGAGAGAATTGCGAAGTGAGTGCATTACATTTCAAAAAATAATGTGAAAGTGAACACATGCAAGCTGATTCGCTAGGTATTGAAGGTATTGAAGTATCACGAGGACTCTTCGTTGTCAGAGCATAATATGAAAGTTTTACTTCAGGAACAGTTTTACTTCCGTTCCTGAAGTTTTTTAATCAAGATAGTTCTGCTCCAAGCTTCGTTGTCAGATATTGTTACTTTTTAGCGAAGGCTTAGTAACAAAAATTATGTGGAAATGAACATATACAAGCTGATTCGCCAGCCACTTGGTCATTTAGAATGAGTATGGGTGTGCAGGTATTGAAGCGACACGCGAAAACATCACGAGGACTCTTCATTATCAGAGCATAATATGAAAGTTTTACTTCAGGAACAGTTTTACATCTGTTCGTGAAGTTTTTTTAATAAAGATAGTTCTGCTTTGAGTTTCGTTGTCACAGATATTGTTACTTCTTAGCGAAAGGAATGCATTACCTTTCAAAAATTATGTGGAAATGAACACATGGAAACTTATTCGCCAGTAAGTTGGTCATTTAGAATGAGTATGGGTATGGAGGTATTGAAGTGATAGACGAAACCATCACGAGAACTCTCCGCTATCAGAGCGTAATATGCAAGTTTTATTTCTGTTCCCGAGTCTTTTCAATAAAGACAATTCTGCTCCGAGTTTCTTCGTCGCAGATAGTGTTACTTTTAGCGAAGAGAATGCATTACCTTTCAAAAATTATGTGGAAGTGAACATATACAGAACGCCGCCACTTGTCCCCGTGCCTGATGCCAATACGGCAACCGAATCGGTTGAATGGACATGGGACTATTGAACACCTGCAAGCTGATTCACCAGCCAGTTGGCCATTTAGAATGAGTATGAGTATGCAGGTATTGAAGGGATGCACGAAAGCATCATGAGGACTCTCCGTTATCACAGCATAATATGCAAGTTTTACTTCTATTCCCGAATCTTTTGATTAAAGAAAATTCTGCTCCGAGTTTCGTTGTTGTAGATATTGTTACTTTTTATACAGATGATAACCTTAAAAGATGCAAATTTATTACAATAAAAATATCTAAATGTGAAAAATGACATTTCGTGAGTATCTGAATCAACTAGACTATCGGCTTCCAAACTATGATATATATATATATATATATACACTATATGCCCAAAAGTATCCGGACACTTGCAGATTTTCACATTTTTTTGAATTTCTCCGGAATGGTCTAACTGAGTGCCTTTAAACTTCGGACATGTAAAGAATAGACAATAAATCACATTTTACATTGAAGATTCGGTCCTGAGGGCAATTAGGGGACCGTATACAAACTGATGAAGACAAAAAGGTTTTTGGCCCACCCCGCTTCACAGAATACTGATAACAAGATGAAACTTTCAGAAATGGTAATGTTTAATGTGCGTAATATTTACAGGAATTTTCGTAAACTCAGCTCAAATATTTAAGAAGATATAAAGGTTTTCTTTAAACAATCTCAAATTTCCCCACCTGTTTTATGCTTATAACATGCAGAGTTTTCTGTTATAATATACGAAACTTACAGAAAAGATGACAATATGTTAGAGAAGCATTATGTAAAGCTTTGGAAAAGAATTGCTAAATATTACAGGATTTATGAGCAGTTTTAGTAAATAATGTTTTACTGCGCATGTGCGAAACATAGTGTAATTTTTCTTTCACAACTTTAAAGCAAGATATATTGGGACACTTATATAAAAAATTCATTTCAGTATCATTAGTATTCAGAAAGATATCGGCATTACAACGGGCAGAATTTTAGCTCCTGTCGTAGGGAAGCTAAAAGATGAGGGGTTGTACACAAATTTATTTTTTAACTTTTATCTTTAAATAGTTACATTTAATTGTGTAGTGGTTAGAATTTGCTGCATATCCATGAACACTTATCAATTACGTGCGTAATTTAAATTCCAGCTATTAAGGCACTATAAATAACAAAAATTTTATTACTTTAATTATATTATTTACATGATTATTAACTAGTTACATATTACAATTTTACGACCAAACGATATTTTAAAATATATTTATTTTATGGTGAAACGATTTTTTGTCTAATTAATTTCTTTTCTTAAAATATTTTAATAATTCTACATATCTATTTTTAATTCGTTATGAATATTAGATGTGTTCATGGGTATGCAGAAAATTCTAACCACTATACAATTCAATATAACTATTTAAAGATACAAGTTTTAAAAATATCTATTTGTGTACAACCCCTCATCTTTTAGCTTCTCTTCGACAGGAGCTAAAATTCTGCTCGTTGTAATACCGATATCTTTCTGAATACTAATGATATTGAACTGAATTTTTTTATATAAGTGTCCCAATATATCTGGCTTTAAAGTTGTGAAAGAAAAATTACACTATGTTTCGCACATGCGCAGTAAAACATTATTTACTAAAACTGCTCATAAATCCTGTAATATTTAACAATTCTTTTCCAAATTTTTACATAATGCTTCTCTAACATATTGTCATCTTTTCTGTAAGTTTCGTATATTATAACAGAAAACTCTGCATGTTATAAGCATAAAACAGGTGGGAAAATTTGATATTTTTTAAGAAAACCTTTATATCTTCCCAAATATTTGAGCTGAGTTTACTAAAATTCTTGTAAATATTATGCACATTAAACATTACCATTTCTGAAAGTTTCATTTTGTTATAAGTATTCTGTGAAGCGGGGTGGGCCAAAAACCTTTTTGTCTTCATCAGTTTGTAGACGGTCCCCTAATTGCCCTTAGGACCGAATCTTCAATGTAAAATGTGAGTTATTGTCTATTCTTTACATGTCCGAAGTTTAAAGGCACTCAGTTAAACCATTCTGGAGAAATTCTAAAAAATGTGAAAATCTGCAAGTGTCCGGATACTTTTGGGCATATAGTGTACATATATATATATATATATATATATATATATATATATCAAAACAAACTTAGAAACACAAAACAAAAACTCAAAAACAATCAAGACACAATGGCACAAAATAGATAAAAACCAAAATAAAATTGAAGAATGTCATAGCGAGCCGCTCGTCAGGAAGAGAAGCTCGCTCATGATATTAATTTGTGCTTTTTTCTGCTAACGACAAACGAAATCCGTTAAAATATGCCGCCATCCCCTCTAAAAGCACAAGACAATTAAAATGGAATTAAATGGAATATATATATATATATAGTTAAACATTTCAATTAATCATAACATGTATTATATTTTCAATATATGCAAATATTAATCTAAGAATTAAAATTAAAATCAAATTACCTTATCAATAATCATACAAATGAAATACAAAAGATAGTTTGATTAAAGACTCTTACACTATGAAAAAAGACAACCTAGAATTGGAATTCCAACAATCAAATGCCTATCAGCCTTGGGAACTGATATGTATCGCATTAAATCTAGATTTTGTGGCGCCAACCCTCTGCGAACCCAATTGTTGGAAAAACAAAAAACTAGGGGAATGAATCCCCAAAATCTTTCAAGATTAGAAACGAGAAAGTATATAACTTACAGCATATCAATTTAATAGTTATAAATATTGTTAGGACTTGCGCATTATCTTAAAGACAGTTCTGCATTTAAAGTGAAAATATTAAATCTAAATTAAGCTTTTAATACTATAATAAAACACTATGAAAATATTAACTATGAATTAAATGTAACCTTTTATAATAATATATATATTTTTAGAAATGTACATAAAAATAAATAAATGAATATATGATGCAATCTCACCTTTTATCTAGTGTCGCCATCTACCTATGAAGTGATTTACTAAAATCTTTGTTAATTCCATTATATATGATCACATCAAGAATAAATCTAAAAGACTTTTAATTTAATGGTGTTAAATATTTCTTATTAACATAAACATACATAAAATTTATAGTATAGCTATATCTGATAGTATTTTCAAGAAATGTATAAATATGAGAATGCTGATTCTAAAATAGTGCTTCTATGAATATAATTTAAGACGATATTTTTATAAATTTTACGACCAATTTTGTTATTCAATACGGTAACTTGTTTATATTGAACTGAAAAGTGTTTCTGTTATCATAAATCTTAGTGCTTTATTTATTATTAACTATTTTTATTTCAAGATCTAGAAAATCTGCAGAAGAAAAACCTTCATTAATTTTCAGTAATATCAAATATTCTGGATAAAAGTCAATTTGTGGTGCGTATAGGGGATATATATATATATACAAATCCCCTATTTTTTCGTTTTTCTAACAATTGGCTTTCGCATAGGGCTGGCACCACAAAATTTAGAGTACCCAAGACTGACAGACATTTGATTGTTGGAATTCCAATTCTAGGTTGTCCTTTTTCATAGTGTAATATTCTTTAATCAAACTATCTTTTGTATGATTATTGATAAGGTAATTTTATTTTAATTTTTAGATTAATATTTTTATATATTGAAAATATAAAACACGTTTTGATTAATTGAAATATTTAACTATATACATGTATATTAACAAAAGAAATTAAAACCGATCGGAAAACATTAAAACCATTTCAGAAAAGAAAAAACAAAATAACATAATTAATCTTTGCATTTTCAGCAATTTTATCTCGAATGGTGAAAATATTTTCTTACAGATTAAAGGAATTCCACAAGGATCTTGTTTTTCTTCTTTAATTGCAAATCTATTTCTTCATTATTACGAAAAGAATACAGCTTTAAGTTTAAAATCAGCTTTTAGATATGTAGGTGACATCATAATTTTTAATTTTAAAAGTTTTTCTACAGTTAGTGGGAATATTTATCCCGAGGAACTAAAATTAACAAAAAACTAACGATATTAATATTAAAGCTATTTTTCTTGATTTAGATATTGACTGTCATAACTAATTAAACTTAAGCATTTGTAACAAAAGAAAGGAATTTAAATTTAATGTTAATAGGTTTAACTTTTGGAATTCAAATATCTCATTGAAGATCTATAAACACACAATATCACATCAATTACTAAGGATTAAAAATATTTGTAACAATTCAGAATCAAAGAAAAAGGAAATTGAATATTTTAGAAACAATCTTGATTCCAATAAAATTCCCAATTCTCTTTATTTACCTTTATACCATAGCGTTTTATAAGTTTAATATAAAAATACACTTACTTTATTTACCTTTAGTCTATAGCATTTTACAGTTACTTTCATTTTTGTTTAATTGTCCATTTTTTATATATTGATACCCTTAAAAAGGTTCTTAAGACTTTTCACGGCTAGAAAAGGTTTCTAAAACTTTTCACTGCTAATAAAATATTAATCGAAACTCGTGACGTAAACTGTTAAACTTCATAACCTAGAACACGTCAGCACTTCTGAAAATTCCAATGTACGCATGCCGCGTGCTTTTGCATCTAAATCTCACTCATGTCTTATTTATGTATTTATGGATTTTTAGGTGAGTATTGATATCTTTTTCTTCGTTTTTTATATTATTGGTTTTAAAATTTGGTCTCATGTATTTTATTTCAATAGAAATGAATTTTTTGGTTGATATTTCTTTGTTTCAAAATATTGTTTTTTAGTTCGGTGTTCCGGGGAAACAAACTCTTTTTAGCATTATTGCTAGAGTTTGTGTAAAAAAACACCGATAATAAATATACGCTCGTTCGGGATTTCCCTGCTGGTGACGCAGCCGGGACGTTAGCGTTATGTTCTGTTTTGTTATTTTGGACTTTACTTTTCTGAAATGGTTTTAATGTTTTCTTTTGTTAATAATTCTCACTTTCCGGATGTACTGCTGCATTGGCGCATTCACCGTGTAAGTGAAATTTTTCCACATTTAAATCTGTTTAAGAATTTATATTAACCATAAAGTATCTGTTTTCTAATGTTTACTTCATTTGAATTAGTATTTCTTCGATTAAAGTATTAAATTATTGATTGGTTATTGCTCTTTTTATATGTCAAGGTCTTTTATTTTGTTTTCTTTATTCGTTTATTATTGTATATGTAATAATCTCACTTAGTTTTAGTTTAAATTCTAATATTATATATTTTAAAAATTTACTACAATACTAATGTATTCCAAAATTACATATCTTAAACTCCAGTTTCGTTTTATTTCCCACGATGGAGGTATATTAAATCATGCATTTTGACATATTTATTATTAAAAGAATACTTTAATCGCTTCCACGTGCCTAGAGAAACGACTTGTTGGCGCCAGACGTTTCCCTAAAACACCTACGTAATTTGCTAAAAATAGCTAATATTCTGTTTACTTTGATCACGTGTCTATATGTTAATCCCCTATATGAGAGAACGGAAGGATTTTTCGTTCGCTTCTGACTTCTGCTTTTGAAATTAAATGTCAACATTTTATGTTCAAAAGGAACACAAAGATCAAAGATTTTCCACTGTGATATATATACACTATATGCCCAAAAGTATCCGGACACTTGCAGATTTTCACATTTTTTAGAATTTCTTCGGAATGGTTTAACCGACTACCTTTAAACTTTGTACATGTAAAGAATAGACAATAACTCACATTTTACATTGAAGATTCGGTCCTGAGGCAATTAGGGGACCGTCTACAAACTGATGAAGACAGAAAGGTGTTTGGCCCACCCCGCTTCACAGAATACTGAACAAGATGAAACTTTCAGAAATGGTAATGTTTAATGTGTGTAATATTTACAGGAATTTTCGTAAACTCAACACAAATATTTGGGAAGATATAAAGGTTTTCTTAAAAAATCTCAAATTTTCCCTTCTGGTTTTTGCTTATAACATGCAGAGTTCTCTGTTATATTATACGAAACTTACAGAATAGATGATAATATGTTAGAGAAGCATTTGTGTAAAACTTTGGAAAAGAATTGTTGAATATTACAGGGATTATGAGCAGTTTTAGTAAATAATGTTTTAGTGCGCATGCGCGAAACATAGTATAATTTTTCTTTCACAACGTTGAAGCCAGATATATAGGGCAACTTATATAAAAAATTCAGTTTAATATCATTAGTATTCAGAAATATATTGGCATTACAACGAGCAGAATTTTAGCTCACGTCGAAGAGAAACTAAAAGATGAGGGGTTGTACACAAATTGATATTTTTTAAACTTATATCTTTAAATAGTTATATTGAAATGTATAGTGGTTAGAATTTGCTGAATACCCATGAACACATGTAATATTCGTAACGAATAAAAAATATATATATGTAGAATTATTAAAATATTTTAAGAAAAGAAATTAATTAGATAAAAAAATCGTTTCGCTCTAAAATAAATATATTTAAAAATATCGTTTGGCCGTAAAATTGTAATATGTAACTTGTTAATAATCCTGAAATGATATTATTAAAGTAATAACATTTTTGTTATTTATAGTACCTAATTAGCTGGAATTTAAGTTATGTACGCAATTGATAAGTCTTCATGGGTATTCAGCAAATTCTCACCACTATACAATTCAATATAACTATTTAAAGATATAAGTTTAAAAAATATCAATTTGTGTACAACCCCTCATCTTTTAGCTTCTCTTCGACAGGAGCTAAAATTCTGCTCGATGTAATGCCGATATCTTTCTGAATACTAATGATATTGAACTGAATATTTTTATATAAGTTGCTCTATATATCTGGCTTCAAAGTTGTGAAAGCAAAATTACACTATGTTTCGCGCATGCGCAGTAAAACATTATTTACTAAAAATGCTCATAATTCCTGTATTATTCATCAATTCTTTTCCAAAGTTTACACAAACGCTTTTCTAACACATTGTCATCCTTTCTGTAAGTTTCGTATAATATAACAGAAAACTCTGCATGCTATAAGCAAAAAACAGAAGGGAAAATTTGAGATTTTTGAAGAAAATCTTTATATCTTCCCAAATATTTGTGCTGAGTTTACGAAAATTCCTGTAAATATTACGCACATTAAACATTACAATTTCTGAAAGTTTCATCTTGTTATCAGTATTCTGTGAAGCGGGGTTTGCCAAAAAACCTTTCTGTCTTCATCAGTTTGTAGACGGTCCCCTAATTGCTCTCAGGACCGAATCTTCAATGTAAAATGTGAGTTACTGTCTATTCTTTACATGTACGAAGTTTAAAGGCAGTCGGTAAACCATCCCGGAGAAATTCTAAAAAATTTGAAAATCTGCAAGTGTCCGGATACTTTTGGGCATACAGTGTATACCCAAGCGTCTATGCAAAGATGTATTGTATGTGTTTATGTATATAGAAACAGTGGAGTCTCGTCCATTAGATTCGCAGAGCTGTAGTCTCCCTGGAATTATTTCAAAAGATTGTATTTTCGTTTTTATTCTAATTGGTTTACTTTTCCACTTTGAGAGTTGAACGGAAATGGTAAAAAAGTAGTAGAAAACGTAAAAGGAAGACGGAAAATCAATCAAGAATTAAGAGACAGACAGACGAGATCTGCATAGAGCTTTGCCCCTCCTAAGGATCAAATTTCGTACACTGAACAACGTGGAGAGCTCAGTCGGGTGAAAAAAGCAACCCTTTCTCCCACTGAAATTAGATGTCTTTGAGCTGAGTTTTCTACAGCTTTCGACTGGCGCTACTTCCTCATCTGACATTTTTCGCCTTTTCTCATTAGTCCAGTCATTAAGTAGTTTTTTTAAATCAAATTTTGGAGAAGTTGTAATTTTTTGCTTTTTCGTGTTTTTTGGGGCACTGATTACGAATCTGGGGTTTGCCATCAAAACTTTTTATTGGAATTTTAGCTACAGCCAAAAAACAATGAAAAATGTTTCCCAGTTTTTTGCTTATAAATCAAAACTTTAATATTTTTGCTTATAAGCTTCAAACTTTTTTTGCTTATCAATTTTTAGTATATTATCATTATATACCAAAATAATCAACACAAGATTTCTTACAACTTAGTACTATACAACTTCTTCAGCACTGCTGACAAGCGTCACTGTATAGGTATAATGTATTAGATGTGTTTGTATTTTTTTAACTTGCATTTTTTGTTAGTGGGCCTCAATACTTTTTACGCAACAGGTGGTCCTCACAACAAAAAAATCGGGAACCACTGAACTAGACTACATGGATCTCAGATTTTTTCAAAAATGGAGGTTTTTTTTCATTTAAAATTACATAAAGCTGAAATAGGTCGAAAAATATTTTGCTTAATATGGTATGTATTATTACCCTGGCATGATTGTGTTTCTTCATGCAAAAGAAATTTCCACTTTTATGCTAATGCGTACGCCAAATAGCATTGTTTTAATATATCTCAGATAGATCGATAAATATTGAATTATAATGAAAAAATCAATGTATTACCGCATAAACTGTCTAATTATCAAGAGTCAGGGAATCTTATACAACAATGCATTCTCCGTGTTATGTACAATATTTAAAAAGAAACTTTTATATGAGATTACATTGAAAGATTCTAATTATAGCTCAACCTCTTCAAAATTGCTTTCCAAATACAGTAGAACCCCGGTTAACCGAACTCGGTTTAACCGAAACCAGGATTATCCGAAATGCCTATGAAATATCAAATCCAATAAACACGTACCTTACTGCAGGGAACTAAACGCGAAGGCGAGAGTTTTTTCAACTGTATCCCCAATTTTTTCTTTTTAGCTTCTCCAGGAAGAACAGGAATTAAATTTAGAAATCTAAAATTAAAATTAAAGGGTACTAACAATATTAATTACAATCTTGTTTATCTGTGCCTGACAGTAACTGTATTCCCAATCTTTTCTTTTTAGCCTCTCCAGGAAGAACAGTGATTAAATTTAGAAAGCTAAAATCAAAATTAAAGGGTATTAACAATATTGCTTACCTGTGTCTGTCAGTAACTGCA
>BGPR01000092.1:24313-49999 GCA_013235015.1 Araneus ventricosus | reverse complement strand
TTTTTTCTTTTTAGCCTCTCCAGGAAGAACACTGATTAAATTTAGGAACCTAAAATTAAAATTTAAGGGTATTAACAATATTAATTGCAATATTGTTTACCTGTGCCTGTCAGTAACTGTATCCCCAATTTTTTCTTTTTAGCCTCTCCAGGACGAACAATGATTAAATTTAGAAATCTAAAATTAAAATTAAGTGGTATTAACAATATTAATTACAATATTGTTTACCTGTGCCTGTCAGGCTCACTGCGCCTGACGGAGGTTTAACTTTAATAACGAGCGAAAGTGTAGCATTCAAAGATAGTTTTGAATTCGTTTGACACTCAAAATATTTCAGAATTACATACTGTAATTCGATACAAAATATTAATAGATGTTCATGGCTTAACCGAAAAAATCGTTATCCGAAACGGCTCCCCCCGTCTCTAGTTTGGTTAACCGGGGTTACACTGTACTTTATCTTAAGAATATGGTTGATAGCTCATTCTGGGCACGGAAGTATGAAAAAAAAAATGAAAAGAAAAAGAAAAAATAAAAAGAAAGAAAGAAAAGAAAAAAAAAAGAAAAAACCTTTTCTAATGTCTATCAAAAATTGGAACCTTTCATCTAATATCAAGATTGCAGAAACGTTTTGATTCAATTTAGCCTCCAAACTTAAAAGAACAAATTGATCTTCTACGGTGAGTAATAGAATCAAAAACGCCTTCTACGAAATTTTATTTCGATCATGTCTGGATTTTAATGGATAATTAAGTGTTGAAAATATTTACCTTAACATTATTTTTCTTAAATAAAAGAAATAAAGATAAAAAAATGTTAACTTATTTTTTACTAGATTGTTAAACATATTAAAATACCAGTTTTAAAAAGCGGGAGAGAAAGTTCTTCCTTGGTAGTTCATGTATTTTTGTTGTTGTTTGTGCATAAAATAACGAAAAAATTTGGAAATATCAAAATCGTATAATATATAAAGTTTATATGCGAGTAAAAGTTTAAACGAGTAAAAAAAATAATTTCCCTGTTTCTAATATATGAAATAAGATTTCTTTGCTCTCAATAGAAAATAGTGCATTTTTTTTGAAAAACCATAAGAAATTAATAAAGCAATGTGTTACAAGGAAAAAAGATTGAACAGGCTTTTTTTCACTGTCTTTGAAATATAGAATGTTAAAAGAAAGCAAAGTAAATTATCGAAAAGAAAATTCGATGCTTCCAAAAGTATGATTTGCAAAATATTATTTTCAAAAAGGGGAGTGATCTAGAAAACGTTTTTAGATGAAAAATAAAATTAAAAATTGAAAAGACTAAACAGTTTTAGATAAAAATAAACAAAACTTAAACTAAAGAAGCTAAGTTGTTTTAAAAATAATTAAAAACAATAAAAAAGGTAAATAACAGTATCACTATATTTATTAGCAATATATAAAAACGACGACGTTAAGTAATCAGTTGAAATCTGCAGATTCTGTTAATTGCGAAGAGTTTTTTTTGTGTTTTGCTTAATATCTGAAGACTGGCTTAGATTTTCACCCTTAAAATTCTAATATATTCCCATATTTTATTACATCGATTTTAAATTTCCTGCTCGACTTTAACAGGTAAACATAGAATGTTATAAAAATATTTATTCGTTTTCTTTCGGTAAGTTAAGTTAAACAAATTCTGTCCCTTGTTTTAGAAATAAGAGAAAAAATTAAGAAATTGCAATTTCTTTTCCCTTCGTTCATGAATCTGATCTAAACAATGAAAACGAAAAAAAATATGCGAGTTTCATATTTTCATTAAAAGGTCACGGAAAGACAAGTTCTTCTATTAACCCCTTTCTTTAGAATATCTATCATATGAAATTCTTTTGGAGGTTGTATTGAAATTCGCATAAAATACCGATAGCTATAACTTTTTATAGATATCAGTATGAGATATGATTGCGTTTAAACCTCTAATCAATCCCTTATAATGTTGGTTTTCAAAAGATTCGATGTATCCTTTCTAAAAATCTAGAAATCAACAAGAATTGCACAGATTTACAAGATTTTGTTACCCCCCCCCCTCAACTCCTCTAAAGTTCAGCTCTTCTACTGTCAAGGAAAATTCCTTGCACTTCGAAACTTCCTAATAACTTATCTCTCGACCTCTTTCCTTTATTCGAAGTTCTCTTACGACAAAAAACGAGCAACCAAAATATAAATGCCCACAGCATCACTTCTTCCTCCCCCAATTTAGGAACAAAAAGACAACTCAATGTCACCATGCCTATTGGAACGTAGACAAACAATTTTTTGCTCTTTCATTTATCCTCTCTGGAATGAATGGAGGAGTTATCAAGATTGTCGCCTCTTGCTTCGTTTTTGTTTATTATTACAGAAAAGGCGTCCCACTTTTTCGTTATTTATTGTGTCTTTATTACTTTTGCTTCTAAAATATTTCACAGCGCCACTTGGCTGGGTAGATATCATTTGATGGCAATACAGGCAAGAGAGACACGCACCTCTTGCTTTAGAGAGTTTATTGGAAAACGCTTCTGACCTACTTGCGACAATTTTCGTATTCCTGATATGACGTGGCTGAGAAACCATTTGGTTTCAAAAAACAATTTTCGTTTATTATGGAGGTACTTCAAAATAACAATCTCGAATTCTTTGAAAATGGAAGTCAAGTAAGAGAGAGTATTTTATTCGGTGGAAGGAATATGTTTCATGTTCTTAGTCGCAGGAAGGAAAACCCTTTGAGTACATGGACGATAAACAAAACAGATGGAAAATAGCCATGAAAAATATTTACAATATGTATTTTTATAATCACAAAAAATTAAATAATTTTGGCGAAAGAGGTGCTTCACTTTAAAAACATTGAAGAATGTTAGCATAGTTTTTTCAAACTTCGAGTTTGGAAACTTCAAACGATGCTCTTATCGTTTAGCTAAATAATGAGCATTTAAAAAAACCAATTAATTCATTGATAATCACAAAGATATAGTGAATAAGTTGTTTCAATAATTGTGAAATTTTAGCATTTACGTTTTCTTTAAAATTGTATGATTTTTTTAAAACCTCCCCCAAAACATTTGATTTGTTGTGTTGGGACTTTGAAACTACAAACTTGCTTTCTTGAAAAAGAAATTCTCTAGGAAAGTTAATTTTTTTTGATAAAAAAATTGTTTAGAGCTTAAAATTGCAGAGAATCTCTTTTTTTCGCTATATATATATATATATATATATATATATATATATATATATATATATCGAAAATTGTATAATTGTAAATCATGTATATATATATATATATATATATATACATGATTTGCAAATACAGTTTTAGCGAATATCGTTTGTTTCATCTATAATATAATTTTTTTAAAATTTATTCTCAAATGCATTCTGCATTCAAAAGATAATGATATCAAACCTTTTATTTTATTTTACACTGTTTCTAAATGAATAATTCATTCTATTTTATTCAACTGTCTCAGATGACATTACATTAAAAAAAAGGCTGAATTCCCAATAGACTACTAGAAAATGTCATTTCAATGCAAGAAATGAATGAGAAAAAAACTGAAAAAACAATTTAAATGAAGCATTTAAAGTGAAAAGATCAGAAAGGGAAAATGGAAAAAAACATTGAGTGAAAGAAAAATTAATTTCTAAGTAGAATATTTTATAAAAACGTGCTAAATACATTCTATCAAAGCCGGAAAGGTAATTTTATGGAATTTAAATAGTCTTGAAGCAAATTTTTAAACTAATGTTTTAATGTCCTTTACTTATTGTTTTATTTTTTACAACAAACTTCTTCTTTTTAATTTTCATTTCTTCAAATCGTAACGCAAAATTGAAGATGCTATTAAAATACCCTTATAAGATTTTTACGTCTAGCGAAAAATTGTTTTTTTTAGCAAATTGTCATTAAAACATCATGCAAGCTACAGGTGTCATAACATAATTTAGGCTCAAAGTATGAAAATTAAATAATAATTTTTTAAGATTCAAATTCAGCCATAAAAAATTAAAACCACGAAAACATAACTGCATTGCCTGATTTCCGATTCTGAGAACTGGAAAGCAGGAGCTCTTTTCTTAAAAAAAAAACTTTTGAGAAAATATTTGCATTGAAGTTGATTTGAAAGCCAATACTGTGATTAAATTGAGTTATAGAGGTATTCAAGGGAAATTTGAAACTATTAGCTGGATTTTTCGTTCATCAGGATATAATACAGTGTTGGCCAAAATTGGGGAAACTTTTGAAATTTGCACATTTTTTCGAATATCTCCCAAAAGGCTAAGTGGATTTTCCTTGAATTTCAACCATGTAAAGAACAGGCTTAAACCTACAATTTAGGAGATTCGGTCAAGAGGGAATTTAGGGGCACGGACCCTTATCATTTAGCTTCTCTTAGAGTGTACTGAAATTCCCTTTTATGAAATGCAGATCTCGGCGCGAATATTAACGGTATTGAGCTGAAATGTTTATATAAGTTTTCTTATATATCTGGCGCTGAAGTTGTGAAAGAAAAATTACGCTACCTTTTGCATGCGCAGTAAAAAATTATTTACTGCAAATACTTATATTTTCTTTAGTATGCACAGTATTTATTTCAAATTTTTATTTTGGGTTGCTAGTATATTTACATATAATCTTTATGTTCTGTACAATTTCGTTTAAAAATCTACATGTCATGAGAAAAAAACATGCTCTAAAATTTCGGCTTTTTAAAGAAAACTTTTATATCTTCCAGAATATACTTTGTATTTCTGCGAAATTGCATGTACGCAATGATCGTAATAAAAATAACCATTCATAAAAGTTGCAAATCATTATCAGCTTTCTGCGAAGCGGGCTGAACCAAAATCCCTTTTCGTTTTTATCACTTTCTCGTTTGTCTCTCTAAATGCCCTCGTGATGGAATATTCGGTGTAAATTGTGAGTTTAAAGCTATTCTTTAGACGGTCGAAGTTCAAGGGAAATCAAGTTAGACTTTCCGGAATTATTCGAAAAAATGTGCAAATTTTATGATGTTTCCTCATCTTTGGCCACCACTGTACGAGAATCAGACTGCTGTTCTTTAATCTGTTGTTAGAAGATACGAAGCTATGAATTGAATTTAATTGAAGCAGACACTGTCAATTTTAGATGCATGATATAATTTTTAACCTTAAAAGTGAGAATTTATTACACAGAATTATTATTTGGAGTGAAGATCTTAACATTTCGTGCATACCTTCACCAGTCGATCCAAATGATCCCTAGAAAAGAATAAATGCTTTTTTGACGCAGTGTATTCCACAAATAGACTCTTATGTCATAAAATCCAATACAAACCGAACATCACTCAGCTATAGACTACGTAAATCTCTGTTTTTTTTAAATGAGGTAACCACAGCAGTGAGAATTATTTGAAGCTTTAAGAAGATACTTTTGAATAATGCGGTATTGAATTGTAATTGAGAGATTATCGTATTTATGCCAACAGGAAATTGAGATTTTCCCCATTATTCCATACTAGAAACTGCATTGGTTAAATATCTTTTAGAATATATATTTCAAAACTATTTTGTTCGTTGCTTAGGTTTTTTCATTATTATAAAAAATCCTAAATATTTAGTTACACTTAAAAAAATCAACGTATTATTGCATAAGCTATCTACATTTTAATAGACAGTAAAAAAAGCATTGAGCAATTTTTGCGTAATATTTAAAAATAAGAAGCCTTTATATGAGATTATATGAACGCATTCTATTTCAATCTTTTCAAAATGGCTTTCCAATTACTTCACCTTAAGAACGTTATTGGTAGCTAATTCTGTGCACAGAGAAGTAAGAAAGAAAAAAAAGTGAAAACTTTTCAGAATTTCATTCAAAAACTGGAATATTTCATGCAATATTCAGATCGCAGAAACGTCTTGATCCAATTTAGCTTCTAACCTGATGGCTCTTAAACCGACTTCTTAAGAGCTCAATTTGATCTTATACGGTGAGTAATCGACTTAAAAACCCCTTCGGCAAAAAATTATTTTGAGCACGTCTGCATTTTAAAGGCTAAATAAGTTTAGAAAGCATTTACCTTGCAAAAATATTTTTCTTGAATAACAAAAAGGAAGATAAAAGAAGATAAATAATCATCTCTTTCACTAGATTATTAAACATATTAAAAACACCAGTTTTAGAAAGTGAGTAGGACAAGTCTTGCAAGATATTTCCTATTTTATTCCTTTGCTGTAGTTGGTGGAAGAATTTGAATATTTTGCAAATTTAAAATCGTCTAATGTACTGTCCAACAATGACATCTTCTTGTTTTGAAATTTTTACCTTAAAAGAAACAAGATATTTTTTCCATAATGTTTTTTCTAATCTCTGTAGCAAGATTCATTGGTCTGAAAAGAAAACAGCACATTACAGAAAAACGCAAGAAATTATTAGGCATTGCGTTGCAAAGAGAAAAGACATATGTTTTTGAATCTCCGAAGGATAAGATTATGTGAGTGAGAGTTAGTAAGATTACAAAGGAAAGAAAAATAAATTAGCGAGGAGAAAATTTGAAGTTTCTAAAAGCATAATTTGCAAATTATTATTTCGAAAATTGGAAGAAATTTAGAAGTTGCTTTAAAATAAATAAATATATTTTCAGACTTTGAATACCAATTTTTTTTGATAAAACTGAAAACTCAAATAGCTCTTAAATGACTTAATAACTATATATATATATTTATTAATCGATCAAGTTAAGAGATTTAGAGATGACTGGAGATAATATACTGGAACTTGATGGAAATCTCTTATTACAGTTAATAACGATGAATGTTGTGTATTTTATAGGAATATATCTTTACACCTTTTATTTTTTAACCGTGTTGAAAGCCGAAAACTAACTTCTTAACCTTCAATAGGCGCATTGGACCAAACTGTCACACTTCCTATGTTTTATTACTTAATGATTACATTTATACTAGTGAACTTAAATGTTTTCTGCGACCAACGTTTAAACCCGTTAAGAGGGCTGTATAAAATTAAATTAGCACTTCTATAATTCTCTAAAGATGTAACTATTATGCACAGTCATTCATCACAGCCCTGTATCTAATTACATTCTGCCATACTGTTGGAAGACATATGGCCTTATTCGCCATCCATGGTTAAACCATGATCAGCGGTTAAACGATGTGTCTGCCACGGTAATGCTGACCGAGATGAATCGTCAAATGTATACCCTAGCGGATTGCTATTTTGGGATGGTTTCTCAATTTCTCGGTTGTTGGCGATTTTTTAAATTTATTTTTTTCCTCGCCAACTAGCCAGTTAGGGTGTACATCCAGCCGATCATTTCGGTCAGCATTCGCTTGTTCGTGTAAATTCCCGTTTAACCGCTGATCGTGGTTGAAGCATGGATGGTGAATAAGGCCCTTATTACATCATCAGCAAATCACTTCTGTTGGTGATCCGCAGCGATCCTCTCATGGACGAGTTTTCTGCTTTGTTTATTTGGGGTCTTGTAGAGCTTTCATTATACCGACCAACTTCGGGTGTAGTGCTTGGTCAGTGGGAAGCTTCAAGATTTCAACACTCTGTTTGAAGATGTTCATTAATGTTTAAAGTAAAGTTTTTTAATCCTTTAGCTTAAGGATACTTGGAAAATATTAAATTTGATGTTCCTATTTCTGTAGCTCTCAATGTTTGCTTAAAACAAGAGCATCGTTTTGTAGAAAGACCGCGATAATTGTTCGTTATCGCTCATTTTTGGCCACTTCTAAGGCTTCTTCGGCAGTTACATTTTTAATCAAACGATTCAAATATTCATTGGCGATTGAATTTTAACCAAACCATTTAGCTAATTAAAACAGTTCCGTTTCGAATTTATTCATTTTAAAAGCCGTTTTTTTTCAGAATTTGAAATAAAAAGAAGTAAAAGAACTCGAAGAACACAGAATTTAACACTTTGAGTACTAAGGAAGAACTGGTAACATTCGATGCCTACAGTATCCAAACAGATTTGGAGATTGCTTAAATGGAAGGATTGCCTTAAAACGATTTGTGAATCCAAAATAAATAAAAGAGAAAACTCGTTCATACCATAAATACTCATCTGTGCTGATATAAAACACTCTTGCATTGTTTTTCCATATACTTTTGGAAAATGATTAGAATAAGCAGTCCGTCGTCAATTGACATCCAAAAAGAAGTAAAGAATTGAGAACTGAAAAGTTATAATTATGAAGTCACCTGAACGATATATGTTTTACTTTCCATATTTAACAAATTACATCACTGTCGCGTTCAACAATATCTTGATATGTGTCCTTGAAATCCTGGTGACAGATTTGTACGAATTTTATCCATTCTTCGTATTCCATGAACATATTTAAAAGGCGAGTGCTCTTTTTCTGCTCCACTTTAAATCACCGCACAATGCAAATGAATGAAATAATACAGATGTTTTTGTGCACTGTTTGACTTTTCCCAGCCGTCTTCTTTCAGTCCAGACGTCCAATAAAATTTTACATTACAATAGTACAGCCGGAACGCCACTCGATTCTAAAGTGAAAATGTTATTAATACTACTAATCAGCAGGTGGAATTAGTGATCAAATAATCCTAGAGAGACATTGGGTTTTCCATCTTCCTCTATTACTATTCCAACTAGGACACGGCCTTTACGAAGGGACTAGAACGATGCAAGCAGAAAATAGCTTCTTTGGAGGCTTTCCACTACACTGTACATTTTAATAAGATTTTTAACTAGATAACATTTTTAAAATTTATCGTCAAATTTCGAAAGTTGGTTATCGATAATCCAGATAATATGAAAAGACATCTTGTGCGATGGAAAGATGTGAAGAATATTTCAAATAAAAACACCATAACTTTAATTTAATCGATAGCTTATTTTACTGCATTTTTTCCTCAAAAAAAATTCATTACTTTTTAAAAAAATTTGGTACGTCGAAAAATTGTGCGCCATTGATTGCTTTTTGTAGAAATCCAAACAAATTGAGTTGAATGAAATAAGAAATTTATGGGAATTTTTTTTCATTGTGCTGATTTAATATTAATGGAGTTGAGATTTTTTTTTTGTTTCGTTTCTGAAAATATCAGTCTATGCTATGTTATGTAGGTTAGTGCCACTTACCTTCTATTACAATATATCTGCCCAATCGATTTCCGTATACTGATATTTATAGATGATTAACAGTTTCACATTTACATAACTATCTTATCATAAAATTGTGTATCTTAAGCTTAACGAAGTTCATAAACACATTGAGAAATGCGTAACTAGAAATATAAGGTATTTTTAATTTAAAAATTAATTTTAATTTTATCACTGTAGTGCAGAAATTCTCCTAAAACAAAAAAGTAAAACACTAAAATTAGTTTTTGCTTCTTTCGATTGCAAATATGAAAAATGAACTTTAATTTTTAGCATTGAATTCAAAATTGGAAGAAGTATGATGCAAGTATGAAGGAAGAGCTGCTTAAAAGCTGCTATTTTTAAATCAATTTAATTTCAAAATGGAGGTGTTAAGTACAAAAATTTTAATCAAGTAACTATTTACTACATTATTTATACAGAGTTAGTGTGGAGAAATGTAGTATACCTATTTCAAATTTGCTTCTCTGTTTGTAGCTGTTTTATGTATACTTAATTTTTTTGAAACTTTTTTCCTTCTTTAGAATTTTTTTATTTGTTGGTGAAAGAGAAATCGGAGAAAAATTACTCTTTCCACCTTAATTATGCTTGTTTATATGGCGAAGGGAAAAAAAAGAAGTAATTATCAACCTCACAACGAGAAAGAAAAGTTTTACATAAAAACCCACAACAGACATGAACAGGTGTTTATCCCTTTAAAGAATGTAGTTCCCTTCTCATATTTATGCAAACAGATATTTATCATAAATGCAATATTTTTTTCATGTATAGCTGATAGGTTAAAAACTTTTTTTTTCCTTGAGAGCAATTAAATGAATTTTCCACTTTTTTGTTTGTTTACTTCTAACTTTTGAGCCACTTTCATAAAAATTAAAAAGAGCAATAAGGCTATTAAACATGCAATTTATTACCATATATTTTTTGCAGTGTTTTTATTAGAGTACATATGTTTAATTGAAAAATTTAATATCTGCAGTTTTACGTCACAATAGATTTTTTATTGATCTGAAATACAGTGGAACCTCGGGGATTTTAATTAATTGGGGCTAACCTTTGTTCGGATTGCGGAAAATTCGGATTATCCGGGAAATTCGGTAAAATGCTCTTAACATACTAAATGCAGTAGAGTAATGACTTTTGGTATTCATTGAAAGACTACGGAAAGAAATAGCGTCAATTCATGCGGTACATTTGAGTCGTAAGTAAACTAGTTGAGGGTATACCTATATTGGTTGAGAGTGTACCTATACTGGGTTGAGGGTATGCATATATTGAGGGTTGACCTTGAGCTAGAGTGATTCACGGTTACTATGACAATGCGCGCTAAAATAGCATACTGGGTTAAAAGTAGCGGGGTTGGTTTTACTAGTTGTCTAGTCCACCCGAGTCGAGTCAGTTCACTTCACTGATTAGCCCAGTGGTTGGGGAGTTGAATTTGGAATTAATTATGCCAAAACTGGATCCCTTCATTTAGGTCTGAAATGAATATATACTAAGGTTTCCCCTCCGCTAGGTGAGCGTTAGCCGCGGAGGACAGTTTTGTAGTCAGAAAATAGGTTTTTCTTAACCCGGGAGGACGCGAGTTATAAAATGTAATACCAGAACGCACATGGGGTGTCAGCAAACCCCAAACAATTTAATGATATAAATACGAGACATATTTTTACAATCCTAATCCAGTTTATGATAATTACAACATTTATCGTGTAAAACATAATTTAAAAACAATGATGAATTAGAAATTAATAAGAAATAAATTAAAGGTGTTCCCTTTTTGTCAAAAGACTGGTAAATTTACCTTTTCATTTATAAATGTGATTATAAATAAGTATACAGTACTGTTAATAAGAATACTGAGTTATATAATTTATTCTGAAAAATATTAGAGCGTACATGGATCAGAACCTTTAGATTGTATGCGGTTTCGATATATATATATACTGGGATGTATATATAGAATATATAGCCTGTATTTCACAATTCTTTTGACATTTAATTCTTCGCCGTCCACGTGCATCGTCTTTGATTTTATTTTATTCTTTTCTCTTGAACACATGTAGCATCTGCGGCAACAAAACTTTCTCTTCTTAATTTCTGGCTCACTAAGCTGTGTACTACATTTGCTATGTACCTCCGCTTATTTCTGCCGCGATTTTCTATGAGGGTCTAAAAGTGTAAGGGCTAAATCCTTCAAGAAATGTCTCCTATTTTTAAATTTCTCTGATGGGATTTTGTTCGATAATTTTTGAATTTATTTCAGCGAAATTCGAAAATGAAAAAAGTATATATATTACCATAGGCCATCTATTAGATAATCTGGCCACAGAATACGACTCCCCCATTTCGTCGTCATCTACTGCTCCTTTCTTCATGATGCAGAATGTAATCACTTCGGGGGTTTTTGAAGTCTTGATAATATTCAGGGATGCTATGCAACTTTGAAATCGAAAAGGTTTTATTTTCCCCCATAAAATTGCTAGTTTGATCACGCTTCTAATTCTCACCATCTTCTAATTCTCACCATCTTCTAATTAATGACTCTAATGAATTCATTAATAATTTACATTTAGTTTAATCACTAGCACCATCTTCTCAAGAGACGCAGTCTTCCTCGATTCACACGGATGATCGCTAAATGTGTCTTCATTGGTCGAATCTATTAATTCTTCTTCCATAGCCCCTTCATACAACGAAATCTCATCTAACAACTTTGGAGGTTTTTCTCATTTCTTTATCATAGTCATAGGAGGAAATGACCGCCTAGAACGCCTTGAAATCGCCATTGTTTCATATTGAAAAATACGTGGGGGGGGGGGGGCAGCACACCCCAAATTGTTCTATAATACAGAAAAATTTCGGAATTCACCGTTTTTATGTGGTACGTGTAGAACATGACTTTGGAGACAAATACTGAGGGACTCAACCACTTCAGATTACTGGGGGGAGAGACAGAATAAATTTTACGAACGTGGAGTATCGAAACACTCCGTGCGAGTCTTTCCGGGTTAATTAAGTCAGCGATATGTCAAAAACAACTGATGCTATTAAAACATTGCTTGAACAGATTTTGTAGAGCTTGAAATTCTGAACAAAATGAATACTTCCATTGCATCGAAATTTATTGAACTCAAGTTGGAAATTCAATACTATTGTATCTCCAACAAAAATTATAAAATTCAATACAAATGTTTCTGCCGATTTTTTCACCTCTCAGGTGCTGAATTTGTGCCTGCATTTCTTTTAAATATTTACGTCTGGTCCTACAGGTCAGTTTGGATCCTTAAATATATCATTAATTATAAAAGTCTTGTATGCGTGTGTTGGTGATGTACTAATTTTCTCCCTAACATTGCTTATTACTTTCCGTGACTCTAATAATAAAAACAGGTAAAGATCATTCTTGTAATTAGGCCAAGTTTTAATCCAAGAAAGAAAACATGTGCAGAGGAGAAAAAAGCATTACATGTTGGAGAATAACATCGTTGGATTCTAATTATAATCTAGCCAACACAAGATAAAAATTTATACATGTCCTTGTTTCTTCTGCAAAAGTTTTACCGTTCTTTTTTCAGATTCTCTGTTCTTTCCAGAAGTTTTAATTAAAGGAGAGTAACTATTAATGGAAATGCAAAAGAATGTAGCCAGTGTATGTGTCACGTGTGTAGATGAAAAAAGATTTAGTTTTTAAAGTGCTGAAAAATTGGACAAAGACGTAAAAATTTTTGATTTGTATTTAATTTTATTATTTTTTCTTTTCAGTGGTGGCGGTTTGTCCAAATAAAATACTTAAAATGAAATGAAATTCTGGACCACTGCTTGTATTTCATTTGGATTTCTTGACGTTTCCTTTTTGTTTTTTCACTAATTTATCATTGCTCTTTGCTGTTTTAGTCCAAGAAAAATTAATGAATAAAGCATATATTTATTTTACAATTTTGATGAAACAAACTAGTTCGTATTGCAGGAAATAAAATGTAGAGGTGAAAGAAGTTCATTTATGTGTCTAAAATAAATAAAAAGAGTCTGTATCATGTTGTTTGTATTCATTCATGTCATCTTACTTATTTTGAAAATGCTGATTTTTCCTTAGGCTTTTAGTTTATTTTGTAATTTATATTTTTTGAAGTATACATTTTAAAAAATTCGTTTGAGGTAAAAGGTACCTGAAAAGCGTGAAGGATAAGTCAATAGTAGTGTTTATTTTATATATTTATAATTTTATTCTATTAAAAATAATTTTGTCTTAAAATGTCTAAAAATTTTGAGACATTTTGAGAATAAGAACCGAAAGATATAAGTTTAAAAATTAGATGCAGTTGTCAAATTTGTTAAATAATGCTTAAATATTTGCGAGTGTAATTTTATCGAATATTTATCTTATATATAATATTTGACAAACGATGCAAATTTATACATTTTATCATTACAGTCAATTCCACTTGTTTGGCACACATTGAGATTAGAGCATTTTAGTCCAATTAAACAGCTGTCCCAATTAAACGAATTTTGTAAAAAAATACACTCTAAAATTTTTCCTTCATTATTTTAATAACAGAAAAAAATTTAATATTCTATAACTCAATAGTAGCGAAATATAAATTACTGAAAAGAAAAAAATATTTAAAAAAATTAAAAAATTGGACAGAAAAGAAAAGAAAATACAGAAAAAAATAAATAAGTTATCCGAAAACAGTGCTGATAGTCCCGCCTTGCTCATTGAATATGAAAAACATTTGATTTTGCGCTATTGTGAGTATATTGAAATTATGGTCGTTGTTGCAGATGGCTAAGTGCTATCTCCCCCATTCATGATAATGGGTTCACCACCCCGTCTTTGGCGGCGCATGCGTCTTAGGGGCGAGAATGAGTACGTTGAGTGAGCGTAAGCTAAGCGTTGGATGTTACATGTAAATATGTAAATATTATGTTGCTCTGTTATTAAACATATTTGAAAGCCTATAATCAGCCTACTTATTTTTCTGCATCCTTGAATTCCTACGGTGGCGATAATTATTAAGTGTATGCCACAGTCGTTATTAAAAATGGGGTTCTACTCGTGTTTGGAGAATGTTTCAAACAAAACATGGATTACGAAAGTGCATTTTTAAAAAAATGTTTAATGAAAATATTTAGAAGTTTGACACTATTTTACAATATTTACAAAGAAACTGCGGATGGCTTTGTTTGCATAGTTTAAAATTTCACAGATTGCGATAGCATTAAAGGAAGATAAAATTTCTTTATTTTAAATTTCCTCATCTGCTTCGTGCCAGTCCCCCTGGGGGAGCACGATTACACGGATCAGAGCGACCCCAATGGGAGGAACGTAGTCCTACGTTAAAATCCCTGAGGAGCAATGCTTTTTTTAACAGAAAGGTTTTTCTATTTTTTTTGAGACACTCTATTGTTTATCTATATCAAACGTTCGACCGAATCGATGGAAAGCAAGACGCCCAAAATTCTCACTTAATTTTCTTCTCTAAACTTTGAATGACATAAAAGCGTCAAATTATTTTAGCATACGAGAAAATCAAGGGGAGAAAACTCCTACTAGTTAATGCACTACCAAATACTTATAATTAAAAATCAGGACGAATCCGGAAAAAATAGTCAAAATTTGGAACTTTCCCGTCTAAGCTGTTATGCACAGGAAGCGAGTTTGCCAATATCACATGTTAGTCTCGTAAAGTAGAGACAGGCAGCTTGAGTAATAAATACTAATTATGAAGAGCTGCTGGATAAGCTAAAAGCGTCCTGGCTTATTGCATGCAGTGGAATTTCTATGAGATGGAGCATTTTTAGAAATGACGAATCGTATGATTTAAAATAGACATTTATTAGACGACCACGTTTAAGAACATATTTACATATCACATCTTATGGTAAAGCAACAGCTTACAGCTGAAGTCTTCCGAGGAGAGAATGCTTAGAGAACCGTAGGTGTCTCTCTCCTTCTCCTCTTTCCTCTCTTCTGAAATGACATAGTAGAGACAAGTATATATACTCTAATAATCATCTACATATCAGCTGCGGGAATCGGATAGACAACGTCATACGATTCCGATTAAATAGCTGCTAAATATGGATGTCAAGTGAAGTGATTAGTTTAAAGAAAGAATGCTTCAAATTTTAGAACAAAGGTACGAGAGACAATTTAGAAAAGATGCAAGCTTCTTAGCTTAAAATGCAGAATTTCCCAACATAAGCTCGGATAACTGTTCCCATCTGTTATTTCGGAAATACAATTAGTTAGATATTTTACAAAATAACTTAATTTTACTCTTTGTTGGTAACATGTGCAATGAGACACTTTTTGTGTTTTCACGTAATCTATAAATTGGTATTTATATAATTTAACATTTTGTGTTTCTTTCTTTCATTAGAAAATGATATATTTATGATCTGGTTATCTACCACATTTTATGCTTTTGAAAGTTACTTTGTGTTCAAGTATTTAGTGTGGTCTTTATATCAACAACCATTGTTTTACATGTCTTATAAATGCGTGTAACAAAAATACAATTACAAAATTAATGTATTTAGTGAGCCTAATATCGATTTCAACATTTCTGCAAAATTCAAACAATGCACACACACAACAATATAGCAGTTTAAAATATATATAAATTAAACAATCAATATTTTAAAACACGCATTATTACGTCTTTGTTTAGTTCAACACACAAACATTTTGATAGTTAAAAGAATATAGTAACCATCTAAACAATCAAAAGCAGGTAACTGTTTTTTCGTCATTTTTAGTTTTGGTGTTGTTCTGTGAACAGTGATAAAACGTGATGTTAAGAAAATTACAAGAAATGAAAGAAATATTTTATTAATTTATTTAGTTTGAACGAATATCTTGATACTAAAAAGAAATCAACCATCAAAGGTTCGGAAAGCTTCCGTAAGTATAATTAAATATTCTAATATTTAACTGGTTCAGACTTAGTTCAATTTGGTATTCCCTTCATAGGCCTCATCAAGGTTCTGCTACCAATCTAGTATTGAGAGTAATTAACCAGCTGGTGACAGTCCAACTGATGTACAAGGAGGTCATTAATTATTGAACCCATTTCAAAATTAATTAAAAAAACGTTTAATGTAGCAATTGTTTTCCTTTTAATGAGAGAGTAGCTCAAATTTTTTTCAGATAGATAACGAGCCATCACTGCGCACTAATTCTGCGCATTTCAACGCAAATGTCAAAATGGCTGCCGTGCAGCAGAAGGCACGTCTCTGGTTCTACGAAAGCAAATCAATTATAAAAGTTCAAATAATTATTCGGTTAGAGTATCGAAATTGTCCAATTGCCTCCGAAAGTTAGAATGTCAGAATTGTCCAATTGCCTCCGAAAGTTAGAATATCGAAATTATATCCAAGTAAGAATTTCATCAAGCTTTGGTATGAGAAATTAAAGGGAACTGGAAATGTGCATCAGCAAGGGAGACTTTCATTCCTTAATTGCTCATACTAACTTTTTATGTAGTTCTTACTTTGAGATTAACAATTTCGATACTCTAACCGAATAATTCTTTGAACTGTTGCAATCGATTTGCTTTCGTGAAGGCAGAGACGTGCCTTCTGCTGCTGGGTAGCCATTTTGACACTTGTGTTGAAATGCGCAGATTTAGTGCGCCGTAACTGCACGTTTCCTATCCGAAAAACTTTTTGAACTACTCTCTCATTTAAAAACAACGAAATTGCTACGTTATAGGTTTTTTTAAAAAAATATTTTTTGAAATGGGTTCAATAAATTATGACCACCCAGTGTATGCACTGAATCAGTGCTTCAGTTGAATTCTACAAACGCGGCAGGTCTGTAGACCAATTTATATTTTGCCGAGTCTCAAATCATTGATCTTCAAATATTTTTAAATGTCATTTGTTCTTATAAGGTTTAGTTTACATGTCATGAATCCGGAAATGTTTTCGTGTGAGCGCTTATCATCTTCATCTAAGCTACTTTAGAGCTGACATTTATGCTTTGTGGCAGTTACTCCTCGTCTCCAAAAGAACCCTAACTAAGAATTCTATTTTTTAATTTAGATTAGATCTGAGTTGGATAGGAATGATATACAACTACAACGTCTTCGTTCTTTTTACTTGGCTACTTTTTCATAGTTTAGTTTGGCTTTCATCGACACGATCATCGTTTTGTATTTTGTGGCGATGCAAATATAAATAAATACCGGAAAAGGATAGCAGAATTCAGCCAAATGGGGTGATTTGAAAAATATTTGGAAAAAATATGCAGGGTTTCTGAGTTAAAGTGTCCAAAAATAAGGGCTTCTTCTGAGAGAATTCAGCAGGATTGGTTATGAATTTCCGTTGAATTAATGACAGCAACTCTACCAGCTTCTTTGACGGCTAAAGGCCACCTTAGTGGATCACCAGATGCACAAAAAATAATTGATGTCTTTCTGAGTGTTTTATCTGAAGCGTTACTGTTTCAACTGTTAATGCGGATATGCGGTTTAGATTAATCCAAAGGGCGAACTTTTTCCTAATGTTCAAGCATTCTAAAGGATCAACAGGTTTATGTTCGGAGTGCTGGAAAGGTAGGCAGTGGCGTCGACATCCTGATTGTTATGCAACGTGTGCTATCTGCAAAGATCGACCCAAAGCAACTGCATCATTGCACATGTACAACCTTAGTAGAAAATTTGGTTCAATATAAACCAAAGACTTTGACAGACTTAACGCCAGTCAAAGGCATATTAATTTCATGGCTAATCATGCGTTTGGAATTAAACAAATTGTCTATGTGGGAAGGGGATTCAAATAAATTTGGAGGCTGTATCAGGCACATTCAGTTACCTACAGGTAAGAAATAGCAGAAGGCAAATTTTAACATTTCTTTGCTGTAATTTTAGATTTGTCGCTAAAAGAAAAATTGAAGATTAAAATTTTGCTCTACATGATGGTGGTTTTCAAAAATTACCAGACACGCTTCTGGCAGAATGATTCTTATAACCAAATTATTTCTCCACCAAAACTTTGAAGTAAGACTTTAGTATACGCTTTTGCGACCAAACTTTAATTTTTCATGAGCAAAGTTGCAAAATTTTTTATCATATTTAAAACGGTTAAGACCACTTGGGACACAATTTTTGGCGAAACTGTCACGCATTTGGAGAAGAGATAGTACCAAGTGATTAAAATCTAACATTCTTTTAGTGTCATATTATATTTGGACGAGAAAATCTGGATTCATTTTTAATACATTCATATTTTTTCTGACTGAATTTCCAATAAACCAATGTTTTTAAAAAATAAAATTATTGTAAAAAACTTTCCTTTAACGAAATAAGAAAAAAATGGATGTATTTTGGTAATTTTAAGTGATTACAATTTGGATACTGTCAGTTTTTCTGCAATGGCAGAATTTGCAATAACGTGAATCATTTGGATTTTTATATGAAAACCTCTCTCTTTTTTCCTTTAACTTAATTAGAAATCGAAAGTTTGCTAATATTACAGAAATTTCTTTCTTTCTTTTTTTCTGTATTTCTAAAGGGATTTTCTGACTGACAGATAGCCTTAACTTTTTAAAATTAGGTTTTTCTCTCAACTGGATTTCAGAAATGAGTACAAAATAACTTATTAATGAAAAATATTATCAAAAAATAATTATCAGATTGCAACAAAGTGTAAAATTGCTAGAACGGAAGAATCCATTGTTTCAAATCTTTTTAGTGATGCAGCTTTAAATAATGTTTTTCACATAAACTAAACAAAACCAAATTCATTATTGCTAGGAATTATCCCAGGGAAACTTCTTAAAAGTTGTGGAAGCCATCTTGAAGAGTTACAAAGAAAATTGTTTTCATTTCTGAAGAAACCCAAAGAAAAACTTCTGGGAGCATCTTTTGACGTTTGAATCTTTTATACAGGTTAGTAACGAGTATCTTCTAGAAGAAATGGTCTTCTTATAAATTTACAAACTTAAATTAGTACTGAATTTACTAAATCCTCGTTATCCCCAAAGCCTCTATAAGCTCTGACTGTTTGTTTTCAAGCATGTTTCTTTCCTTATTAAGAAAATTTGCAATATTTTCTTATCTGAAAATTTAAGTTGCTTCGAGTCAGATGTGGACCAGCGTTTTGTTTTCATTTAAAGTCATACCCATCGCGTGGTGTAAATAATTATTTCTCTGATTTTGAATCAGAATTAGCAGACATTATTCAGATAATATGAATATTAAAATAGGCCTGCCTGTTCTGCTGCTCAGAGATGCTCGAAGTTTCCAGTGTTGATTTATAAACAGTAAGAAATGGTGTTTAATCCATTAGAACGAACGACGTCCACAATAACAAAGACGTTGCACTATCCTTTAGAATAAAATATGTATATTAGACATTTAACATATGTAGAAGTTATATATTACTATCCATACAACATCAAGCGAGAATCAAAAGTGCGCAATTACAAAGCTTTAGCTCTTTACTCAGTTTTCAGTTTCGGCTCTTATGTTGCCGGGTAAAGCGTCCTCTAGCGGATACAGTCTGGATTTGATGAAAAAGTCACGTGATAGAGGGCAGTTCAGTCTGTTTTGAACATGTGGTATCAATTTATAATTTTTCTCATCTTTTCCCCTCATAACTTTATTCGGTTCAACTGCGGTTTGTGGAGGTTATAGTCAGAGTGTGTTCAAAATAATTCATTTCGTGCTGTAAATTTGCATCACATACATTCATCTGATAATAAATATTTCTTTTCATACTAATACAACTATTAAATGAAAGGTGGTCAAAAATCATCTGAAATCGAGTTTTTAGTTTTAGAATATAATTACCAAATGGATTGGTTATATTCATATGCAGAAAAAAGTGTTAGAACTTTTTAGTTAACAGGGTGGCAGGTAAAATCCAGCCAAATTTTAGCAGTAACTCTCTTTATATTAGTGTTAACTCTCCTCACCAAATCTTAAGATGAATGATAGCACTAACAGAATTACTGAATGACTTATACACTTTGATTTAAACATAGAAAATGGGTCAATCGTCTGTACTCATTGTATATTGTAATTGTGATATTTATAAAATTTGGCATTTTATTTTTTTTCTCTTTTATTAGGAAAACAATAAATTTTATGATCTAGTTATCTCTCTCCTTTAATGCTTTTACAAGTGATTGTGTGTTCAAGTGTTTTTGTCTAGTTTGCATTTCAACAACCACGTTTAACTTATCTTTTAAACTCATTTATGAATATTTAATTACATAATTTAATGCATTTATTGAGAGTTATTTAGAATTCAAACATTTCTGAAAATTTGAACATTGCACATACACTCATAAACAACAATAAAGTAGTTAAAAATTAGCTAAACAATCAATATTTTAATAAGACGTACTTTGTTTATATCAATACAGGGACGTTTAAACTATATCTAAAAGAATATTGTTAACATCTACACAATCAAAGGCTGATTATTATTTTTCTTTCATTTGTAGTCATTACGATGATCGATAAACAGAAAAATAAAAGTTCTTATAAGAAATTACAAAAACTTTATTAATTTATATATGTTGAACGCATTGATTTATATATTGTGCGAGAATCGACCTTAAAAGTTATAGGAGACGTTCGTAAGTATAATTTTATTCATAGTCAAATATTGTATATAATTAAGACAGGTGAATGTTAGTTGAATTTTTTAGAAAGTTTTTTGTTTTCAGTGACTAATAACTGAGTAATGATTAGCATACTGCAGTGGAATTAACTTTTATTAAAGGAACTTCTCAGGAGGCAAATTTCTAACATAAAACATCGAGCCTTTTTCTCAGCACCTATGCAAGCTTCTTTCCTCCACGAGTTCCACAACTGATTTGACTAAAACCAACATCCTTTAGCATCAAACATTTCGCCACGCAGTCAAGGCAGTTGTTGCCCCCAAAAATACACATTAAAAATTTATATTTTAATACAATATCGATCGAATCTACTATAAATTTTCTATTTCCTCTCAATTTCTCAGCTAAATTTGGCGCTCTCTCTAAAAGCGCATGACAAGGCTCTGCCGCAAATCTATTGGTGAGAGTCATCAACCTGTTGGCGACCGCCAAATCAATGCGTATACTCTTTAACTGTGCTTTTTTGAATTCCTGTACAACAACAGGAATGGAGACAGATTTATGTCTTATCAAGCCTCAAAGCATTTATCTGCATATTTTTGTAGATACCATTTATTCTTTAAAGGTTAATATATTTTTAAGAACATGGAAATTTTTTCCTGCGAGTTCTTCTTATCATTTCCATCTAGGCTAAACTCGAGTCGATGTTGGTTCTTTGCTTCTTGATTTTTTCTTTTAGAGCAGTGCTATTGAACTCTATAAAAATCGCCTGAATGTTGTCAGATTTCAATTATAGTTGGATACTTCAGATTTCTTAACCTGTATTTGAGAATGTTAGAATGGTCAGAAACGATTAAGAGTTGTGGTATGATTACAGTTTTCTGAAACATTTTGGTGAAAATTATGGGAAATGATAAGAAAACTGAAAAAAATTGAAGTTAAGAAATTACCTCTCCGAAAGTTATTTAACATAACTTGGAAACTATCAGACACTTACATTTATGTTCAAATAACAAATGGCATACTGCAAAATTTTGTGGTGATTTGATACTTATCAAGAGAAGTAAAAATTGCTCTAAAAATATTGCTTTACTTAATAGTGCGTTTCTAAAATTACCATATTTCATAACCAAACTATATATTCACAAAAACCTTTAGCTAAGACTTTAAAACATGTTACTACCACCAAACTTGGAAGCCAATATTGTAGGCGAATGTGACACGAACTTGGCGAAGAGACATCGAGATGTGCTTAAGTCTACAAAATATTTTCTCTTACATCATATTTGTAAGAGAAAATCTGTATTAATATTTTAACTACATTCTCTTTCTCAGAATGTATGCTGACTGAATTTCCAATAAACAAGTGCATTTTAAATTATTCTTATAATAAAAAGCATTCCTTTGGAGAAATAAAAAAATAATTTCGATGTGCTTTTGCAATTTTAAATTACTAGAGTTCGGATATTGTTTGCTTGTCACAATGGCTCAATTTGTCTCCTGGCATTGCATATAAAATTCTGTCTTTCATTTAATAGAATTAGAAATCAGAAGTTTGTGATTATTATTGAAATCCGTATTTGTTTCTTTTATGCATTACTAAAGATATTTTCTGACTGTTAGATGGATTCCTTTTTTCCAACTTAATCTATTCTATCAATTGCCGCTTCAAAATTGATTACAGAAATAGCTTTAAAACTTAAAAATAATGTTGAAAATTGAATTATTAATTGAAAGAAAAGATAACATTGTTAGTTCAGAAGTTATACCTTTTTAGAAATGTATCTATAAGCAACGCTTTTTATATAAACTAAACAATGTTATAAATCATTATTGCTAAGATTTATCCTAGGAAACTATCTTTTCTCCGCCATTTTGAAAAGTTGTGAGGAAATTTATTTAAATTTGTAAAGAAATCAAAAGAAAATCTTCTTGGAACGTCTTTTCACGCTTGCAGCCTTCTGTTGAATGCAGGTTAGTAATGAATATATTCTACAAGCAATGGTCTTCTCATAAATTTGTTAAGAAAAACTTCTATTAGAACTATAGAATGTCCATTAATTTGTCGGTATCCGAAAAGTTTCTTTAAGCTCCTATGTTTAGGTTTCTAACGCTTATTTTTCCTTATCAGAAAATTTAGTAATATTTTCAAATCTGAAAATTTGTACTGCTTCAAGACAGCTATGGTGTACTGTTTTATTTTCATTTGAGGTTATTTTAAATTAGCAAATTTCGTTGTATAACTTCTTGTCTTTTTCCACATAATTTCATTTAACTTAACTTGAGTTGGCAGGCAGCTTTAGTCAGGACGTGTCAATAATAGATATATTATGAGGTAATTTCCATTACATTTATTCACGGTGAATCTCTCATTTCATACCTATAAAACGGATATCCTATTGCTTTTTTCGTAATTTTTTTCAGGCAGATAAAATGAAATAAAATTTTAATTTACCTGCAAAGTACAGAGAGGCGACCCTCCTCGGTTCACCGCCACTATATGGAATTATGCCTGCATATCTGTTGCTGTATGAACGCAATAACTCTAGATCGCCACAACTTAGACACCTGAAATTTGTTCTGAGGTCATGCCACCAGTATTGTTTACATATATCAATTAAAATTGATAAAATTAATAGAACTTGAATTAAAAATTAATTAAAACTCTTATGCATTATACAGAAAGGCGCATATGCAGCTGCTTCTGATAGAATACACGAAAAACAAAATTAGAACTATTATAAAAAATAGGCATTAATAAAACCTTAAAATAAAACATAAAAAAGCCAAATAGAACAAAAAATACAATTAGAATGAAAGCAAAATGGAAGAAAACTGTAAAAGAACCAAAATGGCGATTCTCCTCAGAGGCCACACGCCATAGTAGCTCTGAAGCAGGACAAAAATTTTCTGAATAAAGGAAAGACTATTAGTCAAAATTATTCCTTTATGTGGCCTGAATTTTTGTCCATTTACGTTTACAAATGAATAAAGGAGTACAATATATCTTTCCGTAAAAGTCACTGTTTCATTACTTTTTTTTTGACAAAAAAATTTAAACTACCCGGCTTTATCCCATTAGTGGGTTAAACCGTGTACACATGTTAAATGCATTGGAAATTAGGAAAATTCGATTTTCAAAGGAAAAGAAACAGACATTTTTATTTAAGCAATCAATATTTTAAAAACATGCTCTATTTCGTCTTTGTTTAGATCAACACTCAAACATTCCGATAGTTAAAGTAATTTTGTTATTTAAACAATCATGGAAAATCATTATTTTTTGTTATTTGTAGTTACGATGCTGTGCGATAAACAGTGAAAAAAAGCTTAAAAAGAGATTGAAATATTTTGTTAAATTATTTCAGTAGAGCAAATATCTTGATATTTAAATGGAGTCGAGCCATTAGCATTCGGTAAAAGCATCTTTACTCCATGAGTTCCACAACTGATCAAACTGAAAACAACAATCTTTGGCATTAAACACTTGGCAATCTCGCCAAGGTGCCAAACGCAATTTTATAACCCAACCCAGACCAACAAATTTATGTATAATAAAACTTAGATTAACCGTCTCCATCCGGACTAGGACTGTGACCTGTAACCAAATAGACAAATAACAGAAATCTTTTAATACATACGTACGTAAAGTGATTTGACTGCTGTCTTGGATGAAACTGAAAATAAAATCCTTTAATAGTGAATAACACAAGTATATTGCATTTAATTTCACAAAACGATCAATATAAACTTCAATAGAAGAGTAGTAATGTACAGAAATGTATCGTAACACTATAAACTTACGTTACTTTAAAATAGTCTGTCATCTCCTTCTTTAAAATAATCTGCCAACTCCTCCCCCACCGACAATAAGTCACTTCGGCCATCATATATTACAGTCATATACAGTAGGGTATAAAAGTTATCCGTGAACAATTTTAAAGAAGTCTGTCTGTTTGGTGTATTTTTGTTGCACAGAAACTGATGATTAAACAAGTGATCCCGTTTAGCACAAGATACCCTACAATTTTAGTACGATTCGTGAAAATATCGCAGAATATCTTGTGATAGCTGTTAATTGAAGTTTTATTGTTGCGTTCAATGTGATTAAGTGGTTATTATAAATAATAACAAAATTATTTGCTTTAACCGTGATTTATATAATATATACGAGAATGGATCCAAAAAAAAGTTTACAAGTGTCATAAAAAATTATTTATTAATTGGGCAGAAAATATAAACGGGAATTAAGAGGCATATTTGCCGATCAATTTTCCACATAATCACCAAATCTATTTCGTAGCGTATCTGAGCACACCTTGTTTTAACTCGCTTGGAAATGACGTCCTGTCCATTGAGCCAGTTCTCGACAACTGTTTTCACATCACTCTCTGAAGAGACCCTAGTTCCAGATAAGTGTCTGGAACCAGATTGGGTGCCGAATCTAGGCTGTAGGGGTGTGGTGGTCTCAGACTTCCTCTTGAACTTATCGCAGCAATTCTTGAGTTTTGCAGCAGTATGGGATTGTCATGAGAGGATGACAACATCACGCAATATGCCAAGTGTATCGATAACCAAGATGAGCCAATGATTATTTCCTTTTTCTGAAATTGAAGGAACACATATCTGGAACAAGGTTCTTTTCAGTCAGTGATGTGAAAACAGTTGTCGAGAGCTGTCTTAATGGACAGGACGTGATTTCAGCCAAGCCGGGTTAAACAAGTTGACCCTGCGTTCAGATAAATGCCTATATAGATTTCGTGATTATGTGGAAAAGTGATAGGCAATGCTCTATTCTTTTTTTTCTTTTGTTAATGTATATATATATATATATATATATTTTATATATATATATATATTTTATATATATATATATATATTTATATATATATATATATATATATATATATATATATATATATATATATATATATATATATATATATATATATATATATATATATAC
>BGPR01000092.1:0-23557 GCA_013235015.1 Araneus ventricosus | reverse complement strand
TATCCTATTTTCAGGGGCTGGAAAAGAATGTGGCCATAAAGGAATAATTTTGACTATGCCTCTTTCTCCCAGTAAATTTTTGGCTTGCTACACTCGAAAAACTAAACAACCCAAAAAAAAACATCCTAATCATGAATCATGAAACACAACTCGCCAAATTTTAATAGCATGCCATAAATTCGAAGGGAAACACTCCCGCTTCTTAATATCGTACTTATTAATAATTAAAAATTAGGTTGAATCCGGAAAAAAATAGTCAAAATTTGGAACTTTCCCGACTAATCGCGGACATATGTATGCATTTTTACCAGAGGGGAAGTAAGTCAAGGTATGTAATGTTGGAAGGCCTGTTGGTTAAATATTTGAATAGACTTATCAATTCTTATTAAAATATTACATTTTAACATGAATAAAGGACACAATCTTTCCGTAAAAGTCACTGTTTCATTACTTTTTTTTTACAAAAAATTTAAACTACCCGGCCTTTATCCCATAGTGGAGTTAAACTGCACATTTAAAATGCATTGGAAATTAGAAAATTGATTTTCAAAGGAAAAGAAACAGACATTTTTATTTAAGCAATCATTTTAAAAACATGCTCTATTTCGTCTTTGTTTAGATCAAACTCAAACATTCCGATGAAAAGTAATTTTGTTATTTATCATGGAAAATCATTTATTTTTGTATTTGAGTTATGATCGTGCGATAAACAGTGAAAAAGCTTAAAAGAGATGAAATATTTTGTTAAATTATTTCAGTAGAGCAAATATCTTGATATTTAAATGGAGTCGAGCCATTAGATTCGGTAAAAAGCATCTTCCATGAGTTCCACAACTGATCAAACTAGAAAACAACAATCTTTGGCATTAAACACTGTAATCTCCAAGGTGCCAAACGCAATTTTATACTAACCAGACCAACAAATTTATGTATAATAAAACTTAGATTAACCGTCCCATCGGACTGGACTGATCTGAACAAATAGACAAATAACAGAAATCTTTTAATACATACGTACGTAAAGTGAGATTGACTGTCTTGGATGAAACTGAAAATAAAATCCTTTATAGTGACATACAAGTATATTGCATTTAATTTCACAAAACGATCAATATAAACTTCAATAGAAGAGTAGTAATGCATGTCGTATCGTAACACTATAAACTTACGTTACTTTAAAATAGTCTGTCATCTCCTTCTTTAAAATAATCTGCCAACTCCTCCCCACCGACAATAAGTCACTTCGGCCATCATATATTAGACAGCATATAAGAAAGTATAAAGATCCGAACAATTTTAAAGAATCTGTCTTTGGTGGTATTTTTGTTACAGAAACGATGATTAAACAAGTGATCCTTGTTTAGTACAAGATAATCTACAATTTTAGTACGATTCGTGGAAAATACTGCAGAATATCTTGTGATATTGTAATTGAAGTTTTATTTGTTGCGTCTAATGTGATTAAGGGTTATTATAATACAATTAGTTTGCTTTAACTGTGATTTATATAATATATAAGAAATGGATCCAAAAAAAAGTTTACAAGTGTCATAAAAATGTATTTAAATTGGGCAGAAAATATAAACGGAATTAGAAGGCATATTTAAGCGATCAATTTTCCTACATAATCACAAATCTATTTCAGGCAGTTATCTAGAACGCACCAACTTGTTTAACTCGCTTACAGAAATGACGTCTGTCCATTGAGCAGTTCTCGACAACTGTTTTCACACTCTCTGAAGAGACCCTAGTTCCAGATAAGTGTCTGGAACCAGATTGGGTGCCGAATCTAGGCTGTAGAGGTGTGGCTCCAGACTTCCCTTGAACTTATCGCAGCACTGAGTTTTAGTATGGTGGCATTGTCATGCAGGAGGATGACATACCTAACACATGCCAAGTGTCTTAACGGATAACAAGATGAGCCAATGATTATTTCCTTTTTCTGAAATTGAAGGAACACTTATCTGGAACAAGGTTCTTTTCAGTCAGTGATGTGAAAACAGTTGTCGAGAGCTGTCTTAATGGACAGGGATGCATTTCAGCCAGGGTTAAACAAGTTGACCCTGCGTTCAGATAAAAGCCTATATGATTTCGTGATTATAGTGGAAAGTGAAGGCAAGTATGCCTCTTAATTTTTTCTTTTGAATGTATATATATATATATATATAATTTTATATATATATATATATTTATATATATATATATATTTTATATATATATATATATATATATATATATATATAATATATATATATATATATATATATATATATATATATACATATATATATACACATAGCAATAGGTAACCGAAACCAGCTGAATATATATGTGTGATATTTTAATTTTTTAACTTTCCTAAATAATCTTAACGACACTTCATTTTAAATACTTATACTTTCATCATAATAAACGCACTACAACTTTCTTTTCAAATCACGAGTTTCTAAAGGGGAAATTCCCTCTTCTGGGTACTTAAGCGTTCTGCGCATTCATTTCTGCCCTTTTTTACGCCAGCATGTAAGCTTTCTACAACAACGCGCCGCTCGGGCGTAAACTTCTGAAATATGGTCATGGAGCTACGTAAAAATATAGTACTTTACCTATGAAGAAATAACGTAATGCCTGAATAAAAGAAGATTTAAGGAAATATTGTCTCTTCCATGATCAAAATAGACTGCATTTCACCTTTTTAAAGCCTGATCTTATATATATATATATATATATATATATATATATATATATATATATATACACATATACACTCATGTCCATAAATTAAGGATAATTCAGAATCACACAGAAATTGAACTCTAAAATAAAAATTTCACCTGTAGAATTATCACACACATCTTGAAGAAGAATATGCAAATTACAGGAAACCACCAGATGGCGCGGATAGTACGTCACAATGACGAGAGTGTAAGAGAGGGGTATATAATGAATGGTGGCAAAGAAGTAAAATTGTTCACAAGCGCTTTAAAAGCCTTTCAGTGCAATAACCGCATAGTTATGGCACAAAGGAAGCATTTGGAGGATTTTTTACGTGGTAGAATTATCGGACGACTGGAATGTGGACGTACCCAGCTGGAAGTATCCGAGGAACTTGGAATCGCCCAGAGTGTCATCTCCAGGCTTTGACAACGTTTCCAAGATGATGGTAATGTGAGTAGATGTTACAGCACAGGTCGCCCCCAAGTTACAACGCCGAATGAGGACCGGTATTTGGCAGTTACTGCCAAAAGAAACAGACGGAGCACAGCGTCAGACCTGTCTCGTCAGCTCTCTTCAGCTACCGGTACGACAGTTTCAAGGCAGACCGTGTACAGACGCTTAGGGCACATTGGTCTATATGCTCGTAGGCCTGTCAGACGTGTTCCACTTACCGCAACTCACTGTCGCCTGCGATTATCCTGGAGTAGAGAGTATGCATTGTGGACACCGCAACAGTGGTCTTGTGTGATGTTTTCCGACGAGTCCAGGTTTAGTTTGCAGTCTGATTCTCGCCGGACTTTCATATGGAGAGAGCCAGGTACCCGTTACCACCAAGAGAACACCATTGAACGACACCGTTACGGTGGTGCAGGATGGCTCGTTTGGGGAGGAATTATTCTTGGTTCCAGAACTGACCTGCATGTTCAGAGTGTAACGAAGACAGGCCACATCTATCGGGATGTCATTCTGGAACAACATGTACGTTTGTTTCGGGGCGCCATGTGTGCTGAATTGCTGTTTATGGATGACAACGCCCGTCCTCACCGTGCAAACATTGTAGACGAATGCCTTCAATCGGAGGATATCACCCTTATGGATTGGCCAGCATACTCACCGGACTTGAATCCAATAGAGCATGTGTGGGATATGCTTGGCCGACGAATTGCAGCCCGTCAACCCCCTCCCACCTGTCTACCGGAATTTCGGACGGCATTGCTTAATGAGTGGTGTAATATTCCCCAAGATCAGATTGATAATTTGATACTTAGCATGCCTAGGCGTTGTAAGGCCTGTATTGCATCGTCCGGGAGTCATACTCCGTTTTAACCATCATACTAACTATGTTATACTGTTTTTTGTAAATAGGTTCTTTTTTGAAATTTGCTCCAAGGAGTAAAAATCGCAATTTTTATTAATTATGTCAAACATATAGCATCTGTTTTGCTCTTTACCTATTGTTTAATAAATAGACTTTACAAATAAGTCAAATTTGTTTTGCTTCTGTCTCTTTCTTTGCCTGAACTTCATTATCCTTAATTTATGGACATGAGTGTATATATATATGCCAAAAGGATGTAATGTTTTTCGGTAAACACATACACATAATATATATCCATATTTATATGTATATATATTATCAATTGAACCCCTTGAAATTTTTTATTTCCTCTTAATTTCTCACTTAAATTTGATTTGTCCTCTTCAGGCCTCTGTCGAGGCTGTACCGCAATTCTACTAGTAAAAGTCATTAACCAGTTGGAGGCCGCCAAACCCATGTAGATGCTCTGCATCTGTGCTTCAAATAAATTCCAAAAGCAAAACAGGAATGAAAACTAATTTATATTTTATGAATTCTCAGATCATTTATTTTCATATCATTTCAGGTATTAATTATTCTTATAAAAGCTAATTCAAATGTCATGAAACAGGAAATGTTTTCTGGTAGGAGTTACTTATTTCCATCTAGGCTGCTTTCGTGACGACATTTATGCTTTGCGGCAGTTGCCCCCCCCCAAAAAAAAACTAAAATCTTACCAGGATTAACACCTTACCTTTAATAACATTTTAATTGTTAATTCTGATTGAAATTGAGTTGCATGCGATTAGTATCGAACCAATGTTTAGCAACGGATTCGGAAACCTCCGCGCTTTTGCGAATGCACAGGGCGGAGTTATTTTCATCAAAATAGGGGCGAAATGAAGAATGGAAGGGAGGTGTTTACATTTTACTGAGCGTGATCTAACAAAGAACTCCGGAAATCCGCTCATATGATTCATTGCTTGACACCCCTTTCCGGTGTAAAATCGTCCAAAAGTGTTAGTATCGGAATCCGTTGCTGAACAGTAGGGCATTATCGTACCTTTTACTTTGGAGAGTTTTTCTTAGCTCAGTTTATTTCTTATCGACAAATCTTGATTTTTTTTTCTAGTGAAGCGAAAAATTATCGGAAGTGATTTCGTTGCATGCATTCCAACAGATAATAAGATAGGCGACTACTTAATATATTCTGTTGTCTCAATCTTTATAAATAATACGGAAATCAGCGTTGCTTTTTTAAAGCATCGAAGATTTGAATCTCTTGAAACAGCAGTTTTCTATTCTATATGAATCGCTTATCTATTGTCATCTTTCTTCTTTTTGCTTCATATTGCCCAAGAAATCAATTTCAATGATATTCCTTATCCCTATGACTACTAAAAGTTCTCAAAATCTGAGTAGAGTTGCATACAGAGGTTTGCTTACTAATTGATCTGTGGAATGGATTCGTCCGCCCTGTTCCCCTTTTTCTCCTCACTACGAGTGGTGGGAGATATGAATGGCAGGCCTTTCATCTCCCATCTCTCCCCTAAGGGCCACACGCCGAACTGCCTTCTCCCCCCCTTTCGGAACAGCAACCGGCCGAAATCCGTCGCACTAGTATAGAAGTTGCATGGTCGGTTACGGCCGGCTTAGGAGTCAGAGTGTTAAAATAATTTCTTTTATATCTTCATTCTCAACTCATGAGATGTATAAAAAATATATTCAGAATTGAATTGATACATTTTCTGAAATTTACACTTCCTTTTAAAGGGGAAAACACAACTTGTCTTCATAATGGTTTTTTTTCCAGGAGTAACACGGTACAGTCTCGTCGCCAAATTCGCAGAACTTCCTCAAACCGTTAAGTCATAGCAGCTTTAAATCTATTGCCAAATTTGGCCAGATATCGCTTGAAACAAATGAAGTATGGTGGCCAAACCGCGTTTTTAAAGTCATTTTTTATTGTAATATATTCATTCTTACTCAATGCTCGTTTTCTAATTTGACAATCCATCACTGCAATGCTTTTATGCAATGTTGAGCGCAAGCCTGACAGTTTCATTCCACGCTGACCTGAAGAATTATTCAGGGATGCCTATATAAATAATTAGTCATATCCTTATTTGCGAATTTCGTCTATTTTGGAAATTTTTTGGTACAATTTGAATTTTGAATCTAAAAGGGAGGATTTAGGATCTAATATATAAGAGTTTGTAGACAAAGAAATTCAAAAAAAAAAAAAAAAAAAAAACTCGACGGGAGGCTGTCTCTGCGAAACGGCCGCTGGGATTGAGAGGCGTAGACTTACTTACCTTACTCAACTGTGACTTTCTGTGACTAAAGTAGCTCTATGTGACTATTAACTCTATAGTCTATAGTGACTATTAGTCTAATGTGACTATGTGACTCTATCTATGCAAAATTCTTCGTGATTTTCGACAACTTTGAAACTCGACTGTGACTAAACCGTAATTACAAGTTATAAATTAATTTTTGCAATCTTCTAAGTCTACCTTTCTCTGTTAAAGGAAACTAAAACCAACTCTCTGTGTTATTCGGTTACGGAGCTATAAGCGTTTACCTTGAGCGCGAAAATCGTCACAATTTTTTGCTTTCCCGACACACCATTAGACCACTATGGAGATACATAAGTCTACGTCAAAAGATTGACAATTTCTGATTGACAGATGGCTCCTTCCTTAAATTGAGCCATTGTATCCAGTTTCTTTCAGAAATAAATACAAACATAATATTTACAACGGAAATATTGTTAAAAAATTGAATTATTAACTGCAACAAAAGATAACATTGTTGGCTGTCGAGAATCTATTGTTTCGAATCTTTCGAGACATACATCCTTAAACAACACTATTTTCATAATCTAAACAATGTCAAAAACCATTATTACGAAGATTCATTTAAGAAAAAAATGTCTTTCCTCCGCCATCTTGAAAAGTGTAGTGGAATAATATTTTCATTACTGTAGAAATCAAAAGAATATCTTCGTCGAACATCTTTTGACGTTTGCAGTCTTCTGTTTAATACAGGTTAGTAATAAATATATCTTCTGCAAGCAATAAACTTTATATAAATTTAGTATTAAAACTTCATTTAGAACTACTGAATGTTCATTTTCTTCGGTATGCAAAAAGCCTCTATAAGTTCTACCTGTTAGGTTTTCAACGGTTTTTTACTTTATCAAGAAAAATTGCAATATTTTTTATGTGAAATTTAAGCTGTCGAATAGCTTTTGTTTTAGTTTGAAGTTATTTTGAAATGAACACATTTCATAATTTCAGTTTTATAAATAGTTCTTGTCTCTTTCGTTTTAATTTCATTTTGTTTAACTTTGCTTCGCAGATAGTTTTAAACAGAATGTATCAAAAACTTGATTTCATGGTTTAATTTGCATCACATATGCATTGAACATACGAATAGCTCCTTTCATTCTGATACAACGTATATCAGAAATGTGGAAAATCACCTCAATATGAGTTTTTTCTTCTGAAATACAGTTAGAAAATGGAATATTTATATTCATATGCGGAAAGATGTGTTAGTACTTTACCATTAGCAGTTAGTTCAGTCGAATTGCACTTAAACAGGGAAAAAATACATAACAGAATTTTTATTGCTTTAAGTTGTTGGGTCAGCCACACAAAAAAGGCACTATATTTTGTACTCCGAGATCGAATCGGATAAGGGGAGGGAAATTCGAGCGATCAGTTTTCGTTTAAATAAAAGGCTATTGATCCGAGAGAAAAATTTTAATTTAAAAAGTTATAGCTAGTAAAACGATCTATAAAATGTGTCGTCGAATGTTAAGATAGTTTAATTAGGGTAGAGTAAATTTTTAAAAACGTAAATTTTGGAAAAGTATTTTTAATTTTTTAAACTAATAAATTGAAACTTTTGAAACTTTACGTAAATACGCATTATATAGTAGGGTATCTATGGAAAACATTTAAGATCCAGATATTTAATATTTCTTGAAATATTAAACTTTTTCGAAAAAAAGAACGTCGTCGGAACATGCCTGTAAGTACTTTTTATCAGCCCGAATTTGTGGAACGAAGTAAAGCTCTACTCCAAAAGTGTTGTACTACAATATAAAATGGCTTTTCAATAGTCGATTTTTAGAAAAAAGTGAGGAAAATTAAGTTCGAACTTATCACTTTGTCTTATTTATTATGCCTGTACGAATTGTCCCTATCGCTAAAAATTTTTCCCTTTGGGGAAAATGCGTTTAGGCAAAATAAGGGAGACAAAATGATAACTTCGAACTTAATTTCTTCACTTTTTTCTGAAAATTGACTATTACAAAGCTATATTATATTGTAGAATTACACTTTTAGAGTAGGGCTTTACTTCGTTCCACTAATTCGGGCTGATAAAAAAGTACTTACAGGCATGTTCCGACGACGTTCTTTTTTCCGAAAATGTTTAATTTTTCAAAAATATTAAAGATCTGGATCTGAAATTTTTATCATAGATACCCTACTATATAATGCGTATTTACATGAAGTTTCAAAATTTTCACTTTATTTGTAAAAAAATTAAATATACTTTTCCAAAATTTACGTTTTTTAAAAATTTACTCCTGCCCTAATTAAGCTTTCTCTACGTTCGAAGACTCATTTCACAGATCGTTTTACTAGCTATAATTTTTAACTCTAATAGCCTTATATTTAAACTAAAAAAACCGATCGTTCGAATTTCCCTTCCCCTTCGGTACGATCTCGGGGTACGAAATATAGTGCCATGTTTTGTGTGGCCGACCCAACAAATTAAAGCAATAAAATTGCTGTTATGTATTTTATCCATATTTTGATACTTTTCATGACAATTCGATTGGACTAAGTTCACCAAACGAAAAGCTGCCAAATCTTAGCGATGACTTGCCGAATTTTGACGTTAACTCTCAACAATGAATGGTGGCACTTTCAAAATTGAGCCAACATTCGAACTTAACAATGTTTGGGACCTCGCTAACCAGAAAAGGACGTATGCTAGAAAGGGAAGGTTTTGTATTCGTCAAAAAATTTTCTTGTAAGATTTTGACGAATCTCCACGTTTCAAGTCCCTTACTCAGAAAAGCAATTTTTGGAATTAAAAGTTTGGTACATTTTCTTTAGCACAGCGACCAACTAGCTCTAAAAAGCCGTTATTGCGGTTTCCAATCCGTTAGTACCCAACCAGTAATCGCCGCATTGTCGCGTTTGCGATGGCTAAGGTCGAAATCGCCAAAGTCGCTAACTCGCCAAGGTGGCGACGACTGGCACCTCGCCAACGGAAAAGTACCGAAAATTGCAAGCTTCATCGAAGGTATCAGTTCAATTGAAAGAGGGTTAAAATTTTTTGAAGCAATAGACTCTAATGAGGAACATATTCTAGTTGCAAGACAAGGAATAAAAATATCTATTAATTTGCTGTGAGAAAAATTTATTTTTAAGAGAAATAATTATTAATTCTTCAGAAGAGTTTGTTAGATTTTAATGAGTCATCAACATCTAAATAATTCCGTTTTATATAGCATATTTATTTTAATACTATCCGCCTTCGGCGACCAGCTTGTTCGTCAGGAATATAATTTCAATTGAATCTCTTATGAATAATTCGATATTCATGATTCTCTTAACAAGGTCATTTTCAATTGAAATAGACCATTAAGCCATGCTCTTTTAGTGGCCTTGCACCTGTTTCGAACTGTGTTCAAGATAAACGTCCCTAATAGAAATAAGTATCTGCCCGTGTCATGTAACATCTAATTGCACCATGTTGGCGCCAACTTCACTTTCTTCTAAAGAACAAAAGACGCCATATTGTGAAAGTCAAGAGCACAACACTCCCATTGATTAATATTAACTAATATTTAAAAACCGGTATAAATCCAAAACAAATATTCAAAAATTGGGACTTTTTCGACTAATCCCGAACATTCCCTTAATTTTTTACCAAATAAGCTTGATGAGGAAAAAAAAACAGTTATTAAACAAACTTTGCCTACAATTGAAAGAAAAATGGTTTTTATTCTACAAAGTAACTGTCAATCATTTGGCAACTTACAGAACAATTAGTAGAGATGTAGAGAGAGAATTGCCAATTTATTACTTGCTTCAGTTATAGCGAGATATTTAAGGAAATAACTGAATTGTACACTTGGAACATAATACATACATTGGCACACTTGTCTGTATTTACAGGTATAAAATTAAATGGATTTTTTATAATTTAACATTTTCTGTTCTTTCCTGTACTTAGCAAAATAAAATATTTCGTGATTTCTCCATCCCTTTCGTTTAACGCTTTATTTTCATTCGAAACTCGAATTTGTATTTAAAATACAATTATAATCTGACTTTTAAAAGTCACTATGTGTTCAGATTTTGCATATAGTCTTTATTTTAACTTATGCATGTATAAATTGTTTGTCAGTATTTTTCTTAAAATTTCTGAATGTTGACATTTATGCTGTATGTTCTTCATTTCTGACACTGTATTTTTATGTTTTGACAAGTTTGTTTTCTGAATACTTCCTGCTAGCTTTCATGCGCCGTACACCATTTTGGGTAGATAGGTGAAGCCAGTGAGAGATAAAATTAAATATTCATGTGTTAAAAATATAATTATACAAATTAGTAGGTTTAGTGGGAGTAATTTCGAACCCAACGTTTCTGAAAATTTAAACAATACACATACACAATAGTGGAACTATTTAAACTGAATCAAATAATTAATATCTTAAAAATATGATCTATTTAGTCTTTGTTTAGATAAACACACAAACATCTCAATAGTTAAAATATTGTTGTTACCATCTAAACAATCAAAGACAGATAATTGCTTTTCGTTATTTGCAGTTCTGACATTGAGAGATAAACGGTGGAGAAAAGTGAGAAATTTTAAAAAGCGATTGAAATCTTTTGTTAAATTAATTCAGTCGAACGAATATCTTGAAACTAAATCCACCATAAAAGGCCCACCGAAAACCTTCGTGAGTATAAATTTATTATGAGTCAAATTTTGTAGCTAACTAAGACTGTTCAATATTATTTTCAGCTCCTTAACAGTTTTCTAAGGTGAAATTTTAAGATAACTGCCAACATATATACATATAGGTCGAAATATCGATTTTTACTTCTGGTGTTGAAAAAGTATAAACTATTCCAGAAATTGTCTGTGACAACTGAAATGGACTGGTTATGACTCGAAAACACGGTTCCGTCGCCAAATTCTTGCCAAACTTGAATATCTTTTTGCGAGAAGTCGCCAAAATTGGCATATTAGATTTAAGGGGCTCATGACCGCTATGGTAGCTGGCATTACAACGGCTAGCCAAGGAAGTGTTAATTTGGTGACAGCGCCGTATCTTGTTTTCGAGTCTTAATATTGACTGTACATATTTATATTGACTGTACATATTAATATTGACTGTACATTGACAGAGATGTCATCGCTAATGAATAATCTAGTATTTGTACTATTTTTTTCATTATTCACTCGAAATTAGACTTGGTATAGCTTTCGTGTTTCAGAATCATGCTGCGTCAAGCTAAACTAAGTAGCCTCATTGATAGCACAGCGCAAAAAAGTGATATGGCTGCTACTGAAATTTCACTGAATTTGTAATTCTTCGGATGGTGTTGGCGATGGGGCGACTTTTTGTGACTTCACGTACATCATTCTTGATTTCCGTTGGTCTCGTTTGGTTTAAGAAAATAAGCTTACCATTAAGAAGATACTTGATAAACACAAAAACGTTCAATCTGCCATTTAAATGCTTCAGTGAAAGTTAAATATTTTCTCTAAACTACTCTTTACAGTTGCATATTAGATTCTTAAAGTTGAGGAGCACAAACGTTGGCAATATTACTATAGAGATATACAAAAAAAATCATGCTGAATATTTTAAATCAATCTTAAAAAAGGATTTTTAAAAAATAAAATTGCACACACATTTTTTGTTAAAACCTTTATTTGGCTCAGAATTGAATCTGATTTCCAATTAGGTCTTAAAATTCGACATGGTTAGGTGAATGCGTACATGAACTTCCACCTAAAAAAACTCAAAATAAAAAGGGATTTTCTAATCAAGGGCGGTCCGTGTCCCAAGAAAATCGGGCTGCTGCCCGTGCCATTGTTGGAAAGTCCGGGTGGAGCTAAAAATGAGGAGCTAAAGCAGAAAAAATGTTTAATAGACGTGAGAGGTCCCAAGAAACGGAAAATAATTTCCCTTTCACCTTGGTGCACCCTCCCCTTCCCTGGAATAATACCAAGGACCTTTTTCAGAACACGGACATTAAGGAAATATTGAAAGATTTTCAGAGAAAAAGCAAGAAAAGTTACTTTTTTAACAGAATTTATAATACTGTGTTAAAAAACGGTAAATATTTTTAAAATAAATTTGCTGAATACATTATGTTAGATTCACTACATAATGTTAACTATATCTAATCTGAAGTTTAAAAATTAGCATCACCATAATATTATTAACTCACATTTGCAGGGTTAAACATGCATATTTCTAAGTAAAATCTTTTTGACATTTAGAGTGCACAGTTTATAGAATTTAAAGTTTACGCTGGTTGTTGGTGGGGTTACCATATTGTTGTCTTGCTAGGTTAGTAAATTTAGCTCTGGCCTTTCCTGTTTCTAATATCCCGTCAGTAACCAAATTTAAGTAAGGTATTAACGGATAGGGCGCAAGCTACTAACAAGTTTGGTAAACTTTGTGTTCCTTCTCAGTGGTAAAGCATTTGGTATCTCGTTGGCAAATGGAGGGGAAATAATGTTTAAATTTTCATGTCAGAAAATCAAAAGGATTCTTCCAAAATTTTCATATTTCTAGTTTTTATTATAACCTTGGGTGGGTCCGCGATGGCCTAGAGGTAAAGTTTCGGCTGAGGGGCAGTAGGGGAGGGTTAGGTTCAAAAAGTTGATACTGCGAAAACTTGATACGAAGAAGAACAATTCTTTGCTTGCAATTCAGGTAACTATCAATAATTTTACAACTCACAGAATAATTCGTGGAGATCTAGAAGGAGAATAACCAATTTATTGCGCGCTTCAATTAACTTCATCCGTCATTTCGTGAAATAGCGAGATGTTTTAGAAAATAACTGAATTATACACATTCGTAGTAAATATGCAATGAAACACTTTTCTGTATTTACAAAGTATATTAAAAAATACGATATCTATAATTTAACTTTTTTTTTGTTCATTTAGTTATGAATACAAATTATTTTATGATTTCGTTATTCTCCTCATTTAACGCTTTAATTTTTTCCGAAATTTGAAATTGTATTTAAAATAAAAGTACTTTTAATTTTGCAAGTCATTGGGTGTTCAGACGTTGAAGCCTAGTTTTTATTTCAACATATCTTTTATATGCCTAACCTATCTTTTATATGCATGTGTGAAAAATGTGATTACAAGAATTAGTACGTTTATTGAGAGCAATTTCGTATCCAACAATTCTAAAAGTTAAAACAATACACATATACACCAATAGTGCAATTTAGCATGAATTAAACAATCAGTATCTTAAAAATATGTTCTATTTTGTCTATGTTTATATAAACACACAAACATTTGAATAGTTAAAAATATTATTATCATCTAAACAATCAAAGCCAGATCATTGTTTTTCATCATTTGTAGTTAAAATTTTCTCTTAAGATATGTTAAAAAGTTATTGAAACATTTTGTTAAATTAATTCGGTTCAACGAATATCTTGATAATAAAAGCAATCCACCATTAAAAGGTTTAGAAAACATTCGTAAGTACAAATTTATTCTGATCCAATTGTTACTAATTAATACTGCTCAATATTGCTTTCATTTCTATGTAAAATTTTAAGGTGTGTTTCTATGTAAGATTTTAAGGTGTGTTTCCATGTATGATTTTAAATTGTGTAATAACTCCAAACACATGTATGCTCCAATTTCGATTTTTACCTTTCGTACTGAAAAAGTAGAAACGATTCCAGAAAGATATATTTTTAGGGACAATTGAAATAGACTGGGTAGGACTCGAAAATACGGCATCAACTGCAAATTGTTGCCAAACTTGAATTTTTTCTGCAACCATTCCTTTTGGCGAGAAGTCGCCAAAATTGGTATTAGATTTAAGAGGCTTATGACCGATATGGTAGTTGCCATTATAACGGCTAGCTAAGGAAGTATTAATTTGGTGACGGCTTAGTATCTTGTTTTCGAGTCTTAATATTGACTGCACATAGATAGCTAGAAGCGATATTCTCACTAATGAATAATGCAGTAACTTTTTCAAGTATTCACTCCAAATTAGACCTAGTATATCTTTCGTGTTGTAGAATCCTGCTGCATCGAGCTGCCCTAAGTCTCCCCATCGCTAGCACAGTGCAAAGAAACAATATCCCTGCTAATATTGCTTTTACTGAATTTGTGATTCTCCGGACAGTGTTGGCGATGGGACGACATTCTTTAAATAGGCGTAAAACATTCTTGTATTCAATCCATCTCTTTTATTTTAAGAAGATGAACTTACCAGACGATACTTGATAAACACAAAATTGTTCAATGTGCTATTTAAATGTTTCAGTGGACGTTAAATATTTTCTGCAAAACTTTCCTTATAGTTACATCTTAGACTCCTAAAGTTTAAATGCAAAAACTTTGACAATATTACTATAGAGATGCGTAATAATAAAACACGTGGAATATTTTAAATCAATAAGAAAAAGTTAATTTTAGAAAATATAATAGCAGACTCTTTTTGGTTAAAACCTTTATTTGTCTGAAGATTGAATCCGATTTCCAATTAGAAATTCGTTATGGTTAGGTATAAGAATCGCAACATATTTTGTAGTTATTGTTATAATCCAAATCATTTTAGCAGATCTAGAACGACCCTATTCGTACATGAACTCCCTCTAAAAAACCTCAAAATAAAAAGTGATTTTTTAATCAAGGGCGGCCCGTGGTCCTGAAAACTCGTGCTACTGCCCGTGCTGTTGTTGGGAGGTTCGGGGTAGAGCTAAAAGTGCGAAACTGAAGCCGAAAAAGTGGTTTAATGGATTTCAGAGCTCCCAAGAAACGGAAAATAATTTCCCTTTCACATTTCTGCACCCTCCCCTTGTTTGGAATAATACCAAGGACCTTTCTTAGAACACTGACATTAAGGAAATAATCAAATATTTTCAGAGAAAAAGGCAAGAAAAGTTGCTTTTTAAACAGAATTTATAATACTGTGTTAAAAATAAAGATAAATATTTAAAAAATATATTTAATGAATACATTATGTTAATTTCACTACATAGTGTTAAATATATCTTTAGCATCACCATAATATTATTAACTCACATTTGCAGGGTTAAACATGCATCTTTCTAAGTAAAGTCCTTTTGACATTTAGAATACACAGTTTATAGAATTTAAAGTTTACGCTGGTTGTACCATATTGTTGTCTTGCTAGGTTGGTAAATTTAACTTTGGCCTTTACTGTTTCTAATATCCCGTTGGTAACCAAATTTAAGCAAGGTATTAACGAGTAGGGCGCAAACTACTAAGAAGTATGGTAAACTTTGTGTTCCTGCTCAGTGGTAAAGCATTTGGTATGTCGCTGGCAAATGGAGGGAAAATAGTGTTTAAATTTTCTTGCCAGAAAATCGAAAGGACTCTGCCAAAATTTTCATATTTCTAGTTTTTATTATAATCTTGGGTGGGGCCGCGACGGCCTAGATGCAAAGTCTCGGCTGAGGGTCAGGAAAATTCCAGGTTCGATACCCACCTCCACTGAAGATCCGTTAGGCATTGGGCCTGTTGTACCCTAAATCATACGTAGTGAGCCAAACGCCTTCCTGCTAGAGAGGTGTGGAAGCTTGGAGAAGGGGTCCCAGTTTTGGTGTCGACCTCGCCATCTGACCGGTCAGAATTACTTTTCCAAAATTTCCCTAATGTTGCTTCAAAGCAAGACGGTTAATATAACTAAATTGAACTTATAATTGTGGCTACTTCTCAGGTAACCAAATCCAAGAAAAACCGCTAAATCATAAAGATAGTTCATCAAATCTTAACAATAGTTTTCTTAGTGATGGCTTTTGGCAGAAAAACTGAACAAAGGAATGTTTCAGAACAGAAACAAGAAAGTCACACGCTTATCGGACTTATTAAGAAAGAAAACTTCAAATTCTAGTTCAAATTAGAAGAACGTTTAAAATATTGAAATCCTGTTTTAAAATGAATGCAGTGATATTCATTTATAACCAGCTGTAGCCGGTAAAACGCTGTATCTTCTAACGAAACGAATGCTTTCGGATAAAAGCATTTTTAGTTGAAACTTTTGGAAGTTTATTTTTTACATATTTTTCTTGAAATATCAACCTGGAGTTTCCTAACTTGACCCCTTAGGAGAAGTTTTAATTTTATATTGTACGAGGATGTATTCAAAAAAAAGTTTACAAGGGTAATAAAAAATTATCTATTAACAATAGGCAGAAAAATAAAACAGGAAATTAAGAGGTTTGCTTGCCGATCACTTTTCCACATAATCACCAAATCTATTTAGGCATTTATCTGAACGCAGGACCAACTTGTTTCACCGGCTTTATTGAAATCAGGTCCTTGCCCATTTAACCAGTTCTCAGCAGCTGTTTTTACATCACTATTTGAACAGAACGTTGTTCCATATAAGCATTTGGAACACAGATTGGGTACCAAATCTTGTTTGTTTGGAGGGTGGCTCCAGACTTCTCGCTTGAACTTTTGCAGCAATTCTTGACTTTTGAGGGCAGTAGGGATATTTTCACTCAGGAGGATGACAACATTACTCAACATGCCAGAGCGTTTGCGTCGTATGGCTTCACGATGGCCCAGTGACTACTTCCCTTTCCGAAATTGAAGAAACACTTATATGGAATATGGTTCTCTTCAGATAGTGATGTGAAAATAGCTGCCGAGAACTGGTTTAATGAGAAAGGACGTGATTTGTCTATCAAGCCGGTTTAAACAACTTGGTTCGTGTTCAAATGAATGCCTGAATAGATTTTGTGATTATGGGGAAAAGTGATAGTCAGGTATGCCCCTTGATTGAATTTTGTATTTTCTGTCTAATATTAATTTTTTTATTAACTCTGTTTCCTTTTTTGGATCCGTCCTCGTATTTGGCCGAGAAAATATAAATTAATTTTTTTATTATGTTTTCATTTTTAGAATATTTACGGCCCGAATTTCCTATAATCATATGTATTTAAGAAATAATCCTATAGTAAAAAGCATTCACTGACTAGTGTTCCACGGATATTGTTTGGTTTTTATAATGTTTAAGTATGTACCGACATGAATGGTTCTGTGTCCGATGCGCACAGGCGCATTTCCGCACATCATTAACTAGTGGAATTTGCGCACACATTGTAGGTTTACTGGACCCTAATTACCTTTGGCAGGAAAACTTGGCGAAAAACTAGAGAGACAATAGAGAATGCATACTTAAGAGAGTGACTGATGTGTGATGGTTCTTTTCTGAGATAATCACCACTTTCCCAAGAGAAAATTGATAATTACATTAATCGTGTATTTTCAATTTATTTAACATAACGATTAATTTATATGGATTATTTATTGTTTAATTTAAATTATACACGAAGTGTCATTCTCCTACTGACATTGATTGATTGCCATATGGCAAAGGTTTTCAATGCGCCAAAGCCAAGTCAAATCATATAGGCATCGATAAAGTTTACAATACTGCAACCTTTCCAACGCTTGTGCGCAAAGAACACTACTTAATGACTTATCGAAAATGCGACTGTGCGCAAGTTCCACAATACCACATGAATAATCTCGATAAAAGTGTCATTGTTTAAAACAAAACTAATGGATATTAGAAATTTGCCCATATTACTCAAATAGCTCAAATGCACTGCGCGATATGTTTGCATCGTGACTCTCTCCTTGTTCCGTCTTTTTGTCTTTTTTATTTTACTTCATTTTCATGTTATTCATTTCTGTTACTTGTGTTGGTCAGAGTATCGATTCATAGTATCTACCGAGGTGTCTGACTGCAGCACGTTCAGTGCGCGATTTGTATGAAAAAAAAAATGAATGCGGAGAATGAAGGATAAAATACTACTCTTTAGAATTAAAACAACACCTCAAAAGATGGAATTACAGTTTTCGGACGTAAGAGCTTTGAATCCTGGTATTCGTCTTGATTCGTCCTGTGTTGACAAGAAAAAGTAACTAATATTGATTTCCTTTAAATATTGACAACATATAAATAAATACATTTTGAGTCATTTTAATACATTATATGACACTTAATAACTTTGATTTTGTTTTTCAGAAAAATGTTTTAAACATTTCTTGTGAATTTAGGTTTTTGTTGTTAAAATAAATTTTGAATGCTTATCTCGATAATTGAGATGTCTGAAAATTTATAATTGTTTTTTACAGATTCCCGCACTGAAATCTACAAAGGAGCTGCTACGAGGTCAAGGGTCAGTTTATGATAGAGCCTCGTCTAAAAATGTAAGTACACATCTGATTCATCCTATCAAATTATTTAAGAATTTAGTGACAAAGTAAAAGTTTTCTATGCTGCCAACCCCCCTTAACCTCGAATTTTGCTAGGCACAGAATTTTTGGCCCATAGACATAACGTTAAAACAACTTCTAGAAACAGCCACTCAAACCCTTCTGAGCGGCCAGGTTGCTCGCCCATTCAACTTCAATCAAATACGTTCCTTCTTTTGTCTGAACTTGGAGCTTTATTTAAGAAAATATGAAGAAATTTTCCGGAAGTCGTGTCATGAGTACCACTGCAATAGGTGGACTTCCTATAAGGACTACCTAAGATTGGGCTTTCAATTACATCAATTTTATTTCCGTGAAATTTTTCTTTAATTTTAATAAATATCTCAAAATTCATTTTGAAACGGCAGATAAAATAGTTTTTTCCATTCATTCGACATCGATATGCTCAATAGTCTGCTTAATTGGAGATTTGTGGCTTTCACAGTCTAAACTTTAATTAAAAAATGAGTTAATTTACATTTCAAAAATATATAATTTTTCAAGACTAGCTAGCGTAATTTTGTTTAAAATTTAAAAGAAGTGTCTCGCATTTTGTATTATTTTGATGTAATTCTAGGAATATGTACAATTGATTTAGAAATGACGGCGAAATAATGTTCTGAAAACGCAGATGATAAAATAAATAACAATCTAAAAAAACATTATCGATGTATTATTTCAGATCCGAGGTTCGAATTTCCATTTATTTATAACTCCTTCCGTTTCTTCGATGAGAAATTAATTATCTAGTAAAATTTGAATTTTGTTCTAATTAAAAAAATGGTAAATTATGAATTCAATAAGAGAAGTGTTTAAAACGAACTTTTATCAGTGAAATTTAAAAATAGAGTATCATATTTTTGTTATCGAAAATCTGGGAATCAAAACCAAATTGTTACGGCATGAAGCCTTGAACACAATGCGATGAGAAAATCAAGACACAGCGAATAACAAAAGAAAGAAAATTCCAAAACGTTCATTAAAAATTAAGACTATAACGTGGTGTTTACTGAAGAATATCCCGAATTTGAAGGGCTACATCTCCTCAACAAAATAATAAGCGTGATATTCTATGAATAGTAGTGAATGAAAAATTTTTTTATTCGGGGAGAGATCTTTGAGAGAATTCCTTACTCGGCGTTACGGTATATACGAGCACACATGCGGGATACAGCTAATTCTCGTGCGACCACTAAAGTGGAACTCGATTCGCCAAAGGTTAATGCGTTTTGTGGCATATATCGCGCAACAAAATTTTTCGTCCATTCCTCTTTTTGCGGCATATCGCAGAACAAAATTTTTCGTCATGCCGCTTTCTGAGTCCAATCTTACGGGCATTACTTACTTGGATATGCTGCAGATTTGGTTGTTGCAGCGTTTGGAAGAAGGTGGAGACTTCATTTTCTAGCAGGATGGAGCACCACCACATTGTTCGTGGATATTTAAATGACAAATTGCTTCATCAGATAAGAGATGAAAACCTCGCTTTTAATGAGTGAATTGCAAGAAGCCTCGATTTAGCTCCATGCGATTTTTTTTCTTTGGGATTACGTAAAATATAAAAGTCTTCTTTTTGCCACTACCGGCAAACATTGACGAGCTGAAAACGTGAATAACTGAGATAACAATGAGAATTTATGATTTTATAAACTTTAAAATGTTATTTTTGATTTGATTCGACTTTCTGTTTCATGTTTGCTATCATTTTGTACGTTCTATACATATGCCAATGTCTTTAATAAAAGCATCGAACGTGATGCACGTTTCTTGTCAAAGCGGGGTATGCGAGAAAAAAATTATCTCCTTGTAAGCCTGTAAATTTTTTTAGCATCAGTTTGTTTCATGTTTTCTTTGCTTCTTTATGTTCTGTTTAAATATCATGGTATTCGATCATAGCAACGAACATGGTGCACATTTCGGTCACAGAGCGGTATGAATCAATAAGCATTACTTCCAAAATATTTTTAATATCCTAGATGTTTTTGATAGTAGTTTGCTCAAACTTTACATGAAATAAAATAAAAGTAGAAATACTTAACAATAATACAAAATAAAGAGTAAAAAAAAACAGAATAAAAAGATTAGTAAAGAAAGAAAGATTGGAGTTCTTGCAACTTATTTGAAAATTTATCATTAAATGCTAAACTAGTATCAATGAAAAAATATTTTTTTATATACAATCCATTACTGACTCTCCTCGGGGCAATTTTTTCTCCATTGGTTTTATTTGGCTCACTATATGGACAGGACTTCATCGCCATACACTAACTCACTCACTTGACGCTTTGAGTGGATGGGTTGACAGTGGCTTTCTTGACGTCAGGTTAGAGCGCGGCATTCGGCAGTTCACTAGACTGACAAGGAGGTTATTCCTCGTTCACCTTGTTGCGACAAGAGGTGTTGGCAAAGGAAGTGAAGTGAAATCTATATAGTGACGCCGCGCTCCATTGGAATGAAGAGTGCTCCATTAAATTATGACGGTATTTAAAATTTATTAAAATAATATTGATATATTACTAATATAATAGCCCAGATCCTCCGGGAACGCTCTGACGTCACCAACAATAAAATTCGCGTCATAGCACTGAAAGACGTTAAACAGCATTATTTCATAGTTAGAGAACCTAAATTTCAGTAATATTAAATTTAAAATAGTAATTTTCGTTCTAATTTCAAATTTAATAGCTCAAAAATAGTGAAATAATATTTTCTATCGATTGATATAAATTTTATCTCGCTATGATCAATAGTTCCCAAGAAATTATTAATTATATTAATCCTATATTTCAAATTAATTTCCGTTTTTTAATAGAAAGTAGTAAATTACGTCAGTGGTATATCATGCGCGTGATATAGTTTGGACGCCAAATTGTATCTGAATGCAATCGTGGCGATGTTGTTTTCTTGACAAGAATTAAATTAGCCACCCGTGACGTGAATCTACCATTCGTTCTCAACCGCCGCCTGTTCCCGTTAATTCCAGCTTACACGCTGACTATCAGCAAATCGCAGGGGCAAACTTGCGATCATGTTGGAATTTACCTCGATGAGCCTGTCTTTTCACATGGACAAATCTATGTTGCACTTTCAAGGTCTAGGATTCCCAAACACGTTAAAATTCACACAAAGACATCTGAAGTACAAGGAAAATTATTCAACACCGAAAAATACATCACACGGAATGTTGTTTACCAAGATGTTTTTTGAATAAAGAATTATTTAAATAATATGTAAATAAAAAAATATTTCCTGTCATAAAACATATGTTTACTTAATTTATTTTCAATGAATGTTAAACATTTCTCTAGCATATATATCTATTTAAACACGTCACATTTGAAGGAAAATCTCTCTAATGAAGACGCAATTTTCACCCGTCATGCCATGACGGCTGATTTTCTAGTATAATAATACAATAGCTCTTGCAATTTTGATATAAAAATATCTCATCTTGTGGGTTGATTAGCAATCATGCCATTTTGTACTTTCATACTATGATTTCACGCACTATGATGTCTATCCTGCTCATTACAATTTAAGAGAGTGGGAAAATACAATACTAACTTCATTCAATAAATAACGATAATATATTTAGTTTAGTTATATTATGATTCGTTTTGAAGTAACAGTAGGGCTATTTGGGGAATTATCTACTTAACTTTGTTCTTATTCCTTCTTTTCCATATACACCTGGTTTACAGCCCCGGAGGGTCTAGCAAAGAAAACGTTAAAAAGCGAATTTTGCATCTTGGTAAATTTGTAAAGACGACCGATTAATAGAGAAGCTAATTGTAATTCCGGAAATTATTAGAAGAATTGGAAATGTTTCGTTTTTGTTCTTCTGATTCTTTCTGAATATGAATTAAAGATACTGATACGAATTTTATGAAGATGAAATTGTTGATGTGCAGAGTGTGGAGGATAGTAAAGAAGAACAAATTTCAACATGAAGATCCAATCGCCGATAGCTACGTCCGAAATATAACCTACACTGGCCATCATTATAAATATAACGAGTGTTAACCAACACGGCAGCGGTACACCTTGATGAATACCGGTAGAACTTCGCCACAACGTCTTTGAAGAATAGGAGTGTTTCAACAGTTCCATAAACTGACCCAATCCGACACTTTGATTTGACAAAAGGATTGCAGTTCTAGGATCTGAGGAAAAGGTAACATAAATTTCCATGTTCATAGTGATTGTTAATTTCTTAAATTTATCTTGGAGATTTTTTATTTCGTACCGCATACGAGTGGAAAATTATTTAGTAGAGGAAAAATTCATAGCGCGCGTTTAATTCGCAGGAATTTTAGTTGGACTGTTAGAACTCGGACTCGGAGAAAACATCTACTAGTTTCAGTAAGAGTTAGAAGGAAAATAAAATATCTTCCACTGACCAACAGGAAGTAAAACAACCCCTTTTAATAAATGGCAATTTTTCTTCATTTATTTTAATTCACTGACTCTATGGATACGACATTATCATCTTTGACACCCTAGACGCTTTGCGTGCATGAGGCGATGCGTAGTACGGCTGTGGGAAGGACCTACGTAAATTTAGCGGCTTTCGTATTCGTGGAAAAAGTAAAAAAAGGTTTATATTTCATTCCAATATTAAATGGTGTTCTTTCAACTTATTTGAAAAATTGATCATTAAATGCTAAACTAGTATCAATGAAAAAATATTTTTTTATATACAATCCTTTACTGATTCTCCTCGGGGCAATTTTTTCTCCATTGGTTTTATTTGGCTGACTATATGGACAGGACTTCATCGCCATACACTAACTCATTCCCTTGTCGCATTGAGTGGATGGATTGTCAGTGGCTTTCTTGACGTCAGGTTAGACCGCGGCATTCGGCAGTTCACTAGACTGACAAGGAGGTTATTCCTCGTTCACCTTGTTGCGACAAGAGGTGTTGGCAAACGAAGTGAAGTGAAATCCATATAGTGATGCCGTGCTCCAATGGAATGAAGATTGC
>BGPR01000091.1:1475644-1672338 GCA_013235015.1 Araneus ventricosus | reverse complement strand
CACTGAACTTGACTGTGTAGTAATCACGGTATTTCGAATCTTTGAAGAGGAACATTTCATAACTTTACATATTAAGGCTGGGTGTCTTTACTAATAGACTTGGTTTGTGATGTGGTGTGAAATTACCACAGTTGATTAAAGATACTCTTTATCATAACGTAATGCACAAGGAAACTTCAGAAGTTACCATTTACATAAAGAATGCTGTTAATATTGCTACCTTTGATTTACTACGCAATGTATGATTCTAATTGTCTTTCCATTCAATTTATGTTAAAGAATGTCGTTACAGATTCCTAAGGATTGATTTAAATTTGTATGAAAATATTTACTGAGAACCCGGCACATTTTTGCCCAAATTGACAACGATTGAGCTAATAGAAACCTACGTATGAATTTTTTCTTTTATCTGAGAAAGACATGATATTCATCAGTGGCAACTAATAGAAGATGGTGGGTCCTTTTTAGTATTTATTTCAAAGAAGGCACAACAATAATGAATAAGAATTTCTGTCTTCATTGAAAGTCTACACACTTCATTAATTTTTCACACAATCTAATAAGAACATCAAACTAAATAGTACAATTAATTATGCGGCTTATAAATACTTTGCAGGGAATATATCTCATATCAGTATCTTCTGTGAAAGCAAAGTTTACAGAAAAGTTTTAATAATTTCACAATGAAAACAGTCATCAATTAATCAAGACATACCTCTTTACCTTCACCATTTCTTGCAGTAAATATTGCAAATTTCTTCAAAACATGCACATATTAAAATAAAACATGCATGCAATTATTAACAGACCTACTAACCAAAGGGAGGAGGGATTGAAGGAAAAATGAGAATCACTGGCAAAATTTTTTTTATAATAGAGATATATAAAATACTGCGTTTTATTTCGTATTAATATTTAATAACCCTTAGCGTGTTAGGCCAATGATTTCAGAAGATACAGGGAATGTTCTTTCATCGATTTTCTCCTGTGCTTGTATGACATGTTGAGTTTTGTGTTTAGTTTCATCGAGTAGCAAAGAGGGTCGTAACTGCCATTTGATGTCAAGCCCAGTTATCTAGATTGCTGTGTTTTTGAATAATATAGGCACATGCGAATAGTACGATGGACAGTCAACGCTTTATCGTAATTAGTCGAATATCTGATAGAAATCAGCCATTCCGATGTTAAACCGCGACGGCGCGCAAGGGGATGTCCGACACCCCACGCCATGTAAAATGTGAAACATACAGAGTATCCTTTGGTTAAAATTATTCAAATCCATTCTAGCTGACTTTAAGGTCACATTCAACAGAAGAAACGTGCTTCAAGACGCTTCTCTAGCTGACTTTAAGGTCACATTCAACAGAAGAAACGTGCTTCAAGAAAAATTATTTTATTTTTTATTGGAATTCATGTTCTCGAGTTAGGTTTCTTTGTTCATTTGAGCGATCTTATTAGGGACAGAAAAATAATGTTGTCTCTTTATTTAAGTTTTAGTGAGGAAACAAATAGAATGAAGAACATTCTATATTTCTAAAATGGAGATTTTTGCGGGTACAAGACTTTTAAACTGGAAATTAGTGTAAGGGAAAATGTCATGATATTGATGCAAAAGTTATATTATTCAGGATGTAATGTAACTGTAGTCATCTAGTAACATGTCTTTTACACATACCAAAACTATTGGAGGAAAAGCTTCAAATTGTAGAAACTATTCTGAAAAATAAATGTGTATTCCGCCCTAAATCTATTTTACCTAAAAATAAAGCACATCAGAATTCTTATTTGGATTTCTTTAAAAAAATGGTTTCTGTACACCTAAGGAAATAAGAAGCAGTATTTTTCTATCCAAATTGTATAATGATTATTATACTGATGGTTCTTTACTATAAAAAATGTTGAAAACATGAATGTAAGAACTATACTTTTCTTATGTGTTCATAATGCGCTGAATAATATAATGTAATATTTAATAACTTTTCCGTCTAAACATTTGTTCTCCTATAACTAGAACTGTTTGCATGAATCATTTGGAACAGATATAGCATAAAAAAAATGCTGCTAGTTTTGTTTAAATAGCGAAATAACGAATTGGGGTGGCGCACATCCCCTTGCGCGTCTTCGCGTTACTCTTCATAATGCACGTCCTCCCGGGTTAAAACCACAAGACCAATTCCATTTACCTAACTGAACGCTTTCTTAAATTATTACTCTCACATTTACACAGACGGACTAAGAGACAAATTTCCGTTCGCATATTTCATACCTTACATACTTTACACCAAATTTCATTCGTTTAGCTGGTTCCGGTTTACAGTTATTGTACTAACAAGCAGACATAATATCTATAATATTACTGGTCCACAACAAATGCATAATTTACTTTTTAACGGGACACGGTCCGCTCCCCTGTTACCTGCACAGATTCAAAAAACTAAACTCACCACTTTGCCCTTGTGGTCGGCCTGGTGACGCGAATCACTAAGTTTTTCATTATCCGCTGACTAAGGAGCATCATCTTAAAGAACCCGCACTGAATAATCGGGTAGAGTAGTTGAAAAATTTATTGAAAAATAGGGAGTGCATTTTGCGACTTGAGAAGATCTTCAGATTCTGTGGGGACTTGTGCAATAGGCTTAATCAGTACTAAATTTTGGATTTGATTGGAGTGTTCCGGTTTCAGGAAAAAAAATGGGGGGAAAAGAGATTTTTTCTTCAAGTTGGTGTCATTCTATTATTTGGTTAACTGTTCTCGAGTTTTCGACGATTTTAGGAATTGTTTCGGTTCCCTTTGAATTATTATCTTGTCCATTGTAAAGTTTTTGATCTGTGGTGTGCTTCTGTGCAACTTTTGTAATGCGTATTGTCTCTCGATTTTTGTTTGTAACTGTTTGGATTTGAAATGCTATTGATTTTAATTTGGTTATCTTTTGCATGTGTTTTGTGTTTTTAATGTTTAGTTTTTGCTCTTTGAGTTTTTGTGTTTTTTTGCTCTTAATCTTTTTGTGTTTTTAATGTTAAGCTTTTTGTGTTTTTGCTTTTTATCTTTTCGTGCTTTGTGTTTTTGCTCATTAACCTTTTTTTTTCTTTTTGAGTGCATTGTTGTCAGTGATGATTTATAAATGTTTCTGCTCACCCCTTGGGGTACTTTGTAAACTCTTTTTTTAATGCAGTTCATTTCTTTTGTTTTATGTTTCCCCTCCGGCCTGTGGGAGGCCTTACACCCTCCTGGGTAGGCTGGGCCAGAGAGGGTTGTAAATAAATAAATAAATATCTATAATGGATATTTAGGGCTCAAAGTGGTCAAAAACGATTAAGTTCATATAATTATATTCCATAAGCGACATAATAATAAGGAATCACCTAATTCTTTTCTACACATTTCAAAACATTCGTTGAGATGGCCTCCTTCCTACTGCCCGTATTCTTTCATATTTTTGCCTTTCGACGATACCTTCAACTGATAAATCCAACCAGTATAAAATATATAACATTTTCTTCTCGATTAAGAGAACCCACAGATTAGTTACTCAAGGGCATGGAACTGTAATGATGTACTGGCAAAATTTTTATACTAGTCTGTACTCTGAAGAGTTCTTAAGAAAATAGTCAAATTCCTTTATTTATTCCGCTAATGTGGAAACCTATATTTATCTATCATAACCAGGAACAATTCACAAGAATCTGAAAAACCATATTTAAACTTATTTGTAAACGTTCGTTCACTTCATTAACTTAAATAGCATTTGAAATATAAGTAGAGAGCTCTTCGTTTCTGCATTAGTTTGCTAGAGTGAGCTTTCAAATATACACAAGCGATTATCTGAGCGTTTCAAATTCTTTGGTTTCATCCGTGGTTCTTTTACGCTGAACGAAATCTGAATGTTTACCCTGAGGCAACGAAGAAAGATATTCCTTTTAATGGCGAACTCAGTGTAATTTCTCCATACCGCAGTCTTTCCTCTAAAGATACGCGGAAAAGGAACGCTTACTTGGAAGAAGAAGAAGAAATCGAAGAAACGTCAAAAGGAGAGGGAAAGAAAGAAGAAAAATTAAAGTAAAAATCGTCAACTCAATAATGTTCCGCGAACAAACTCTACCAGTTGGCATCTTTTATGCATGAAGCTTGTTTAACAAACGCTAGTAGCATTTAGAAAGTTCAGGTTCAGGCTAGAGGAGGAAAAACAGACTTCTCTGCATAAAAAAGGGAAGATTTTTTTTTTCTCTCGAAAGAAGAATATTGGGAGAAGCAGATGGAAGAAATAAAAATAAAGGGAAGAATAAATAAATATATCTGGAACATCTTCCTAAATGCTTCAGAAAACTCTTGAAAGGAGTAAGAATTCTGTATTTCTTATATTTCCGAACTCAAACCTTATTATTTCTTTTGGCATAGGCTGCTTTTTGAAGAATAAGAACACAAACTGTGCAACTCGGCTGCTTCTTTATGAATGGCATAAAACGAAACATCAAAGAGAAGTTAGATAATTCTTTTAGAATATAATATATTTTAAACTTATTTAGAAAGTAAATTCTTTTTCTAAAAAAATGTTTCATAAAATATGAGTTTTCATCGTAAGGCTGAAGGTTTCATAATTCCAAGAAGTATAAAAATGAAACGTAAGTTTTTTTTATCTTTTTGCTCTCTTATAACCAATAAGTTTGACTTCTGGAATCTAAGCCATTTAAAGAGGTAAAAAGACGTCACTTTTGAAGGAGAGTTTAGAGAATGTTTGATAACTCTTATTTAGATTATTTTCAGATTAAATTACACAATATTAGATTACAGGTAGATAGAAAATACTAGATCATTCTGACGAATATTATATGGAATAGAATATCTTATTATATATAGTCTTAGTTTATATGTCTTATTTTATGTAGTCTCCTTATCTTAATAAAATAGTCGATGATTTGTTTGATGAACGTCTCTATTCGACTCTACTCTATGGCTACTAAGGTGTCGCTGGTGAAGGGGAGTCCAGGGAATGTTTGATCATTCTTATCAATATTAGATCACTAATAGATTATGCAACATTATATTAGATTATAATTGGATAATATTAAGCCATTCTTACTAATATTGTAGGGGAATGCGACAACATCGATACACACTTTTTTGAAAGCACAAAAATGATTTTACCAACGGTAATCATTAGAAATAATACACTATATTTATATATTTGTTAATCTAATATAGAATTTCAGTCGACTTTTGGTCAGAAATGACATAAAGTATTTGTTACACTTTTTTCCTAAACATGGATTTGTATAATTCTGCCCCATACTAGAGGTACGTTGATACGCTCTGAAATATCGAAAATAATGATGATTAATAGGTTTGAGATCTTAAAAAAAATTGTTTTATCAATGAACTTTGCATTCCAAATCAAGGTTTAAAGTTTAACAAAGTAACCAACTTTTTTTTCATCAAAATTCAACATTTTTAATGAGACTGAAAAAATGAAACAATAATGCCTCACAAAATAATTCATGTCTACAAATAATAAAGGAGAATGTGTGTGTGTAAAAGTACTTTGGAGAGAGGAAATATGTAACTCGAAGCTGTTTTTTTAAAATTTTACTTAATTAAAAATTAGAGAAAATTTTCGCGTTCTTTCTTGATGACTTTCGAAAATATTATAGCATAAAAGTAATTTTCAAACCATCAGAAAATGCAAAAAAATATATTTTCGATGTTATTAATCAAACTTCCGTACAATCTTTTCTCCAATTTTAAAAACAATTCGAAAAATGTTTTTAAGTTAATTTACAAAAATACTTTTCATTTTTGCAATGAAACTCAAACAGTTTTTATTTTTAAACCGTTTTCATAGTTTAAACTCATACATAATTGCGTGTTTCTCTTAGATAGTTCATTTTTACGTTTTTTCCATTTCTGAAGACGATTTTGCAATGTAGTTGCTATTAAGGCACATTGATACATTCACAAGACGCCTATCAATGTGCGCCGGAATCAATTGTATCAATCTGCCCCAAGAGCCTTTTTAACTTAGAACAAGTGGTTGCACAGAAACAACGCTAAACAACCTCAAAAGTTAATATAGTTCAGAAAAAGAAATGTTTTTTCCTACCTTATGAGTAGATTCTTTGGCAGGAAAAGGTAACTAGTTAAAGAAATCACACAACAAATACTTAGAATAAAGTTCACTTGGTTGAGAAGATTAACGCCTTGATTCATTTGTAAAGTAACTTTTGTCTAAACATGGCCGAAAAATATACCCTGTTCTAAGGGTTCCAGTGTCATATATATCAGGAGATGTGAACATCTTGAGCTATTCCAATCATCAAAATTTATGGGTTGTATCAATGTTCCCGCGTATCAATCTACCCCAACTCCCCCTATAATATTTTGTCTAGAATAGAAAGGTTCTTCTTAATAAAATGAAAGCGATTACTTGGATGAATGGACTACTTTAAATGTATTACATGGCTGCTGAATACTAGATCACTTGACAGAATAGAATCTTTAATGAAAGCAGGAGGATAATTTATTGGATGAACATCTCAGTTTGAAGCTACTATATGTCTACAGAGGACAGGCCCTACATATTTCAGCTGTGGTCTGATGAAGAGAAGGAACTAAGGAAGGCCCGGTATGGACAATTCTACACCCCCACCCACTTGATGGCATGTGGCGGCAAAAGATACCTTTGTAAAGATGAGGAATTCAAAGCAATTTTCCATTCTCTTGTTAAACACTGATGCATACATCATTTTTAATTCGTTTTTATTTGATTAAATACATAAAAAATGGCCTTTTTGATGGTCATTTGCAGTAATAAATTATTATGCAGAAAAAATATATTTTTTAGATCAGATCGTTATCACTTGTTGTTTAGATGTTTTTAGATTTTTAGAGATGCTTGCTAAGCTTCTGTAAAGATTTCCGGGACTTGACGTTTTTTCTCCCCTTTCATCGTACTTGACTTTAAAAAGTGACATAAAGGCATTGATGTTTAGCAAAAATGACCAGTGGCATAGAGAGAGTAAGTGGCCCCGGAACATTGTATTTTTTTTTATTTATTTACCACCTGCCCCGGCCCAGCCTACCCAAGAGGGTGTAAGACCTTCCACAGGGACATGGTATTATTTCTACATCTCTCAACACATTTTGCTTTAAAAATGGCACACCAATATTTCGTCTCCATGGTGCCCACTAAAATCTATACCTCCTTGCCCTCAGTCGCTATGCCACTGGATCTGGGCTGCAAATGAACTGCTTAGTTTCCTTACAATGTCTTCTAACGCATGAAAAGGCATTAGAGACTCGGCAATGCTATGTGATCCAAAATCGTCTCTGTGTCCTCTATACCTTCTTCAAGTTTGTCGCAATGGTGCTGTATATGTATTCAAAACAGAAAATTTTAAACTTCGTTGGCAGAAAACTTAGAAGGTAGGCTTTGCTTCACATGAAAATTTCAGTTTTAATTAATTAGTTTGAATATCAAGCAATAATTGGTATAAGGAAAATACATTTAGTAATTTTAACGTGTTACAAGTACATCGTTATTAATGCAAAAAACGTCTGAATAATTTATTATGAAGAACACTTAATAAGCTTAATTAATATGAAGCAATTAAGAACTGGAAGAACTAAGAAAGTAGGGTTGCAGTTTTTCATAATGTAATAACATTTGAATGAACCTTGTATCTTTGTTACATTATCTTAATGAGATTTCAAAATTACAAGCTTTCAGCTTATAAACAGACTTAACTTAATGCATGCTTTGGCTTTTAAAGGCAGAATAAACGAAGAGGTAAGAAAATTTGAATACTTTTCAACAAACGTCGTTTAATTCTGAGAAGTGAAAATTTACAGTGAGGTTCGAGGCTTAAAGTACAATGAAATAATTATATTCAATTTTTGAGTTTAGAAACGCATTATGAATAAATTTTTTGTTACGGTGCATATTTATATCCTGCTAGAATTTTATAATTAAACTCATTTTAGTTTAATCTGTGCGCTGAAATATAACGAGTTAAAAATGAGAAGAAATCAGTTGCATAAATGAATAGATGCTCTGGAGCATGGAAATTTTGTAATAATATACAATATTTCTACAGAAATAATTATAAACACAATCTGCATTCTTTGAACATGAAATGAAAGGAAAATTATTCGCCTTTTAAATGAAAACATGATGTCAAATGCTTTTAAAATGTATTTTCAGTATTAAGATTTAATTATTATTTTAGGGACAAATAGTTTTACTTAATGAAATGAAATGGTTCAAGACACGATGCCATCCATGAACCACCATACATGATACTCTGTGCACTTTATATCTGTGGAGAGTAAACCGTCCTTCCATTTGTGTACATATAGTTAAGTTAGGTGATCATGGTTCAAAACTACGAGTCCGCTCAAAACTAGCTTTCGTGCAACTTCAGAATGTTAATTTAAGTAAATTAACTTGCCAAATTAATTAAATAATAATTTCGTCTTCAGAACTCTTTATAGGAATTTAATTCCCCGCCGTCGATCGAATTTTTTTATTCAAAGAAATTCTTTTGTTCTTTTTCTAAATCAAGGCTTGTATTAAAAGTTTCTTCAGTATCACGTAAACAATTTAATTATTATCCAATTCATTATGGCGAAAGGAATAATGTTTTGCCAAAAATATAATCCTTAACCCTCCTACTTCAGAAATGATTTAGAAACGCTATTTAGATGCAGATGTCAGAGATATGTCCAAATAATACTGAAAGGATGATCTCTGTTATTCATGTGCATCGCTGTACAAGTATAGCACAATTTAGTGCTATAAAATTAAGAATTAAACACGCTGTCCTGTGCAAATCATAGGATGCAGCAAAAAATAAATAACTTCAAATCTTTCGTTACTCGCGAGATACGCTGCTGGTGGGATAAGTTATTTCGATTTGCTATTATTACCTTTTGCACTCGGATGGCTGCTGTCAGGCACCGGGTCCCGCTGGTGTGATGCGGAAGTTTGGAGAAGGGGATGCCAGCTCATGTGTTATCCTCCTTATCTGACCGGGGAACAAATTACGATGTCCGTCTCGAACTAGGTCGTTTTCTGCTTCAAAATGGGACATTAATATGACACAAATTTCATATTTCTTGATTTCTGTAGTTAAAAAAATACTTAGAGAGATTTAAGAAGTCGGGGATTAAATTTGCGGAAATAAAATCAACTTATAAAATTATATTTTTTTTATTTCTCCTAGAAATAAAAGAACATCTAGTATTTAGTTAATAATTATGCATTTTATTACTCTTCAGACTGTAAAGATTTAATGCGCTAAAATAATTTAAACTTTCGCAAGTTAGTTCATTAATATGATGAATCATAATCCTTTATAAAGTCTTAAGCACAAACTACGCAATCAACATATAATTTCACTGTGTAACACAAATTAAATTCTAATTTCCGATAATAGCAAAAATTATTTTGAATCAAATACTTCAGTCGCGTTTTAGATTACTAAGATGAAAGCTAAGATACCAAATCCTCAACTATCCATTCCTAATAAATCAAGGAAACAACATGGTTCAATTTTAATTATTCCCCTCCATATTCCAAAATTAACCCATCGACGGCAAGCAGAAATTCCGCAATCAAGCGAGGACGGACCAACTTGAAATAGTTGTGCCTGACTCTGGTTACTCATTTAAATTGCGTGAGTAGTTGAAAGTAGTCATTAAAAGTACGGAGCTGTGACGGACGCCCTTGTGAGCCGTGTGCCACCCCTTGTCACCTAATCGAAGAATACGAAGTTCCAGGCGTAACCCCATGATTTCAGTGTCAGGAACAGCTGTCCTGTATCTCATCTGGTGGTCACTAGAAGTTAATGGAACTCGTCGTACGTGCTGCATTACAATCAGTCCTTTCCAGTCTTTTGGCAGTCGGGATTAGACGTCGAATGCAGCTGACCTCTTTTCAGCTGCATTGGCACTCACTAAGTTTCGTGGAAGAATTCGTTTTCCTCTGTCTTTCGATTAGGTGGCCGCGACAGATTGCAGTTATCATCTGATATTGAAATTCGAGACACTTTGGAGATGCGTTGGGATATATTAAAAATCTTTAAGAGGTAGCTGAGATGGAAATATGAAGTTTTATTAGCACTTTTCGTTAGAAGTTCAGTTGAAAATGAATAATATTAAATTGATTTAGATTTAACGAAAAGAAACAAATTGAGAAAGAAGTAAATGTCATGGAAATTTTATAATAAATAAATGCATAATTAGACAAATTTAGGGTGTTAAGGTAAAATTTGAAAACCCTCTAAGCTTAATTATGTGTGTTTACCTACCAAATGTTTATAAAATGTTTTTTATTGACAGTCAATTTTAAAATAAAATCAGTACACAACAAGGGAGCAATTCGATTCAGAGTCTAAAACCTATGAGCGAAATATAAATAGCTAAATATATAAAATAAAATAAAGGAATGTTTGTACTTGTTTCTCAAAACCACTATTATACATACTCATATTTAATTGTCTGACAATAATTTAAAACATTAGCTAAAAGATATTTGACATTTGTTTTGAGAATTTGAAAGATTTTGAAAGTCGCCAGAATATTTTAAAGAAAATAGCATTGATTTTAGCTATTTTCTTTTTTTTTATAGAGAACCAAATAGAGATTTATAGAGATCTTTAAATAATTTTTCCCATTTCTTTTAAAATAGTTATTTCTGCTACGTAACCCATTCCATCAGTTCTTAGAGTTTTTGAAATTTCCCATTACCCTTTTGAAGTTCTTTGTCAATTTAGTACATTTCTTTCTTTAAACAGTATTTCCATTTCAAAATATGCTTCCAGTTTCTAGTAATACAAAGAATAATAATTCGAAGCTCTTAAATTACATTTTTCTGAACGCAGAGTTAGTTTTATTAGATATTTATTACATTATCAATTAATAAAAATTGAGTTGAATGTCTATATTAATTTTATTGCGTTATAGAAAAAGTCCATAGTTTATTAAGAATTTCATTTTCGTTACAAGACATGAAAATTTGCATGCTTACATTTTTGCATATTTCAATAAATTCACATGAAATATTAGCTTATATTTGACCTTTGGCTTCACTGTTGCAACTGTACGTTTATATATATCTGATAGATCTTCGTCTCCATAGTTGAGACTTGATTTCCACTACTTTAAAGTTATCATTTCAAGGTACGCTGAAAATCTCAAACATGCTCCTAAATTCACATATTATTTACTGGACCTTGTGCCAAAAAACCCTACCATACTTCTACTACTTACACATTATTCTTTTCATGAAGGATCATCAAATCTCCACAAATTAATGTTTAGAATAAAATCGGTCAAATCTATTTTTAATATTTGTTGTTCTGAAATTCCTACTATTTAAAAAAATATAACTTAACCATTAATTATTTTTTAATAAAGTCATCACGTTACTTTATACATAATCTCCAATTTCTCTAAACAATTTCGCAGAACAACTAGATTTAAGCATATTGCTCAGAATGCCAAAATGAAACACTAGTTTTCAGTCAGAGATTAGTGACTAATAAATTGTTTTGAGGAATAAAATTGAATAAGAGGTTGTGATGATATATGTCTTTAATTTTGAAAATAGACGATTAATGATTTAACATTAATACCAAAATCAAAGATAGTTGAAACTATATTAAGCAGGTATTTTTGTCACAAAAACAAGATGTTAATACTGTTACGAACATGTAATATCGCTTTACCACAATGTTAATCTTATGGTTGGAAAGAAACATTTACAGAGGTTCTTAATAGCTTTGCGGAGAATAGAAGCCCTCGACCCCAACTTTGGCGACCATTTTGGCAACAAAATGAAGGCACTCAAAAATTTTACTATTTTCTCATTATCTATATTAGGAGCGGAGATATACAGAATGTACTAGATGATTCCATGTGACGTCGCACCCTGTCGGGAAGACTACACATATCCACAATTGCTGGAACATCTGGGAACATGTTTGATCGACTTGGAACGTCTGCGGAGTGTGAAGAATCTTTTTTTTCTTGTTCGCATCCCGAGTTGGTCAGCTGTTAGACGCTCAGCGCTATTGTTCCTGTTATTGCTGTTATTTTTAGTGTTTAATTGCCTGCTTGTGTTGCTAATTTGTGAGCTGTATTTTTCTTGTTACCCGTTCTTTGTGTTTCCGGAATATTCGAGAATAAAAGTATTGTTCTCCCTAATCCTGCTTTTTGTACTGTTTTCAACCTACACTGCCCTGTCAATTTTTGTAGCAATACATTTGGAACGAGGTAAGCTATATTTATATTGTATTTTTCCTTAAGATAAGGTTGAACTGCAAATCGTTTTGACAACTTACAGAAATTCAAACATGAGTTATTATGCTTAAATAGAATGTCTTCGCACAGACAGACATAAAACATTAAAATAGACATCATATGAACTATATCCTTCACTTTCAAATCAACTCAGCTAAACTAAAAATATTTATAAAGTTGTTTCCAGGTTACTGAATTTATTCAAAAGCTATAAAAATATGCCGAAAACTAAAACGCAGACACTTCGAGTAAATAATCCAATCACGTAGTTTTGATTTACAGTGAATTAATTGCATTTCATTGAATAAATATCGTAGAATTATCCCTATTGATAAGATAAATTGTGTTCAATTAACGATGCTAAAAGTAGAATCTAAATATGCCACGTAGGTTAACACTTCAAGAAACTTGCATATCCAAGTACTGATTTATCTTTATATTGATAAACTTTTAGAAAACAGACAATTTAACGAAATGAATTCGCATTCATTTGTGAAATATTCTTTTAATTTTCCGAAGCTTGGGATTTTCAAAGCAATTATGTTGACTCAAAAGAACTTATTAAGCGTAGATTATTATTGAGAGAATGATTTCACCTCTCTTCCAGCTACACAAATGATATCTAATGAGTATTTCCGAGTAAATTAATTTCAAATTATGAATTACTGCAATCATCAGTTCTGAGTATGTATTTAGGCGTAAATTAGGAAATGCATTTATTTTTCTATTATGTTGAAGCAAATTTCGTAGAAAATCGATGTGATGCTGGATGCATAAATAAAAGCCAAAAGGGATTAAAATTAAATATTTCCCGTTGGAGTTTTGTCTACATATTTTTATGCTAAAATCTTTGAGCTATTAATGTTGCATTTTATAAAATAACTTTAATTATTGATAAACCTGATCGCGCTCGATTTAGATGTAAAAGGTTAAAGATGACCATATGAATGACCATTAGAAAAGCCATGAATGTCCATTTTTCAAAAATGTTATAGGAAACGAAAAACAAATTTCCCAGTCGTCTAAATTCGGCGTTCACAACATTGACAATATTATTTATATTTTAATTCACTGTTGAGGCAATGCAACAAATTATGATGTGTCAAAAAATTATTTTCAAAAAATTGTATAGAATAGTTATGTATTATTATTATTATTTTAAACAGCCAAAAATACCATAAAAGTTTCATATGTCAGACATTAAAGTAGAAAAATTATCACGAAGCATTATTTGGCTTAAACCCATGGCTCTACTTCTTCATCAACAAAAATATCCTTCTCGTTCTTATTAACTTCAGTACTCAGCAAAATGTCTTTGAAAAACATTTCTTCCGATTTAATTAGAAATTTCTTTAAATGTTGCAGATCCTTATAGTTCGCAGATGAATTCGGCAAGCATCTCTCATATAGATTCAGTGGTTTCTCTTTTCCTTTCTCAGCACCTTAGAAACAGTATAGCCTCAAAGAAATTACTACGATGAGTAAGTAACCTCATCAGTCTTCCTCCCGAGACCGTGGACCTAATCAATTTCCCTCAGTTCTCAAATACTTGAAAAGTATAATTATCATGGAATCATATCACACTTTCCGTTTTCAAGTAGATACCATAAAACTACATCAATCGAGCTAACAGTTGTCGCTCAAACATCAAAATCAGAAAAAGAAAGATTAACAGTCATGGTTTTTCCCCTGGACTCTTCATATAATGTGACCACTTATTATTAATATTTTTAGAAATATTTAAAAGAGGAATATAATGATCAGAACATTATGAGTAATTTGTTTCTGCTTGTTGCAAAATATATGCTTTAGTTTTATAAAAATTTAATAAAAAGGTTTAACGTGTATCTCTTTAAGTCTCGTATTACTTTCCATATTTGGTTCGGAAAGGACCCAAGTTCGGCCATAGTTGCAAGTTCTGCCAAAGATCCGTCATGTGTGCAGGCCCAGAATGATAAATCCATCAAAGTGCAAATATCTTCCAGCTGGAAAGTGTGTGGAAGTTCTGGAAAGGGGCGCAGTCTCAGGAGTTGTCCTGACCAAATGACCACGGCTCAAAATTTTAAGATCGCCAAAAGGTTCGTCATGTTGTTTCTAAATGAGATATTTATACAATTCTACTGAACTAAAAATGTCTCCATACTCAAGTTATCTATTATTCTTTCAAAAATATTTCGTTTAATATAAAAAAATTTAGTAAATTTACGTATAAACAATTACATGATATGATGGCGGAAGTAGATATTAAAAAAATATTAATTAAGATAAACTCATACAAGTCTAGGTAACGATCAGTTCGCGAATAACAGCGATATTGCATATCATTTACCTATCACAAGACAAAGAATTGCAGCATGTCCAGACTTAAAATATCCAAAAGAAATGTATCATATTGAGACAGCCACACATGTTTATTTAGAAAGCTTAGAGCTGTTTGTAGGTTTCATGCATCAATATTTCAGGACGTTAATTTATATTATGCATGCATGCAGACTCCGCCTTTGCCGAAGCCATGCGACAAGAGATGGCCTCTGTGAAGCAACCCTATTCGCACAAGATATTCTACAATATCTCCACGATGTTGCTACGATATTTCGAATGCCGCGCAACATCAGGAACATATCGTATGAATATTTTAGAGCCTTTTGTGCTAATAAGGAACCCACCGAATATAAGGGTGACCGTTGGTCAACAGGTTACTATAACGACAAACGGTCGAAATTACGCCAAGCTTAAAAATCAAGTAACAAATATTAATTTAACAGTCAATTAGGCAATAATATAAATTAAAATTGTTCTAAAATAATATAAAAAATAACAAAATGGCTACCTGAAGAGAAATTAACAAAAAGAGTAAAATAAATATAAACTGCATCTCTTACTAAAAATTAATTTAAGAACGAAAAGAAATTAATATTACATATAATTATTTAAACAAAGAAATTTTGAAGAATAAATTAAAGTAAAATATTCAAAATATAATCTGAATCACATAATTTTAAACTGATGAGAAATAAAGTAGAAACAAACATATACATGAAAAAAAATAAAAATATGAGTATAAAATACAGCATAAGCCAACATTAAAGGCTTTAAAGTTCAGTAATTTTATATTATGCTTATTATAGTTAGATTTCTCATAAAATATTTTATAAAAATTTCTTCCAGTTTACATAAGATAATAGAAATCCATGACATAAGAACAAAGTAAAAGTAATTATTGGATGTCAATGTTAGTTGATTTGTAAAATGGAAAATAAAGTTTGTTGATTCTAAAGTTAATTGGGAAATGAATTAAATTTTAAATTCCCACCGTAATAATAGTTTACCTCTAAATATCTTAATTTTTATGAGTTTTTAACTAAAAACAACTTTCTTATATATTTGAAGTTTGGAGATTCATTTATTGGTTCCCTATATTCCAGCGATATTGTTTCGATTTTACTTAATTATAATTTCAATTAATACACAAGCAATTTATACTGTATTTTATTGAAAATCTTCTTTGAAGTTATTAAAGGTTTATATTTTCTTTAAAGGCATTTAAGCAGAATTCTGGGTTAAGCATGTTTATAACTTCAAGAACGTCACCATCTCCAAAATTTTTTATTTTGCGTTTTCATTGAATATCGTTTTTAGAAACTCATAATAAATAATGTTTAAATATTTTCTTTTCATATCGTTTTCTATTGTTAAATATATCGGTTTCATGACTTTCAAAATTGCATCCCCGATTAAAGAAAGTAGTTTTGAGAAACAATTGACATATAATCGACATTTTTTTTAAAAATTAGAAAATTGGATTTAACATAAAATACCAATATAATGTAGACAATATTTGTTTTCATTAAATTTTATTCTACTCTTTATGAAACAAATGTGACTAATTTCATGACTAAAGACCAAATTCAAAAGAAATAACCTCGAGTTAATCATGAACCGTGATTATTTAACTATGATAATTCACACAATCAATCAAGGAATTCGATTAATTAAGTAACGCTAAACCATTTTCAACAATACCATAATTTTAATGTGAACTATGTAGTTAAGAGGTGTGTCTCAATTTTATTTTTAACTAACGCACGTATTTAAACAGCATATAGATTTTAGAAATAGTTTTTATTTGTTTTGCTATTTTTTTAGATAAAAAATAAAGATCTAAAAACAATAAGAAGACAATTGTGTCTGGAGAAATAAGGAACTTATCAATATTAATATTTAAATTATTTCCATCGAATAACAGGTATGTAAAAGTTCATGGATATGTATTTATTCTTGTGTGATTTGAATTAGCAAAAATTTATGAATGTTGCAATATTATTACATTAGTCTCAGTAAAAGAAGTTAACTATCATAACTAGATAAGATTTATACTTTTCATATATATATACAAACACACTAACCCTTTTCATCAAATAAACGCTGAGTTTTCTATTGAGAGAAGCATGAACATTTTAAAATCTTAATTTAGCATCTCATCATGGAATGCTAAATTTTAAATCCCTTTTGAAATTCTTCCGTTTCAATTTTAATGGAATTTAATAAAATTTATCTTAGATTTCTAAAAGTTTTCAAATAAAATAACTTTCCGCCTTATTAGCTTTCAAATCAAAGCTTTCCTTAAATATTGTGCCTCTTTTATTCAACTAGCAGCAAAGCAAATATAAATTTTGAATTCCAGTCTATCATTTAATCATAAACACTTCCGCTCTATAAACTTTCTAGAGATATCTGTGAAATTATCAGTTTCCACTAGTCAGGAGCTATAATTAAAAAAAAATCATTCAGTTCTTTGCTATAAAAGGAAGATATAAAATTATGAGTTATGGGACAAAAATTTAAATTCAATACATCTAAATCACATGTTAGTTTTTCCCAAAAATGTTTGTCATAGGCATTGACAAAATGAAAGTCGGAAAGTAAGGGAATCGAAAACACACACTATTTTTTGTTAGTTTGTTGTCATTGAAGTGGAATTCTACTGAAACATGAAAACTTCTTTCTACGCTTTTAAATATTTCTGAGGCAGTTTATTGTATATAAAGTTGAATTAATTCAATCATTTCTATCTTTCTGTTTGCAATCCTTTAAGAACAGATTTCATTTTTCTCTGATTCCATGTAAGAAGGAGGAAAAATAATTGAAACTTTAATACACCATGGTACACAATAACATTTAGCAATTGCTTTGAGGAATATAAATAACTAACAAACTCTCTCCTTTTCTTTAAATTATCCTTCGTATAGTAAATAATTTCATTTCATTTTTGGAAGAAAATAGCCGATATGGATTAAAAAATAATGTTTCATTATGTATACTATTGCATATCTTTTGTTTTACCTGTTTTACTAGTAATAAAAATAATATGTCAAGGCGCTATTATGTATATCGAGTTGAACGGCATTTACACATATGTATATGTTAAAAATACTGACCCGAATTTTATAACTGTTTCCGATGGAGTGAAAAGCCTTATTTTTTGGGGAGGAAATGTTAAATTTTATTCTTATTATTAGTTATTTCGAATGGGTCGGCAGCCATTCTTGACTACATATCTGAACTACTTTAGATCAGTACATAAGTACAGGGTAACAAAAAACTATAGGGATCACTTTTGTGGTTATCTACCGATAAAGTTATAAATCCTTTTTACATATGTAGCATACAGATCGAAAGCTAAGCTATTAGGCTTTCGATTGCAATACTGTTCGATAAAATCACAATAATGCCTTTGAAGAAATTTGACGAAATGCTGATTGGTTAAGTACAAGAATTTTTAGAACTTCGATGGAGCCACAGGATTATACAAACCCATTTTAAAAAGAAAGGTATTACGATTTCACTCAGCCATATCAGTCACATCAAGAACTCAAAATTCGGATCAACGAAAAATGATTAAAAACCAGTAAAAAAAATGGACGGCAAGGCAAATTGAATAAATCAGATTTGCAGAGTCTTGAGAAAATGGCATTGAAACCGGATCCACTAACACAGGAAAGCATGACTAAAGCTCTTAATGTGAGCCAGCAAGTTGTAATCTATCGACTAAAACATACGTTAAAGAAGAAATGCCATAAAAAAACCTAAATGTCATCTCTTGAATGAGAGATGGGTGCAGATTGGGAGGCAACGTTCATGGCCACTCTACAAGCTTCGCGGTAAGGACAGATAGCGAAACTTCATTATAACTGATGAAGCTTGGATCTATTTATCCGATACCAATGCTAAATCTAAAGTTCAATATTTTAGCCGTGACCAGAACAGGCGAGACTTGACTCTGTCAACCACGGTGCCTTATCCCAAAAGCGTGATAGTTTGGATGGGAATTTCCGCAAATGGTGTTACCAAACCACGGTTTGTGCAACCTAGAGCCAAAATAAATTCTGAGCATTACATACAAAAGATATTAAAGCCCTTTCTTAAGGATGCAGATTGTACCCAAATAGTGATGCTGTTTTCCATCAGGATTCTGCCCCATCGCATGCATCTAGGTCACCCAGAAATTCCTCACGGATCAGCAAGTGCAATTCCTGAGGCCGCAACATTGGATGCCAAACATTCCTGAAGCTGCACCATGTTACTATTTCCTATGGGGACATCTGAAAAACAAACTGAATAAGAGAAGAGTTTCTAAGCTGAGGGGCCTTTAAAAGTCTGTTAGAGAAGAGGTGAAGAAAATCCTCCAGGAAATGATTTTGCGGGCTTTGAACTCATGGCCGAAGCGTTGGAGCCAAATTTATTATGTCGAAGGTCGACATATTGAGAAGCATCGCTGAATTTGTGTAATAACTTTTGGAAATAAAAACCTTCAAAAATGATCCCTAAACTTTTTTGTTACCTTGTATATTCATCATATATGAATAAAAATTAATTTATTTGATTTCTTTTTCATTCGTAGAAAGTTTGAAAGGTATTCATTCTGAAAATATTTCATTTCCTATGGATATTTGCAATACTCACTGTTTGGCGACATAGTTTCACCCAAAATTCCATATAAATTCCTCTCACATTTAGTAAAATTGTTGCAATTTTCAGCCGAAATGACAACAAGAGAAAAATATCCATAGGATCTCGTAAATAAATACGAAATAATACAGTAAAATGTGCATTTCAGAGAATAAGCCTAATATGGGGATAAGTTGCAAAATGGAATTTTATGGACATAAATTTTTCTATTTGTTGTAATGTAAATTTCTATTTGTTTATTCCATCTTGTATATTTTCTCGAACAAGGCTTCTTGAATATTATTATTAAAGAAACATTTAATGAATACTCTTGATGCTGGAAATATAAGATTTTCCTAGATATTTATTTCTATTCATTACTCTAACTAATTTGAAGAAGGCTGAGTATTCTGTTTGTCTTTCTTTTTATATATTTAAATTCTTTATAGATTATCTGCTTGATACAGCTTTCCTCGTGTACTACGAGATCAAATTGGCAGAACTTAATTTATACTACTCAATAATAAACCATTATCAACTATTCTACGAAAATGTGGCTGCGGGTATTTAAAAAATGTATTTTTTCCCTGTTATAAACGATTAACTTGAAGCAGTTAATTAAAAATATTCGTATAACTGGCTATGACGGAAATTATTTCGAATGCTTATTATGTGTCTGTACATAGTCAACTGGATTTATAAAATGATAAATCTGAATTTATGACGATTTTTTTTAAGAAAAATACATTTGATAAGATAAAATAACAAAGTTACTAATTCAGAAAAAGAATTAACAGACAAACAAATCCATACACATTTTTGTGAATTACATTATACTAGTTTTCTAAGCTATTAAAAAATTAATAAATAGACTGCATAGCATTTTAAGTGTGTTCTTTAGAGCGTGATAAAACTGACAAATATGAATATAGTAAATATTGAAATTTGAACGAAAATAGTTTTGAAAACATTTAAAAATAAAGCAAAATGTAAGAATTTCAGAGAAAAAGTTACAAAAAATTAAAAAGGAGTATTTAGAAGACGTGTTCCTTTCCGTTTGTATGTTACGAGTAAAGTGATTGTGTGTTTTCTCACAAGCAAATAATCTGTTCTGAAATTTAAAAAAAGAAACCTAAATATTTCTTCCATTTATTGATATAATCACTATTCACATGGTCACTTATTAACAGCCTGTATTTCGTGTTTTCAACTTATATATTTTTTAGTTTTAATGTTTAGCATTATTCAATAGTTTTAAATAAAATTGTGTAAAGCCTTTTAAAAATAGGATTACGATAGCGCACTTAAAGAGACATTAAAGCAACCATCAAAATCTGTGCTATGCACAGTTACCCGTATAATAAACCCTTCTTTTAGAAGCTTCTGTATAAATTAGCTTCTAAACTTAATATTGGTATAGATTGAATTTTGAAATAGACTTCCATTCACTTCCTGTTGCTCAAAAACTCTTAATTTTTGTATAGTTGTGTTTTCTATGTAATGTACAGTATTTTAATATTTGCAAAACTTAATAATCAGGTAATCGATTAAGTTCAATTAAACTTGGATTCCATATGGAAGATGAGGCCAAGTGTCGATTAGGAGGAAAAAATTGAATTCAAGATTCCATATTATTATAATAATGAATTATTATATACACTACAGATTAAAATGTAGCAAATAATAGAAATAAAAAGCTTTCAAAAATACGTTTTTATTATAGTACTAAGAAATCGAAAATAATATTTTTATTAAAAATCTAGAGTTCAAAACATAATAGCAAGGCGTGAGATTTTTAAAACAAAACTTCTAAGGATAGTAAGCCACAATGAATATCACAACAAAGAAAATTCCTACAAATTAATTAAAAATTAAAATGTATTTTAAGCATGATTAATATTTTTATAATACGTCTCTATTGTTCTGGCAATCCTTATGGCAAACTGGTGAGAAAGTTGGTCGCTATAATGAGTAGTCAGTTCAGTAGATTCATGACGGAAGCTAAAATATGTGTTGAAGATGTTCTGTTCGTTTTGTTTGTGTATTTATGAGTTTGTGCTGTGTCCTATTTTGAAGAAGTAAATAAAATTATTGGGACTAAAGATGAAGTCGTTATTCCATATCTCCGATCAGAGTAGTTCATTTTCGAAACCAACCATCTTTGCAATAGAAAAGAACCCTCTTTACTATTTTAGTTTAATAAAATTATTTATAACAGTGCCTGACACTTTCACGACTTTTTATCAGCTTCCGATTTGAGATTAAAAAATCATTTTCTACTTTTTATTGCAGAAATAAAAACGTGTCTTACGAAGTATTTTTTTCAAAATTTATTACATAGCCCTGAGAACATATTCTACATAAATCTTTTCTCTGCAGCAAATATTTATGGCAGGCTGAAATGCTCTAATGAGAATAATCTTACTTTATATCAGCATCCAGATTACCAATATAAATATAGAAATTTTACAAGTCCACTTGAATACCAGCAATTAAAATAAAATACGTGATTTTAGAATTAAATGATAAACTGTTGCAAAGACACCTTTATTGATATAACAAATTACCGTTTCAAATAACATCTAATGAAGCATAAAGGCCAGCTTTCTAAGAGGCCTTAATAATTTCCGTGCTTACATTACTTTCCATTATCTCCGACAGTAGCTCCGGGGAAACGTTGATCTAAGGAAATCAACTTTGATCCCGTTTGAATAACATTGCGGAATTATGTTGATTATGCTAAGCACATGTGTATCGTTATGTAGCACCTCCAGGATATTTCTGCGTGGACACTGAATGTGTTATTCTCTAATGATTCTGAAAAGGGAAATAATTTTCAGCACTAATTATCTCTGCATGCGAAGGTAACTGGAATGATGAAGATGTGGGCCTGGTATTAGAGAGAGAGAGAGAGCACGGACCGAGAGATTTGTTTTAGAGGCATTCGTAACGATTTCTGACTAGGTTTGGAGTAAACTGTAATTATTCGTTTTGATTCTATGGTGCAACAAATTTTCGATATGATAAAAAGCTGTAAGTTCTCGTTTAGTTGAGTTTAATAAGTTTGGGGGAACCGAGAATTTTGCGTTATATGTTTCGTAGTGCTTGCTGATTGATTGTACTATAAATTATTCAGTATTCCTACTTAAAATAAGAAATTTTTATCTTAGATTTTGCTAGAAAATGTGTCTGCATATTTGAAAAATATATTGAGTAAATGATGATAATCTGAACTAGTTTTGATGTTACGCAACAGACAACAGAAGATTTTTCAATAGGACGAAAAGTTATGAAGTCATGTTTTTTAGAGTATAAAAGTGTAGCTTTTATTACATGCCCTTTAATTCTTAGTATATAATTGTATGAAAAAATTAATATTTGTTTAAACTTATACGCTTGAAAATTTGTATCTTAATTTAAAGAATGGAATCATATAGATACTACAGATTGTACATCATCTTGAATACATTTGCTCTTATAGAATCTAAATTTTTTCGTTCAAAATTAATTTTTACATCTGCATTAAGTAATATACAAATTAATATTTTGAACTACAGTGAAAATCGTGTGCATTGATGAAGGAAAAAAAGAATTTTAAAGGCATGATTGAGAAGTTGGTGTTGACTATGCTTCATATAGTTAAAAGATAACACTTTGAAACATAACTGGTAATATATAGGATAAATTTCTTTGATATATTTTAACGCAAACTTACGTTCCTCCACAGTGGTCTAATGGAGCATCGGGAAAGGAAGAAATTTATGACGCTTTTCGTGGCAAAATTAAACGCTTATAGCTACCTAACCAAAGAATATAGAGAGATGGTTTTAGCTTCATTTAACAGAGGCAGATGGACATGAAGATTTCAAAAATAATTTTAGAATTATAGTTCAGTCACAGTCGAGTCCAAAGTTGGTGAAAATCACGAAGAATTTTGATGACGTCACAGAGACCGATAGTGCGATCGGTTAGCACGAAAAAAAACCAAAGAATATTTCACTTCTGGCAGAAATTGTGAAATTTAGGATACTGATTCTGTATCATTTTCTGACTTAAAAATAGCCGCTACCCCAAATTTTAGAGGTCTTGTATATATGATATGGCGTCATCAAAATAGCGGCATATAGGGAAATTAACATGCTAAATTGTCAAACTTTTTTATGTTTAATTGACTTTTTTCTAAATGTATGGGATTCTCAATATCTGCTATATTATAAACAAGCTTAAAAGGCTTAATTTATCAGTCATTGTTAAATGTATTGACAGATATGGACACTAAATATCGGTAAATTGCCTTCCTGCTGTGCTGTTATATTCGATATCAATACTTTTATATTTAAGGAGATGCAAATAAATTTTTGTATCAGAAATATGATCAAACATACCTATAATTAAAAGAAACTGTAAATTTAAAGTATAAAATACGTAATATATGTCACAAGAAGTAAGAACTGTAAAGATAGCTTAGCTTATTTATATCAATGTCACGTTTTGAATCAAAACGAGGGCAATTTTTGAACGGACCTCGTAATTTTGAACCGCGGTCAGATGAAAAAGAAGACACTGACTAGGGACCTACTCCAAAAACTTCCGCACCACATCAGCAGAAAGGCTTTTGACCCACAAAGTCATATTTAGCTTGCCACATATCTATTATATACATCTGGATTCTTGAGTGTAATAATCGTGTATTGTACTTCGAACAATCCGGCACCGAAACTGAGACCGTACTACTAGGCCACCACGGCGCACAACTGAAAAAAGCCATAAATATTTTCATCCTAATAGAGAAAACTGCAGGAAACAAATACAATCAAAGAAAACAACTACAAACTGCACGAAAGAAACCCTCTTCATTAAAGCTTATCAGAACAAATCTATGTTCTGTTTTAAATATTAGTGTGGGAACACTGGCCCTCACAAGAGGATAATTGTCTACTTTTGAAGGATTTGCGTCTTGAACACTGTGCTTTGCATCCACATGATATCAGTTTTTCATAAATGCGAAAAATACGTCTGTAATTGTCGCCTTTGCAGGGATGTGAAAAACATGATATTTTTTTTAATATCCATGTTTCCGGTAGTAGAAATTCAATATATTTTTCTAGACAGTGCATCCAGATTAATGCTTGCTGTGTAGTTAACTAAACTTGCTGAAAAATGTTTATTGGTGGTATGCGCTCAATGACTGTATTTTACTTATCAAAAAAAAACTCGGCACTTATTGACAGTATTTAATTGTGATGTTGCGTTTTAGAACAACAAACCTATTGACAGTAAGCATTAACGACTCATCTAGAGATTTGACAGTCGCAACTTAGCAGTAGTATTTTTCTAAACATTTGGCCATATCATCTACCTTGCTAGGCTTTCTCAGCCTTTCATGTCTTTCCAGGCTTTTTTCCGAAGGATCAAAGAAATGAACATTATCTCTTCTAATTATAAGATGTTCACTTCTGGTTGGTTAAGTGCAAAATACTCTTATGGCTGTTAGAAACCATTCAAGTGCTGTAGCTTTCTAGTATTTCGAAACTACAAATTTTCTATTACCAACGGAAATTATCTTACTCCCTTCAAAGGGATTTCCTCCCTCATAATGTCATTTAACATTTAATTTACATGATTTTTTAAACCTGTGAACCAAAAAATGCTCATGAACTTTGTAGGTCATCCTCCTATCTAATGAAAGAAGCTTCCTCAAACTCTGTTACAGTCCTGGAAATATCAAGGAACGATACTCATTTTTGAAGAGCACCTTCGTTCTCTAAAATTCCTGTATCTCCTTCTTTGCCTTTAATTCTCTTTTTATTCTGCTCGTGGAACTGGTCCTCAGATATGACAGAAACGCAGATGCGGTTCTATTGCTGGTGTGTTTTCCTCCTAGAAACTGAATATAATGTCAGGATGCATATTTGCCATTTCTTCATGATCTCGAACAAACACTGGAAACGAGCGTGATTATAGCACAGCATTCAAAGTGACAGTCGAAGGACGTATCTTCTTTAGTGTTACAGCAAATAGCTTGAAGTTTGCAGAACGAACACTGAACGCTACTTGAAACAATGACTCAAACTCCATAACAATATTTCAGTAACTGTACAAAGGAAATCGTACACTGTACTCTTTTTCCATTCTGCTTGTATCTTTAGTCTCATTATAGAATATATATTGACATTATTTCTTGTATGCCTGGTTTTGAAGGCAATAGAATATTGCTAGAGTTAGTTCATGAGCATATCTAGCTCTCGTAATACGTGAAGATGTCAAGTATGATTTAGCTACTCCTGCACTAGTAATACCAGACTGAAGAAATGTCTCTGCCCCTACTTTTACGTAAAGGATTATTGAGATTTAAAACCATCATTCTCAATAGTAAGGCTTTCTTTATGACTAAAAGTTTTTGTCTTCACTGTGTGTATTTGATAAACGCCAATGAATGTCTGTAGTTTTGGTGTAAACTTGTTGATCTGCAATGATTACCGGTGTTTGCAAAATTCTCCAATGTTGATGATTTTTAAACGGTATGGAGGCCATTACTTGCACTGAATGAAGGGCATTCATATGTAATTAAAGAAATTATATGTAATGACGGTTTTTCTATTATCATTCCCAACAGTAAAATATTGTTTAGGATATCGGCAGCTTCATGTTTATGATTCTGGTTCATTCTAAAATATTCAAGTGCTTAGTTACCTGAATGTCAGCCGTAGTTTTTAAATGCCTTATTTAATCATTTGTAACAGTAGAACATCAGAATATTACAGTGTGCTAAATAAACAACCTAAAACAAGAGCTGAACTTGGAGAAACATTTCGAGTATCGGCGGTCTGATGGAAAGATTTCGGCATCAGAACCGGAGGCTTCCATAATCGCAACCCGATTTCGCCGTACCTAGTATATGTCTCTTGTATGTGTGCCTGATGCGCGCCAAATCTGACGTCGAGAGTGTTCTCTGATGTGCCGCGGAAGTTTGGAGAAGGGGATGTCGGCTCTGGCTTCGTCCTCGTCATCTGATTACGGCTCAAAATTATGAGGTCTGTCCAAAATTGCTCTCGTTCTGCATCAACAAGACTAAATAATACCAAACTAAACTCGAAAACTATTTTTAACTAGATCATCATTTTGATGACGTCATTACTGTGCAACGATAGTAAACAATGAGTCACGAATTGTCCATGTTATGCTCTCAATTACTATTGTGTGTGGATAAAGGAGAGCAAAAAACAACAGTAAAATGTTGCGACTGAAAAAACACGTTATCTAAATCTAAAGGTCCGACCCTGGTACAAGGGAAGTTATGCTACATTCTAAATAAGAGGAGAGAAAAAAAACACACTACCACATCCTTAGTAGGCAGAAGAGAAACTAATTTATTTACATATGTACAAGTAAGAAGGGAAAAACAACAACAACAGTAAACAAGGTCAGCGCCATCTGGTGTGGGAGACACAAACCATTTGCAAGCTTATACATACTCCCCCCCGATGGCCGTAAAGGACATGAAAATATAGGTATTATCAAACACAAATGAAATTACTAATTCGATGATAAGCATTCACGGTGACACAAATACACAATAAACAAACACCAATCAAATTAAGAAAACAAAAATATTCAAATAAAGCATAATAGCACACAAATTAATTAGAATTATTACTTTAAAATTAAATACGTTTCTCTCAATTCTTATTCTAAGTTAAGGTATCCGAACACGTTCGGAGCACTTTTTTCTTAAATTGTGAAATAGAAACACCAAAATATGTTTTTTAGATTTCAATTTAATAAAGATTAATATTAGCGTATGGTTTTTGAGTATAAATTATTATAAATTTACAAAATTCTTGAATTTCTGCTGCTTTTTAGAGGAAATTTCCCAAAACTTCAAACATGCTACAGGTCAAACATTTGTAATAATTGAAATAAAACTAATACTAAAATAAACTACATACTATGGACTAGTGCTTGTACTAGAATCTTAACATTCTTCGGATAAATAAAAATTTTAGAGCTAATCGAACAATCATTATAAGATTTTCAGCAAATTTTCTATGTCATTCTTCAAATAAAAGACCATAATTTAAAAAATATTGTTACATTATACATTATTCTAGTACATTCACTAGAGAAACATTTGAAGAAAGTGTTCACAAAATTTCAGAACAATCGAATGATAATATCTTGAGTTATCATGTTTGAAGTTTGAAAAATATGCATAAAATCTAATTTCGAGAAAAATCAAATTTTAGTTTTTCCACGCCCTCAAATTATGTATCTAAACTTTAAAATAAATTCCTAAAAATATACTGACATCATATTAGCTTGCAAAAAAGGAGTTTAAAAGAATTTTTGACAGGTTTCTGTCCCTTTAAATGACAACTTTCGGCTAATTAAACGCCCACTTCCGGTTTTCGGTTTGTTATAAAACAATTAATATCTCATCTTCTAATTAACGTACCGACAAAAGTAAATATGTTTTAGAAAGGTAAATGAATGAACTATCCAAAACATCAAAAATTTAAAAAATGGAATTTTGGTCGAAACAGAAAAATAAAGAAATCATTCAATACGACTCGAAGTTTTTGAGAAATCACTTAAATACAGTCTTATTTCAGACAGTTTATGACTCAACTGGCAAAACACATAGTTTATGGATGGGTCTTTTCATGACTCCTAGTTGAGTTTTTAATTTCACAACTCTTACCTGATTGTCGGAACCAGGAAAAGTTTCTGCTACACGTCCCATTCTCCATTTGAGAGGTGGTAAGTTATCATCTTTTATTAACACTATGTCATTCACACGTAAGTTATAGTGAGGACGTTGCCATTTCGATCTTCTTTGGAACTGAGTCAGTTGGTCTTCAGAAGACCAACGTTTCCAGAACGACTGAGATATTTGTTGGACTAATTTCCAACGATCAGCAAGTGGAATTGTAAAATTTGTCACATCCCTTTCAGGGATTGCATCTAGTGTAGAGCCAATTAAAAAATTAGCCGGCGTGATGACACTGAGATCATCAGGATCAGATGATACAGGGACCAATGGCCGAGAGTTCAAACACGCCTCAATTTGAACAAGGAGCGTCGAAAATTCTTCGTAAATGAGAATTTGAGCACCAATAGCTCTCCTTAAATGGAATTTCATCGATTTTACGGCTGCCTCCCACAGCCCACCAAAGTGAGGAGCCGAAGGAGGATTGAAATACCAAACGATTTCATTCGTGCACAAGAAGTTGGCAACACTTTCTGTAGAACATACAGCCTTTAGTTCTTTACTTGCGCCGATAAAATTAGTTCCACAGTCACTGAATATTTCGTCAGGCTTGCCTCGTCTCGCCGCAAAGCGTTTCAAAGCTGCTATAAAGCAGTCAGAAGACAAGTCTCCTAACATTTCAATGTGCACTGCCTTAACAGTGAAGCACACAAATATGCAGGCATATGTCTTCATGGGTCTAATCCCACGACCTTTTCGAGGTTTCACTTGGAAAGGACCACTCAAATCCACTCCAACTTTGGAGAAAGCTCTGCGGGGATTTACAAGAGACGGCGGAAGATCTCCCATCAACTGCTGAGAGAGAGCGCTCCGAAGACGGGCACACCGCACGCACTTCCAAATGATTCGCTTGATCGCCACTCGTGCACACAGGATCCAGTATCGTTGTCTTATCGCAGAATGAACAAGTTGGTTACCGGCATGTAAATATTTGAGGTGGTAATGCCGGATTATCAAATCCGTCACCACATGATCCTTTGGTAAGATGACAGGATATTTGGTATTTTCGTGCAATTTAGCATGCCGTAATCGGCCACCTACTCTCAAAATTTCGTTTCCGTCTAAGTAGGGGTACAATGCTAGAAGTTTACTATGAGTTTTGATCGGTTTATTAATTTTCAGACGCTGTATTTCCTCATGAAATGCCTCTTCTTGGACATATTTCAAAATAACGTTCTGAGCTTCTTCAAATTCACTTGTGAGAAGAAAAGTCTTAGTTTTATCATTCGTTTTTTGGAGGTTTTTGATAAATCGGAGACACCACGCAGCAACACGAACAACTTTGCTCCAAGAGGAACATTTATTAAAAAGGCAGTGAAACGGATGTTCAGGTTTTTGAACGGTAATATTTTGTACGACAGTTTTAACTCCTTTTAGCTCAGTAATTTCTTCAGGAATTTTCCTTTCCACAGTAGCAGGCCATAGATATTTTGGTTGGCTTAACCAACGAGCTCCACTCCACCAGATTTCAGAATTTAGGAGCTTCTGCGCGGAACAACCGCGAGAGAGAAGATCAGCTGGGTTCTCGCGGCCCTCACAAAATTTCCACTTTCCAGGATCGGTGAGAGTTTGTATTTCTCTCACCCGGTTGGCCACGAACTGCTTCCATCGAATGGCGCTGCCCTTTATCCAGTTTAGGGCTATACTGGAATCTGTCCAGCAATATGTGTCACATGCAGAAATGCGCAGAAGGCTCTTCAGATAGCTCGCTATGCGAGCCGCGATAAGTGCCCCCAGAAGCTCTAAGCGAGGTAGAATCAACTTCTTAACTGGAGCTACTCTAGTCTTAGAGAGCACAAATTGAACTTCGAAGGTCCTTTTGTGCCTAATGTAGGCCACGGCACCATAGGCCTTGGTGCTTGAGTCCGCAAACACGTGGATTTCCATTTCATCCACATCATAATTCGAGAATAATGTTCTCTTAAGAGAGAATGAATTTAAAGTTTCTACTTCCGCGCACCATTCCATCCAGTTTTGCCTAACTCTTTGAGGAACCGCATCATCAAAATCCAAACCTAGCTCCCACAATTGTTGTAACAAACATTTTACTCTGATAACAAATGGAGAAATAAATCCAACCGGATCAAATATTTTTGCAACAGTCTTAAGAATATGTCGCTTAGTACATTTTAAATTTGGAATCATTTCTAAAAGGCCATCAATTTCTAATTTTAAAGTATCGGTATTTACATTCCAGATCAAGCCAAGAATTTTCCTATTATCATTCTCAGTTTCAGACGTAACGTTATTTTCTACCCAGATTTTTTTTAATTCTGTTGAGTTTGTCTGAAATTTTCTTAGATTCATTCCTGCTTCGCGGAAAACATTGACTGCATCAGTTGAAAGTTGATGTGCCTTTTCCAAAGAATCCCCACCATAAAACAAATCGTCAACATAAACAGAACTGTCAAGCATTTCATGAACTTCTGAGTTTCCTTTAAATTTTTTAATGTGATGTTTAATAGTTGCGGCTAAAATGAAAGGACTACAAGTTACACCAAATGGTACGCGAGTCATTCTAAAACACTTAAGCTCATTATCATTATTTTTGCCAAAGTACAAAAATCTAAGAAAATCTCGTTCATTTTCCTTTATACCAATTTGTAAGAACGCTTTCTCGATGTCTGCTGAGAAAGCAATTTTATGTTTTCTGAAATTTATTAATAAATCAAGAATGCTCGGATTAAGATTTGGTCCCGGCATTAAACAATCATTTAATGAATAGAAATTTCCCTGCTTAGAAGAAGCGTCAAAAACAATTCTTACTTTCGTTGTTTCGCTTCCCTCTTTAACCACAGGTCTATGCGGCATATAATAGGAATTTTGATTTTGATCATTTAAACTACAGGGCTCAATTACTCCTAAATCTAATTGTTCCTTTAGCACAGAATCATAACACTGGTGAAGCCATTTATTCTTTTCTAATTTTGGTATCAAGGACTCTAACCTCTTTAGGGCTACAGTGCAGTTGCTACCCAGTAGCCGCGTATCAAATTCCGACTTCCACAACAGATCTGCGAAGTAACGCCCTTTAAGCAATTCCAAACCCCCCTCAAAACGCTGCATCATTAACTCAGTCTCTTCACGATTGTCGGAAATCCCAGAGTCATAAATTCCTAGCGACTCAAGTTGGAAAAAGGATTTCAATCTCTCCTCCAAACCACAGCTGCATGCCTCGGGCAACTGACCCCTGACCTCGGGAATAGCTGCGACCCTTAAGACCGAGTGCGATTCTCCTTCTCTGGGGGATCTTGTTACCCCCTGAACAGTGTAACCGAAGAGTGTTTGTGTCAAAAATAGGTGTTTATTTATCTTTTCTATTCTATGTGGTTGCAGAACCCAAAAGATTTCCCCTCCTGCCAAGATTTGTACATCTGGGACGCTCTCCCGGTCTGCTAGTCGGATACCTCTTTTCTCTAATGAAGAGCGCGTCACTTTATCAGCGAAATTTATCTGACTTCCTGTAATGGTGTCAGTTACCAAGGCTTTGAATTGAAGAGAATTTCTCGGATTTTCAAGACTCTGTATCCTTACGTCCACCACATCATAGACTATTCTTTGTGGGATTTTCATTCCAAAGGAATGAATGTACAGAGTCTCTTTTCTAATTGACTTAAGTTTTAGTTTTTTTACCAAATCCGATCTTATAAAATTTCGCTCTGCAGCCGAATCAGTTAACAATCTGGTAAATTCAGTTGAACTTTCCTCTAGCACCGAGACCGTACAAGTTTGGAGAAGGACATTGCTAGAATTTAGAGAACTGACTGACATAGCAGTTGCTAAATTTCCTTCCTCCGACACTTCAACTTTCTCATTTACGGACTTACAAAATATTTTGTTATGAGAGTTGTTTTTACATACTGAACAGGGCGCGATTTTTGATCTACAAGTGGAGGATGTGTGAAATTTTTTAAGACAGCGGTAGCAACGCCTGTCATCCAGCAATTTATTTCTCTTTTGCTCATTACTGAACTCATTGCAATTATCAGAATCATGGGCATCATTCTTGCAAAAACAACAATAACGAACTTTAACGTTCGTCGCCAAAGTCGCAGCTACCGGACGTTTCGTGTGAACATATTTTTTACTCTCGAATGAATTCCTGGGAGAAGATGCGAGTTCTGATAGGTTTCCATTAATAATTAAATTTGAAGATTCCCTACATTCTACTTCCGATTTAATATAGTCTAGCAACTCTGAAACTTCAACCTCACTTTTGGAACCTTTTTTTCTATTAAATTCTAGCACCATGTTATACGGAATTTTCTTTAGGACCATCGGAATTAACATGCAAGAATAAGAGCCTGAAGTAACTGACATGGCGTCAAGATTACGTACTGAAGTAATTAAATCGTCATACAAACGTCGCAGGGCATTTAAATTAGAAGAATTTTTTACGGGTTCAATATTGATTATCTTATTCATGTAAGAACTTACAATCACGTCCTTTCTCCCAAATCTATCTTTTAATATTTTAATACAATTATCATAGTTTTCTCTGCTTAATTCAAACCCAGACACAACATTAAGAGCTTTACCACTTAAATACATTTTTAAGTAAGAAAATTTCTCAATCTTGGACAGCACATTGTTCTCATGAATAATAGTTTCAAAGCTGTTCCAAAACTCTGTCCATTACTGTGGGTTACCCGTGAATTTTTCAATTGTTAACTTAGGTAATTTCACATTAAATCCTCTATCCTTAGCTTCAATTTCCCTTTGACTTTCGGGATTTTTCACTATATTAGGTTTCAACTTTCTATTTATTTTCCTTATACATTTAGATATTTTATCGTTAAATTCCTCACTATCAAGAATCTCAGTTTCGATAGATGATACATCAATTAGTTTTTCACTTTGATCATTTATCTCCTTTAATTGACATTCCTTTTGTTTTAACTTCCCTAGCAATTCTTCAAGGAGATCTATATCTAACTCAGAATTATTGAGCAACTCTTCCGCTTCCTGAACTATATTCGTCACTAACGTACGAATTGTGTTTCGCTTTCGTAATGATTTTTCGATGTCCATTTTGCTTTTATATTTAAGTATTCTTTTCTAATTACCACAGAAAAAGGCATACAACATTTGATTGAATACAATATTAAGCAACAAATCAGATTTTTGCGGACTTACCTCAGTGAAACGAAACTTCCGATGGGTAGTGCAATCAAAGATAATGAAATTCTCCTACATACAAATCATAACTTCCCGGGTTTCGGCACCAAAAAAATGTGTGTGGATAAAGGAGAGCAAAAAACAACAGTAAGATGTTGCGACTGAAAAACAACATTATCTAAATCTAAAGGTCCGACCCTGGTACAAGGGAAGTTATGCTACATTCTAAATAAGAGGAGAGAAGAAAAACACACTACTACATCCTTAGTAGGCAGAAGAGAAACTAATTTATTTACATATGTACAAGTAAGAAGGGAAAAACAACAACAACAACAGTAAACAAGGTCAGCGCCATCTGGTGTGGGAGACACAAACCATTTGCAAGCTTATACAACTATGTTTCACCTTTTGGATCAGATAATAGTCAAATATAACAGAATTCAAGTTAAATAACTAAAACCAAGAATATAATTTTGAAAAAAATGTCACTGACCATCATTTTGATGACGTCATTACCGAACAACGGGTCTCTAAAACTTGGCGTCTACTGTGGTTTACATTCAGTAAATGGTATAGTAATTATACCTCAAAGGACATGTTTTATGCCAGAAGTGAATTGTTTTCAGCTAAAAGACCGCATGTGGCGCGGAATTTCGGAGACGGGGATACAATTTCAGGTGTCATCTACTCTTTGCCCGACCAAGGTTCAGAATTATGAGATCTGTCACCAAATAGCCCTCTTCATTCTTCGAAACAGATCTTAAATAATTCGAAATTCGAAAACAGTCTTTCGTTCGACCATCAATTTGATGACATAATTAGTGACCAACCATACTGCACAATAATTCTCGAATTGCCCTGTTACGTTCTTAACAGCAATATTTAACCTTTTTAATCAGATAATAATCAAATATAACAGAATATAAGATATAAAAACAAGTCCATAATTTTGAAAAAACATTATGACCATCGTTTTGATGACGTCATTACTGGTCTACTATGGCTCTAAAACTTGGGGTCTGGGCTGTTTTTGAGTAAGAAAATGATACAGAGTCGGTACCCAAAAGTTGACAATTTCTTCCAGAAGTGAAATATTTTTCGACTAAACCGACCGCACTACGATACCCACGCACGCAGTAACCAACCTAGCTTCCCGCGCTTTCTCATACCTAACTGTCTGGCGGCCTCAGTCGCTTGCTGCAGTCGGTTGTCAGCAGTATACTAACTGTATTTTCCAAGTTTTGTTTCGTAGAAATTTCTAGTAAAAGCCAAAATGAGTCAGAGAAGTGATTTGTTGAAGCGGAGACGAAATCGAGTGTAACAAGAGCTTTTTAGCCAAAAAACCCACCAAAATCACGAATCAGTTACATAAATTGAGTTACAAACATCTACTACACTCACATGATCTCAGAGTCACAAAGAGTTACTTCAGTCACACAATCTCAGAGTCACAATGAGTTACTTCACTCATATAGAGCTACTTTAGTCACAGAAAGTCACAGTTGAGTAAGGTAAATAAGTTCACGGCCCTCAATCTCAGCGGCAGTTTCGCAGAGACAGCCTTCCGTCGAATTTTTTTCTTAGCCCTAGATTTTGAGGACAAAATCTAGTTTTAAAATATTAATAATAAAACATAATTTAATCTTTAGCCAGTTTTCAAAATTAAAGAAAATTTGCACTCGAAATATAATCAAATTGTTATGTTGAAGAAACTTTTTATAGTATTTAAATAATTATTTGAAAAATTATTTTTATTTCAGGTTTTTCCAAAAGTTATTAAGAATACATACTGTAAGAAATTTAGTCAGTTGAATAAATCTATCCCATTGTTCAGAGAAGATATAAAGGAGAGCATTCTGACACAAATAATATATTAAAAGTTTCGATCTTATAATTCAAGTATTAGTAAATTATCATGACGTTAATTTTCAATTCTACTCACTTTAATAAGCTAAGGGTCGAATGTTTTTTTTTTAAAACCTGAAATAAAACTGGTTTGTATCTTTTTATGTAAATGCATGATTTCTAAAAATAATTCTGTATATATTTATACATTTCGATTAATACAGTTAATAAATAAATTCCCTTACTTTTAAGAGTTATTGAAGATTTCAGTTAGAAACTTAAATTCGCTGTGCAGAAGCTTAACGCTTTTAGAATTCTTTCAGAGATCTGCAGTTCCGTAGCCAAATAGGAAGGGGCACACAGATTTAGGTGAAGTGTGGAACGTGGAACAAACATTCCAGGGTGTCAGGAAGCCAAGAATTGTCTGTCGGACCCTTTACCTTCTCCCCTAATCTTCCTTCCTTTGTCCTAAGAGCATTCCGTTTCTTTCACAAGCTCAGGCCCTGTCAAGACCAAATATTCAGTCTCTCTTATTAGAAACCGTTTGTCTTCTCACCCGGGGAATTTGACGCCAAAGGATTGGCTGGGTTCTAAGGAGATATCGTTTCATTCTTTCTGCACACATCGCCAAAATCTTGCTTCTTCACTTTCTGATATACGAAGTGTGCCTAGACTCTCAACGAGATAGTAATCATCAAAAACTCCTATCACGAGAATTTGAGGCTTTTTGGCGTTCTAATATTTATAGGCTGGATATTATCTGTAAACTGCGCATTGCGACATGAATAATATAAAGATCATTGAAAGTGCAGTACAGATCAGTCTATTGTAGATGTAACTACAAAATTTGGCAGTTAGTTATTTCTTCGGTATCAATTCCTCACTAAAAAGGGTTTTTCAAAATTGCAGTTAAAAATTTGTAGAAATATCAACATCTTCCTCAATAACTTCAAACAATATTACCATGCAAAGACCATTTTTACATCTCTTTATGATTCAAAGAATTAACTTGATTAGCAGTGATTTCTTTTTCATTTTCGAAAATTTTTTTCCTCTAATTTTAAGGATTTTTTAAGCATTACTGAGTATATTTTACAAGATTACTTTCCCTTTTTTGAGTTACTGCATTTATACACAATAGCGGTGCTTCGAAATTTAATACATTTTTGTGTGAACGTTATAGTTACTATATTAATCAAATAATTTTTAAAGTAAGTTAATAATATAAATTAATAGCTTATAGGTTAATTATTATAATATAACAAAAATAATCGAAGTACTTTTTAAAAATATTGTTATAACAGAAAAATCAAGCCTGAAACATTATAATGCTATGATGTTTTGGACTAAGACACGAATCTCCTTTTTTCATTTCTCCGTGTATAAAAAAAGTTTAATGGCATTATATCTTGTTGTGAAGGTAAATACAATAATTCAAAAAGCAGCAAAGGATGATTTTTTTGAAGTACTGAATGCAAATGTTGAACCACATTCGTAAACGGGAAAACAGTATTCTAAAATATTTAATCAATTTCCTTCGCTATAATATGAAACTAAGGAAAAACAATCCTTAATCACAAGTAAATTTTAGTTGTGCGTTGCCATTCACATTGACTCAATATTAATTCTACATTTTAATTGTTGCATATAATTACTTATACAATGCCAAAAATATTTAAGGAAAATATTACAAGCAAATTAAGTTATTGCGTTTATATCAATGTATATCAACATTCCGTTTGCGGCAGTAAAAATATTTAATCCGATTAAAAATAATTTGAAGAAGAAATCCTAAACTAAGAAAAAATTACAACAATCAGTCTCAAATTACCGAATTAATCTTATACAACTAATTTTAAGATGGCACAAGAGTATTTTTTCGGTCAAGAACAGAAAAATGAAAATAAAAAAAAGAGGGAAATCTTTGATGAAAAGGCAATATTGGATAATTTTAGGTTATTTCTTTAGTTGTCACAAGAGAATATGTGTTAGCATACGCATTAGCACGATCATTTTTACCCGACGCTATAAATAATAATTTTATAGAAGTATGCGAGAAAATGGAGACCGGCATGCCAAATTTTTTGTACATTTTATAGAGTGATTTTTCTATATTCGTGATACGAAATTACTGATGCCATTAACAATTTCAGCGTGAAATAGATTTAGAAACTCAAAAATCATAGACTTCTTAGTTTCGAGAGCAAAACTAAAAGAAAATGCATGTAACATATTCAAAATATCCCTTAAAATTAATTAACACATTGTGGTGTCTTGGCCTAGGTGTGACCAAATAAATGCAAGCTTAGGTTGACCTAAGTACTTTATTTATACAGCAATAATTAAGGGAACACTTCTAGCAGAGAAGTCTAGATTAAATATGATTATTGACAGAGTTCAGTGAATAAGATCATAGTTCCAAGACTTCAAAGTTCAATGGAAAATTAGTCCACAAGAATAATAATAATAATCACAGGATGGATAGCTTCCACCTATCAACGTGACACTTAACCACGAGACTACCAGCAGTGCTCGCGAGTTGATGAGCCGAGAGTTCGGGAAATTGCCGATTCCTCGGGGTTGCTTACCAAAGTCCGAATTAATTCAGGACTTTAAACCCGAGCTGATCATACAGCTCTCTGTCGGCACTTCCGGAGTCTGAAACCAAGTTCGAGCCTCCTAAACGGTTCTTCACCACCCTTCTCGTCCTCCATCCAGAATTCTGTCTTTATCCCCTACCTCAAGGGGTGGAGCTCCGCCTTTCTTCCACTCCACTGGCTAATCGTACTCCCGGTTGACCAACAGTTCACCTTCCAAGTTCCCAGTAGTCAAATCCTACCATGGGGAAGGTTCTTGGGTTTCGCCACCACCGGGGCTATTCAGGTATGACACGAAAGGGTACCGCTGATGCGCTCTCTGACAGATATTGATTCCTCTGCTTTGTGGCGGCTCTCTGTGTGAAGCCATTACTCTTGCTCACGTCTGGTTAACGACCACCAGGTGCAGCTGTCCTGCGGTTTGAAAAGGGAAAAAGGGACTGGACTCTCTTTCCCGTGGGAACGGTGCTCTCGGGGAGGAAACATCACAATATTTTCATTGAATTTCTTATCCAATCAAGTAGAAATTGTCGTTTTGTAATAAATGAAAAATGCTTGACTGACTCATGGAATTTTGTGTTAAAATATTGGCTTAGTTCTGCTCAAAAATTGACAGCATAAGAGTGTGTATTAACGTCTTAAATACAATGGCGACTTATTTTTATGATTTTGTAATACTAACATTTCTTTGATTTGCACTTTCCTTCAATACCATTTATAACCCAAATTAGCATTAAATGTGTTGTAAGTAAGGTAAAATATGGTTCATTATCGATTTCAGTGAATCTTCACTTCATTTTTTTATGAAAATGCTTGGAATTGTAAAACATTTTTCAACTTTAAATAATATACAAAAAAAGGACTTTTTGAAAACAGAAATTATTTAAATTTCTGTAATCTGCTAATCGCAGTTTGGATGTATCCACCCGAAATACATTATTTTTGGAGCAATGCAATTTGACACCAAGAATAAAGGTTTGGAAATAACAACAAACTATATTTTTACTATAAATTATTATTGTTATTTACTAATTAAGTCATAAATGCAGATCATTTTTATTGTTATTCCAGGTTCCATCACATCTACAAATCAGCACTATCAACTAAATACAGAAAAAAGCCCTATTTTGCATATAAAATTATGTAATGCAATGAGGTTGCGGTCTTCTGCCATTCCGAAGAAAAATAATCTTTAGTGGGAATTCAAAGCACTCGCTACTGGCATTGAAGCAGCAAAAATAGCATGAAACTGTTCCGATAATCTCTAATTGCGCATGGCAAAATACGATAATGCAAAGTGGGTTTCTATCTCCTTATCCAAGCCAGTGCGTTGACACTCATCGTTCACTGCAGAATTATCGAGCACAGTTTAGGCATTTCGAAGCAACTCCAGGGCTATTTGGGGGCTGACTTCGGAATTTTGAACCGCAGTTAGGTGAAGAGGACGAAGCCTGAGCTGCCATCTGTTTCTCCAAGCTTCCGCATCATGAACGCCGTTTGCCCTACGTCAGATTTAACATCCACCAGACTTACAAACACTGCGGATGGATAGAATCTGGTTTCAAACCTGGACCCCTCCGACCCGAAACCAAAACCTCACCACAAGGCCATGGAGGCCCTGTCATTACAGAGAAATCGTGGAAGATTTACACCTTCATGAAAAATACATTAAAAGAAAGAGAAATGAGAATTGAAATTTTAAGTGTGATAAAATGCATTTCTTAGAAATAATAATTAGTAAAAGTTTAGCACAAAGAGGGGAAATACAAATTCTCTTTTTTAAAATTCAAAATAAATGTACATAAATAGATAACATTACAAAGTGTTGCTGAAATACTATCGAATTGCAGGAAACCTTACAAAATAGATTTAAGAGAATTTTATTTAAATAAATTTCTTCTCCTTGAGAAGGATTACATCATAACGTAAAATTTTTCGGAAAATATTTATAAAATTTATATGTATTATGTAAAAATCTTAAACAATTATCTTTAAAGACACACATAATTATATTGCATTTTTTGAAAAAGTTCTATTTCCATTCGAAAGTCGATTGTTTTAATGAGTATTCAGAATTCTGCTATCCGATTTTATACTTTTATTAAGACTGAATAAGACATAGCTGTCTGGGTTTCCCCGTCTTTAGAGTAATATTTATCGCAGCATTATAATCCGTTTTAAAATTATGTTTTCAAACTTCACCCACAGTGGAAGACAAATTAAGAACTTCTAAAATAGTGTAATAACGCTGAATTTTCAAATATAGTTCAAACTTAGGTAAGGATTTTTCAATAAATACTACCTAAAGAAAGGCATTAAAATTTTGCAATTCACACTTCGTTCTTCGTGAAAATTTACAAAATTGTAATGTAAATTTTTTGAAATTTTTTTTTTGTATTAATATATTATAATTTATGAACTATGAGACTGCAAAAAAGTGATATATGGTGTCCTTGCGACAGTTATTTCAGCCTCTAAGTCATTTACATAACAAGCAGCAAAGAGTTTATTAAGGATGCAATTTTAATGTATAATCTATTTATATCTACATATGCCAAACTTGCTTCTTTTATTCAAAGATTAGATTCTCCACTAAAAGAATAAATTATTACGTTCATTATTATACGGTTTTCCAGATTAATTCAATAAATATTGTATAAACTATTCCAGTTCACACTGGTGTCCAAAAGCAATGCACAACTTTCAAGGTGCTGCGAATTTTTTGCAAACAGATTTAACGCGATTATAATTGAAATATGGACTGTCTCTGCCGTCCTTTGAGAAAACTAGATACTATTGATATTCTGGAAACTAGAACAGTCGTTCCTTTCCGGGAATTTATTAAATACAACTCTCCAGGAAGCAGAAATGCTAGCTAGTGCCTAACTTGCACGATCGTGCGGGTTCGGTCTTAAAGGGATAAGAAGCTGATAACGAGATGAAACTTTTATCACTAGTTATGTGTGATATGCATAATATTTACATGCGTTGTAAGCATAGCACAAATAGTTGGGAAGATATAAAGGTTTCTGTAAAAAATCTCAACTTCTCCCGCAAGTTTTTGCTTATAACATGCAGTTTTAAATCTAATTGCATGAAACTTACAGAATACATGACAGTATGTTAGAGAAGTATTACAATAGAATTTCAAGTAAATACCTTGAATATTAGAGAAAATATGAGTACAGTCGGACCTCCATTTAACGAAGTCGCTAAATCACGAAAAAAAGTTCGTTATATGGAAAATTCGTTAAATAGAGATTCACCTTTTAAAATACTTTAAACTACACAAAACAGATTTTAAATTCATAAACACTAAATATTATTAAAAAAGTAATTAATCACACCTTTATTTTGTAAATTAATATCTATTTGTTTTATATATTTTACCCCTCAAAAAGAAATCTGCAAGGAAAACAAGAATGAAAAAACATTGTCCGGGTATGCACTGTATTATCAATTAAAAAATAATTTTATATTAAAATTAATGAATTTTAGCATTTCATCATACGAAGGTTTGTTGATTTCTGCATCATGATCATTTCCATCTTCATCATCTTCGTCTTCATCGCAGTTCATTTCTGTATTGTTTTTATTTTTCACACTGTCCACTTCAAAACTGCCTCATCCACATCTTCATAGACACATGCTTTTAAACGTTCTGAACAAGAATTCGAAGAATCATAATTTTGTATCTCATCACGATTTTTTTATTATGGTTGATAAGCTGTTCGGAGGAATACCAAATTTTAAAACAAAATCCTTTTTTCACACCTTTATCCACCTCATGAAGAATTAAATTTGTTTCTTTGATGCTCAAGCACTTTCGCTTTGACATTTTCCAGCTTTAAGGTCATTGATCACTATAAATGTGTTATCTTATAATGTACTTAGAATAAGTTTGAAATGTTTAGAAATATTTTGAGAAATAGGGAGAAAATAAATATGAGATCACAAGAAAAAGTTCGTTAAATAGAGAATGCACTTCGCTATTTGGAGGTTATTTTACGAAGAAATTCGCAAAATGTTCTTGGTTCCAAGAAAAAGTTCGCAAAATAGAGGTTCGTTAAATAGAGGTCCGACTGTATTTGTATTAAATAATTTTCAACTGCACATGTGCGAAACGTAGCGTAATTTCTCTCTCATACTTTCTGAGCCGGATATACAGGACAGCTTATATAAAAATTCCAGTTCAGTGCCGTTAGAATTCAAAAAGATATCGGCATTGCAAGATCTGAATTGCTTTTGTTCTCTAAGAGAAATGAAATGATGAGTGTTATTGCACAAATTGATATTTTTTAAACTTGAATCTTCGAACAGTAATATTGAATTTTATGAATGTTGAATATCCTGAATACTAATGTATACATATAAATTAAATACATAATTTAAATCGCATTTCAATGATAACAATTCGAAGATTCAAGTTGAAAAAACTTCATAGACCCTCATCATTTTGTTTTGAGAACGAATGAAATTCAGCTCTTGCAATATCTACTGTACAGAACTGGGATTTTTATATAAATTGCCCAATATATACTTATGTTTTTTAAGTTATGAAAGAAAAATTGCGCGACTTTTCGCATATGTGTAGTAAAAAAATATTCAATACAAATCCTCACATTTCCTGTACTATCAAAAATAGTAATTCAAATTTTAATACCAGGCCTCTTTTAGATATTGTCAAATAAGTTCTAAATTATTGTCTGTAAGTTTCATATAATTTGGTTTAAAACTCTGTAAGTAATAAGCAAAATATGTGCCGAAAAATTTGGGCTTTTTAAAATAAGCCTTATATTTCCTGAATGTATTTTTTTGCTACGTTTACGAAAATGCATGTAAATATAATGCACATCAAGCATAAATATTCATGAAAGTTTCATCTCGTTATCAGCTTCCTATGAAACGGGGTGAGTCGAAATCCCTTTTCGTCTTCATCCCTTTCTGGTCGCCCCCCTAATTGCAATCGTCACTGAATCTTCACTTTAAAATGTGAGTTCCGATGATACGTATGTCCCATTATTCCCAGCAACTGATTGCGAACCATAGTATCCATATTAACTACAATTTTTTAGCATCTTAAGAATTGCGCATTGCTTTTGCACGCCAGTGTAGTTGCCTATTAATAATTTGGAGAATTTTAAGTGAAATTCAGTGAAAACGAAAGAGGAAGATATTTAGATATGTTAACTTAATGTGACCCTCGTTTCATTATGAGTGATCAGAGTTTTATAATGATAACATACTATAAAAGTTATGTCTATTCTTGCATGCAAACTAAATGGAAGGTTTGTATGGATTTTAAAATTAAGGGGAATACCAAGATGATATTTTTCTAAGAATTTTATATCAAATAATTTATACTATATTTCACGGAAGAAACTGAGAAAGTTATCTTCCAAAAATTTTGATATATTTCCTCGCAAGAGACAAACGCTACACACAGAAAGATGGCAAAAAATTTTGGCTTAAAATCAAAGGCCTTAGTATGTGAAACTGATATCCTAAATTCTAGCGTATATTTCAAGGAAAAGCCATTTCTCATATATTATATTAAAAGAAACAGGAACGTGCAATTATATTTTATTCTTGAGTATCAGATATTATTTTTCCATTAAAAAATTCTAATGCTTTCAGTGTGCAAATTTTAGATTGTTTTTTAATTTACACTAAAAAGATTTGACTCTTGACAATTCTACTGTACCTCTTAATATTGTGAATACATTACAGCCCGAGTTATCCGAAATGCCTTTGAAATGCAAAACTAAAAATCACGTACTGTACTGCGCGGAAATAATCGCGAAGGCGAGAATTTTTTGTAACGACATCCTTACTTTTTTTTCTTTTAAGCTTTCCCAAAAAAGTCAGTGATTAATTTTAGAAGGCTAAAACTAAAATTAATAGGTATCAGCAATATTAATTAATATATTGTTTACCAGTGCCTGTCAGGTACATTCTGCCCGAACATATTATTCCAGACAGAGTGTTAACTTTAATAAAGAACATAAGTGTAGCCTACAAAGAGAGTTTTGAATTCGTTTTACACTCAAAACAATTCAGAATTACATACTGTAATTAGATACAAAATAATAGTAGATGTTCATGGTTTCGCCGAAAGAATCATTATCCGAAACGGCCTCTCCCCTCCCATAGTTCGGTTAATCTGGGTTGTACTGTAATATAATATAATGGAAGGATTTCACATTATTATCAATACGAATTTCCACCATACAAAAATTGATATTAGATAGCAAATAAAATAGCATTAATCATGACTCTGAATCTGGTCGTCATCTTTTGATGCGGATGTGGACATTTTTATTACGAAATCCCTCAATTCGATGTCAATTAAACCTAAATATACGATCGTGGTATCAAAATTTGTTTCATTAATACAGCGGACAAAATGCGACAGATACGACAAAATATGAATCATTTAACACATGGAAACGATGAATGTACTTCTAATTGATTTCTTGACACAAGAATTTCTTCGCAAATATTGTATGTGTGCTTTTAATTTTTATTTGCTCAGAAAGATCATCATGATTACAGGTTTGTCATGCTCAATTTTTACCTTTCTATGAATTAAAGAGGAATATCTGAACTATTTTTGTGCTCCATAACTGCAAGTTTAATTAGGAGATAGTAACCTTCATTAACTTGGAATGTAGGAAGAAATGAAGAAGTACCAGCGTACGTAATGAAGAATAAAAATGCAAAAAAATGATGGAAGAAGAAAATCAAATTGTCATTAATTTTTTTGAAGATAGTAGTTTGATATTTAATTGAAGAACATAAATTCTTAAAAGATGCATTCTGGGGGTGAAAACTTTTCACAAATAAAGAAAAGAAACAATTTCTGTCGTAATACTGATGACACATTCTTTCGAGCACAAACCATTTTTTGTTTATTACCAGTTAGAAGGTCACTGTTCATTGAAATATCGATATGTTTAAAGACAATTAAAAATATTTTCAGTTACTTTGACAGCTTGGTATTTCAATTAGATTTAATTAATTTTTGCCGAAGTTTAACATCTAGTTTCAATATCTTGGTTAACTAATTTTTATGCATTATCGGTAGCTACCATGATATTGCTACATCCTTTAGCTAACTTGAAAAAGACGATTTCATTTATTATCATGCAAGACAAGACCAAAAAATATAATAATATTCATATATCTAGTTTCTAAAAGAAGCTGGCTGAAAACAGCGAATGTAAACCGTTGCTATTCGTGTTGGGTATAAATGTGCTCCTTTAGTCGATATCTATTTTCAAAGAAATTTATGCAAGACATTTTTATCTTAGAAAAAAAACATAAGCTTGAATTTATAAAATGTCAACGATTTCCAGAAAGTCGCAAATTTTTATTTAACTGCCTAAAGATACCTTTAAAATTTATCAGTTGGATAGTACTAATCATACCTATTTATCGGTGATGTAGAAATTTTATATTATTTATAATCGATCACTAACACTTTTTATAATCAAAAATTAGTATATGTAGCTATGAGCAAGAAAGTAATGTTACTTTATTTAAAGAATGGCGATATTTTCTCAAACTAATATTAATTTATTTTTAACTCTTGTTTAAAATTCAATTCAAAAATTAAATCCTTAATTTTGAAATCAAATGCATACTGAAAAGATATGCCCATATTGAGTGCACATAGTTTGCTTAATCTCTGTAAACCAGCCAGCAGTATATTGTGATTTTTGGTAAATATATATAAAATAATAGTTTTTTTTTAAAAAAACCCTTTAACTTTATTATCGGCCTTTATTATCGATTTTATTATCATTCTAACCAATAAAGATATTTTTTAATCTAGAATACGAATGTATAAAGGAAATCTTAAAAGCGTGAACCGCTGATAGAAATACCAAAAAGAAATTTAAATTTTAATTAATCGATTAGAAAATATAAGCGTTAGCAATTTGCAATGAATCACGTAATTTTCTTTCTTATAATAGTCATTCCCGCTCTGTTCATTTATGGCATGATTTTAAGATTTTCTTTTGGCGTCCATAATTTTCATAAAAAAAAATCTAATTTTTAGTACAAAGTAGAAAGTGCATTTTTAAAAATATTTTTATTTTGAATCTTTTCTAGATTTCAGTCTTTACTACATTCGCATTAATCATTATTAGAAACATTATAGAATCTAATAATCATTTTTCTGCAAGTTCATTATCAGATAGCGCCATCATATGGAATGGAAATTTTATTAAATTAATTTATTAGCTTATAATTAAATTAGGGAAAAACATTGCATTGTCATAGGGAACGGAAAAATTGCACAAAACCATAAAATACTAAAACATCCATTTAATTAAAAATCTCCATCTTTACAAAGATAGAAAAAAAGTTAGGGCCGCGGTGGGCTAGAGGTAAGGTCTCTGCTTCAGGGCAGGAGAGTTCCAAATTCGAAACCCGATTCCACTGGAGATTCGTTGTATATGTGGGCCCAGTGCATGTTAATTCTGACTATGTGGGTTAAACGTCCTTCTGCGGTTAGTTTGGAGAGGGGGTACCAGTTCCGATGTTGTTCTCCCAATCTAACCGGCGTTCAAAATTACAAGTTCCTTCCCAAAATAGCCCTCTTGTTGCATTAAACCGGGTCATTAATATAAACTAACTTGAATCTGAAACAAGTTAAATAAAAGCGTGTAAAGAACCTGTTCTTCTATCCGAAAGAAATTATGCACAGTTCTTTTTATTTTATGAAACTGATTACAAATGAATTTTGCAATTTTGTGATGAAACGCATCAAAGCGACTCATACAGCGTAATTAGAACGACTCATTATTAAAAGTTGCTTTCTTTATTATTAACGCCAACTGCGTTAACCAACCTAAGTTTCAACCATATTCCTTCATGTAGAATTCAATATTCACCCCGCCATTGTCGAACAGCCATCAAATATCGACCAATTAAAGTAATCCAAAATTTCATGGAATCGATTGGTGATAAGTGCAATACGAATCTACAACGGAAATGAGATTAGTGTAATTAGGTAAATTAACGATCAGCACGGAACAGTTAATCCATGACAGATGAATAAATTCCGTTACATTTCCTCAGCTTCTCTTTTAGAATTAGTGGATATGTATTTTGAGACACTTCCAACACATAACCTTAAGGAATTTACTTGAGTATAGTAGGATGCCGGAATTATCATCAAAGAATTTTATACGGATATAATTCTGACTGGAGTGTTAATTTCAAAGTGCTGAATTACTCGGAATGTGTGCCTTAATTGATGAATAAAGATATCCCATGATAGTAGTTGGAACATAATGTGCTTAAAGATAGGAAGTTAATTTATTAGAATATCTATTCAATAATGTTACGAAATGGAGGCGTAAACTTAGAAGTAATTATTTTTGTACAAATTGAAAATGTACGAGATTCAAAGGATTTGTTTATCTAAAGACATATCTTAATGAGAAATTCTAATGATTAAATATCCATTATTTGTTTTTTGGCTGCAGTTAATTTGATATAAAATTGTTCTCAAAACCGAAATAATTAGATTTCAATACATATTTAAAGAGCTAAACAAAATTCATAAAATCCAATTACAGATATTTAATTAAATCTCTATAATTATATATTAATGCATAAATAGTTTAAAGCATGATTGCAGCGAAAGATTCAGGTTTATTGATTTAAAATATTGCTTAGAGATTCTTTGTACAAATTGAAAAGCTGATGCATATTGTCCCTTTATACTAGATGAACTTTAAACTTTATAATTCATTTACAGGTTTGGGATGCTTTATAATTTAAAATTATTTTTCTGTAAATTAATATGAAATGTTAATTTTATATGAGATTAAAATAATTGTGTGTAGTTGGAATTTAAAATTTCATAATGATGATATTTTAATCAATCTATAATTTCAAAACCTTGTTTCTGTGATCTTTCAACCAAACTGTTATTCAGATGAATATGTGTTTATTGAATCTGATTAGATGATTTAATTGCTTTCGATTTATTTAACTTTGTTTTTCTTACTTACATGGTATGTTCAATAAGGAAACATAAGTTGAAATTAGATAAGGAAAGATCATAATTAAAGTAGTTCCCGTCGATTCGTAGAAATAAGAAATAGTGAAATAAATAGAGGAAAAATATTTAAAGTAACCGGAGTAACCCAACTCAGAAGTAGAAGTCACTACATCCATTTTCCTCCTAGAGACGGAGGAAACAGAAAATATCCCGATCATATTCAATTTGTAATACCTTTGTCATCTAAGAATAAAAATCGTAAAATACAGGAATAAAGTCACAGCCACCACTTGTTACAGTTGTTCTACTTTCTTTCACTCAGCCAAAACTTGAAAGAAAAAGCCATGATGCCTCAAATGAGGTGAGCAGCACGAAAGAAGAGAATTACAAATCAAATAAAAAATACAAGATCACGTAATCACCAATTGTAAAGAGGAAAGCCACCTCGCTTTCTGGTAAGTCCGCAAATATTACCCAAGGACAGATAACAACAAACACAGATTTTCCTACACTGAGAATACTCCAAAAAACTATCAGTTGAAGGAACTCACAAATCACCAACAACCTTCTCACACATAAGCTCTCACCAATCCCAGAATATTAGAGATAAAAGAAATTGTCAAAACTCCAAAAGAAATTATATCGCTACTATAAGAATTCTCTAACCTGATGGGGAAATAGCTACGAGAACAAGACAAACTGAAGACAGAGAAGAAAACTCCGCATATTACTTGTATTAATATTTTAAATTTATATCTCAAAAACAAGTTCAGAAAGTTTTCCATCAGTCCCGGTTTGAAGTGATAACTTAAAACTTCCAGTCTACTTCTTATTGGCTATTACCGAGTACCCAGTCCCTGATTGGACATTTCTCCTGCGACGCTCCATCCTTGTATTGCCAGACCTCTACAAACGTGGAATGGTCTATAAAGTAATTGAAGATCATCTTCCGTACTATTTAATCGACATCATCATTCTTTTCCTAAATGATAGAACCTTCAAATTTAAGTTAAATAGCACCCTTTCTGAATCAGGAAACGTCAAGGCAGGCACGCCACAAGGAAGCATTCTCAGTTCTCTCCTCTAAACAATTTTCACAGCTGACTTTCCCAAACTAAACTTAATCAGCCACTGCTTCTTTGCAGACGACACCCCCATCTTAGTTCAAGGCAGTACCACCAAGTTCCTAGCAGTTCATTCCTAGCATCTGATTCCTTTTACAATCCAAGTTGCTTTTAGCATTGCTTTATTACTTTTCCTCTAAATTGCCCTTGGCACTGGTACTAATGTCTACATCAGCTTAATGCTGCTCTCAGTCAGAGTAGAAGAGCTTCAACATTAATCTCAAAAAGTATCTAATTTCAGTCAGTCACGTCGACTTTACTCAGTCCAGTTCGAACTACCTTAACATGCATCAAAGTCTTGCAGATCGCGGGTAGCAGCAATTTGTGCTGCGAGGGCTTGAAAACAATATTTTCAAAGTTACGATCGATGACGCTTAATGATATGACTTTGAAAATTGTGATGTTCTGTTTTGGCAGTGTAAAGGGCATCGCCCATTCTGCTAGTCCTTTCCTTTTTTTATAAATGTTTATGCCTTCCACACAGATTTAATGAACAATTAAAATTGTAGAAAGGTCAAATCTCTCGCTTTGTCAGCGTTTTGGGTCACTCTTGCTCTATTCCACATGAAAATATTTAACCTTTTCTGTTACAAATATCATTTTATTTGGAAAGGATAAACTTTCCTAAATAATATTTTCTTCGACACATTTTAAGTTGATGTTAAATTCTTCGAACGAAATTTACTAAATCCAGAATTCGGCTGTTTTAAAGATAGATATATAGATCAGGTTACTTGCAGACTAGTAATTTTGATGAAATATATTTAATTCTATATAATTATAGAAACTGCTAGATACAGTTCTATAATTCGAAGTTCGCAATGAGTTCGATATTTCTAAATCCTCCTTAATAATGGTGAGTAAATTAGACGTTAGCTAGTCAGGAAAATGCGTTATATAGGAGGAACGAATGATCATTTTTTTTTTCCTTTCAAGCAGGAATTCACTAAAATAATTTCTTCCCTTTTTTTCTAAAGCAAATAAAGCAATAAATATTACAAATTACGTATCATTGCTTTTTTCGAGTATAATAGAGGAAAAGATATAATACTTGAAATAATTTAGCGCTTTAAGTTAATCTATGTAAACTATTTTAATTAGTTATAAATCTAAACTATCAAATGAAATCATTTATTGTATGTAATATCATATGAAAAATGAACGGCTGTAAGCTCAATTTATATTTTTGTTACAGATAATAGTAGAAATATCAAAATCCATAGTGAAAAAAGGAATCGTTCTAAGAATCAGTAACTATTAGTTCTTAACAAGACGGTTACGAAAGTAATAAGATTATTTACGCTGATTCAGCCTTTTATTACCCCTTTTATTTAAATTAACGTATTTCATGTTAGTCAAGATGGAATTTTGTTATTAATTTTTTTCACTCACTTCTTAATTTTTGTTTTAGTTTTTTTTCTTCTTTTTTTCAATTTTGTAGACTTGCATGTTCTCTCGCAATGACAATTATAATTTCAAAAGTTAACTATCAGTTAATCTATTTTTAATTGAATTATAATCTAGTACAAGTGGGGCTTCCTGTTAGTGAATTTGTGAAACAATCGATTATGAGATACCACCATATTTATAATAATTAGTCATAACTTTTTGATTAAAAATAGAAAATAATGAAATAAAAATATTTTTTTAGTTCAGTTATAAAAGTGTGACTTTAAAAAACCTGATTTCATTTCCATTTTATATATGTTAGCTTTCGAAAACGAATTCATTGATTGAAAATATTTTCATTTTTATTTTTAGAAAATTATTGACAAATGTAAGGGGCCCAAATATCGGCCACTTAAGCCATTATTTTAATCAGAGGACTAATTCATGTGCAATTTGTCTGAAAATTGCTCCATTCTATCTATTCCAAAAACATACTAAATTACAACTCTAACACGTAAGTTTAACACATAGAAGAAAACTTTTTTTGCGACCGCAGAATTTTCCTAATAAAAAAAGTGTTCTTTATATCGCCCACTATAAGATCTTAATATAGCCTATGTCTAAAATGGGTTGGAATAAAGTGTAACTTTTGTAATATCATACGTTCTTTATTAAAGATGAAAATTAAGGCACAACAAAATTGAAAGAAGTACAAGATAGCCTTTTTTTGTACTTTATAGCAATATAGTTAATGTATTCTTTTCACATTTTCCCCCTAAAAAATTTAAATAAAAAAGAACTTGGGAGCATTGTCATGAGATAGGACATAAACCATGTATTTTGTAAAGAATGTTTTTTAATATAGTGCCCCTCAAAGTATTAGAGAGATAATGGGAATACCCAAGTGGGCGATAATGGGAAAACTCAAGTGGACGATATTGAGAACAACCGAACCCTCAAACATGGAGGCATCCCCCTTCGGAATCGGATCGCAAACCAAAAAATAAACTACACCATAAACAATTATAGTCACTATCACTGCCTCAAATGCTATAACATTATGACTTGAACTTTATTGATTATACTAAAAGTAATGAAGCATAATGATTAATTCACCTGACAAGAAAATCAGCAACAATTCCCAGAATAAAGAAAAATAAACATTTGCTCAAACAGCTTCCTCAAAAAACTTCTTTAGGGGGACGCTTTGTAGTTCCGGTAGTGGTCGCCACATACCTACCACTTGAAATCAAGAAGAAACCGTGTTGGGCGATATTAGGAACATAGGCGATATTTGGGCCCCCTACCTACCCTTCACTAATATTTAGCTGACTTATATTAGTTTTCATGAGATAATGATTTTGATTGTTGTTTATCATATATGTATATAAGAGTTCACAACACATAACTTATATAACCAAGATCAATTTAAACCTCCAATGAATACTTACATTTATATACATTTATTGGAAACAAATGAATATATTTCCTTAAAATGGAAATTTGCATTCTAATGTCAAGAATGAGAATCATTAGTTTCATAAAGTTCAAATCAAACTGCAGATACGTTTTAAACAATCATTTAATTCTAGGGAATATATGAGCTTGTTAGTCATGTTTTCTGAGAAATAGCCGTAAATTAGTCAGAAATATGTTGAGCTCTTTGATCTAAACAAATAACAATGGTTTCAAGTCTGTGTGTAATTATGCATCTCGTATCATTCGTGTTAATTTTACTCCGAATGAGTTGTTTCGTTCTTCGATAACGCGCGTCAAATTGACACCTCGAAGCTTAATTAGACCAACGCATTATCAGAAGTCGGTTTAGCCATCAATAATTTAACTGTAGTTTCAATACCAAATTTCGTCAGCATTCCTTCATTTGGAAACGACCATTCCCAATAATCATCACGGCATTGGTAGAACGATCTCCAGGTATCGACCAATTAAAGTAATCCCAAATTTCATGGAATCGGTCGACGATAAGTGCCAAACGAATCCGCAAAGGAAATGAGATTAGTGCAATTAGGTAAATTAACGACTAACACGGGACGGAACAGTTAATCCAAGACGGATGGATAATTTCAGTTGCATTTCATCTCATTCTCTTTCAGAATCAGTGACTAGGTGTTTCGTAACACTCTAACATGCAACCTTAAAATACATCGAAACACAGGAATTAGCTTCAAAGAATTCTAAAGGCGCATAATTCTAAGTAGAGTGTTAATTTTAAAGTGATGAATTACTAGGAATGCGTGACTTAGGTGATGAATGGAGACTTTCCATGTGAAAAGCAGAAACTTAATGTGTTTAACGCTAAGAAGCTAATTTATTTCGATACCATTTAAATGGTGTTTGGAAATGGATACATTGATAGAACAAATAAGTAGTTCCGAATAAAGTTCAGATATTTGGAATTAAACGGATGTCCATCTTTAAAGGTTGTAGATACATCAAAGACCTATTCTCTATAATTCAGTTTCTGCTTCTGTTAATGCAATATGAAGAGCCATAAAAATTAAAATAATTGAATTTCCGTTTCGGTATTAACAACAGTTTATCTCATGTTTCCTGAGTATTGAATCAGAACGATTTATTTAATTTATATGGATGATTCATAATTATACATGCATATTTATAATTGCTTTGTTGGCATTATCTCTTTGGGCTCTATTGAATACAACTCGTTATTCTCAATGAAAGCCTGCAAAATTTTTCACTTTTATCACAATGAAAGGATTATTTATCAACCATAAAGGCTTCCTATAAACAAATTTCGGGTTAATTTTAAAAGCATATTTATTTATAAAGGTGAAGTTTATTTTTAAATTTCTTTCATTATGATAATGGAAGAGATAATGCCTGTAGATCTCAGGGCTTCCTCTTAACAGTTCCTGATAGTGGATATAATTTGAGAACCTGTAAGATGCCTATATCTAAATCTATTCCTGTTTTTTAGCTCTTAATATTTTTAAACGAATTTGAATCTTATTTGTATAAATTTTGGTATAGAATCGGTTATTTTATCTTGAGTGCCATATTTTATGAGTAAAAAACTGATGCACACAACATTGCTGTATACATAAATTCCTACTTGAAATTTCATGAGTAATTTAAATAAATTTGCTTATAATTTATATATTCTAATAAATATTTCAAAAATAAATTATTTGAAGCCTTTCTTTTCAAAATATCGCAAACTACAAAGGAACAATCTACTGTTTAGGAAAGGCGATATGGTGCTGTATTGTTGTCGTTACCACGCGCAATAATTTCAAGTAAAAGAACTTAATATAAAATAAGAAAAAATATAATTAGTTATGATAAATTTCAAATAAAGACTGATTCCTTTGAATATAAAATGCCAGCTATTATTACACATTTAATGAAACATTTAAAGGAAATGGCATAGGATTTTTATCTGCATTCATTACATTAAATATTAGTGTGAATAAACAGGTCATCATTTAATTAGAATTTTATGAAAGAGAAGAGTAAACAATTCTTGTAAATTTGCTTTTTTTGCTCATACATTTCTATTTGTTTACATTTTGTTTATACATTTTCCTTTCCAAGAAACAACCAATATCGTATACATCGAAACAATAAATATCGAATTTAATAGAAATTTAATGTATTAAATATTTGATAAAAGCTGGATTATGTGTGGTAAAACTATTTCTCAGAAATTCTTTCTTTAATATTTAATATTCTTTTAAACAAGGAATAACATTATTGCTTCAAATTATTTATACTTAGTTTTCTGAAGTAGATAAGAGAACAACATTTGCTATTTAGTTGAATAATAAATAATTAATATTTCCGAAAAAAAATAACTACTTTGAATACATTTTAAATTTTGCGACGTTCCACAAAGGCCAAATTCGAATAATCTGAAAAATTATATATTAAACAGTTAATTTTATCATTCGACTCATGCTCCTATATGTCATCTTTCTTTTTGTGTTTTCTTTTCTTGTTGTATGAGACTTCTAATAATTGCAAAATCAAGTTAAAGAATTTTGAATGTTATAGGGTTAGTTTTTTTGTATAAAATTATGGTTTCAATAAAACAACAAGTATCTTTGAAAATTTTGTAACTCAAGCTCATTTTTTGTTAGTAGAGTGGAGTTTATAAAGCTTAAATTTATGTCTATAATTGGTAAATGTGTGAAAAATTTTCAATAAGGAGTATATAGTTTTCAAGTAATTTTAAGATGAAAGAAGATTTCTCCGACGATATTATTTTCAAGGGGAAAAAAGAAATTCAATCAATTTATTTAATAACGAGCAGCACCCGCACGGCGTTGCCCTTGACATGGATATTAATATATCTCTTCTCAAAATCTGAAAGCATGAAAGAGAAAAAAATAATTTTAAATTGAGTCCCACCACCATCTTTCATGACACTGGCGTATCGCCTCATTCCTTCCTCCTAACGGATCCTGAAAACACTGAATGCGAAAAATATTTTTTAATAATTCAGAGCACAGACGTTATCTTTTCTTGCTTCAAATGTTTCGTTACAGAGCTTCGGGATACACAATATTCGTTGTTCTTCCGTTTGAAGCTAGAATGTACAGATCATCAGCTTTTCCAATTCTCGAACAACATATACACTTAACCATGACAGAAGGCTTGAGAAGATCGAATCCTACAACTTTTAAGGATTGCCCTTGTGCTTTGTTGATGTTTATGGCGTAAATTAAACAAACAGGGAACTGAAGGCGTTTAAATTGGAATGGGAAATCAGAAGGGATGATCGGGATTCCAGGAATGAAAACTTTCTCGCCTGCGCCATGTCATAATTGCGTCTTTACTAATATTCGTCATCAGTTTATTAATACAGAGTCTTTTTCCATTGCAAAGAGGAAGTGGATAATTCTTGTAAAAGTTGCGTATTCATGACGCGGACATCTTCGTTTCTTGGGGCAAGAGTTTCTCTTTGGCCCAGCCATGAGTAGTAAATAAAGGGCTGTGCCACATTTGGAAACATTACTTCTTTCAGCTCTTGCTGAGTATTGACAATTCTTCCAATGCTTTGCATCGCTCTTCATACATATTGATGATCCGGAGTAATGGCAGAATTTCGTAGTTGAAGTAGGTTATCTGCAAATTGTTGGGCAGAGGGATCACCGTTGAGATGAACTCGCATGTTTGTTGTTAGTCCAAATCTCTGAATGCCATTCCACAGGTACTAAGATATTAAATAGGCCTGAAATTAATCCGCCCTAGTTCCACGGGGAATAACTGGAAGAGTCTGTCGAAAGTCTCCAGCCAACACCGTGTTATGCCTCCATTGTGTTATTGTTATGCCTGATGTCTTTCAACGTAATATCTAGTGCTTAAAACGCAGCTTTGTGGGACATAGTACATTCATCCCAGACAGATAATTCACAATCTTTTAGAATTCTTGCCTTTCCTGAATTTCTAGAAATGTTAAATCAAGGAAAAATGTTCCAGTTATTACCAAAAGTAATTTGAAAAAAGATAACTGAAATTGAACGTCGGATGCAGCAATTCAATTTTTTTAGTAAATTCTGTCAGAAAAACTGACTATTTTTAATTTAGTAAATTGCGTTAGGCGTTCAAAACAAACGTCATTAAAACTATAATTATTTGATCTAGCAGATGGTGCATCGATTGAATTTCTACCACCATTATTTCTCATAGATTGGCCAGAAACGTGCGAAAAATTACCCTAAAAATCACAAAACATTAAATAAAAAATTTTCTGGATTAAATTTTAAAATTCGGGCTTCGAGGTGCATTGAATTACTATAACGACTACCTGGGTGCCAAATTTCATGGCTGCAAGTGCGATAGATTTGTCTGGACATCGAAAACACAGACACACACACAAACATTGCCTTTTATAAGTATAATTTAATACAATAAAATATTTCATGATACAGATATATAATAAATTAAAAGTTATAGAACATGATTATTAGTTAAGATATAATTTGGCTATGTATAACAGCTACTTGTTTTCATCATTTTATCTCATCTGAATTGTCCAACGTTCCTATAACCCTACCGACTGAAAAGTAGGAAACGTTGGATTTTCTTTATTATCTTATTAATTAAATTTTTTAAAAACATTTATATAAACTTAATCAATTATTTTCCATCTAATGTAAATTAATGTATTCTTTATTTCTTAAAAAAAGTAATTTTAAAATGAAAATTCTAATTTCGTAATGAACAGTCAATATATTTTATTCGAAATATAATTTTATCGTAATAGTACAGATCCTAAAAATAATGTTATGCTAAATAAATAACTAGATTTAACTCTGTGATAAAAGTATTTCTTTCTGACATTTATTTTTAAATTTTGAATTCAACCCCTATTTTAATTTACCTCAGAATTTTAGCATTGAAATAAAATAAAAATACAGTACATGGATCCGATGCATGCGTAATATGTAAACGAAATATCGTTAAGGAAGAAATAGTTGACTAGTTATGTTGTTTAAAGAAACAAAAGCTATTTATAACAGTTGAATCGTTGATTGAAGAAACCACTTGAGTCAATAATACTAAAATGTTGAGAACATTTAAAAAATCTGATTATTTTTTTATCTGGTTTATACCTATAAACATATAATGTGGCTATTTTGTATACCTATAAGTGGCTTTACTTCATTCTGGTAATTTCTTCATTCATTATGCAAAAGATAGAATGTAAAAACACCATGATCGCATATTTGGAAAGAGATACGCAAGTGGCTTCTGGTCTCAACATTTCAATTATACTTGTTCAAGAAATAAAAATTAATCGCAGGAAGAAAGACACGGACGGACCTCAAAGTTTTAAATTATAATAGTTGAATATACTAATCTTTTAATCGTTGTTGTTGTTTGTGAATATTTATGGTGCAACAGACATTATTTGGCTAAACTGAGGGAAACATATGGCCCCACACCATAAGACTATAAAATGAAAGTCTTATTTTAACCTAAGCTAAAAATATGAAGTACCAGTTAAGACATAGCACAGAAGGACTGAAATAAGAATAATTTAATATAGCTGTGGTTTTGTTTTATTTGACTGATTTATTCGTTGTTTCAGTTGATTAAATACAATTGAAATTATAATTTCTTGTCATAGCTTAGATAAAGAATTTCAATATGTTCATTAATTTTCGATTATTAACCACACTTAATAGCACGATATCAGCAATCTCTAACAATTATCAAAAGTCGAGTACACAAGGCTTTAATATTCTCAGCTACTAATGATGAATTTAACTTTAGATTAGTTAAGCTTTATTATTTTTAAAATTAGTTAAGGGTACACAATACTTCAAATTTGAAAAAATATAAATTTTTATTTTATTAGTTTATTTCGTTGCTCTTAGCCTTCTACTAATGGGGGGAAAATTCTCTTATCAAATTTCAAATGTCAAGCAAATAAGATTGTCAAAAATTAAAAACAAACAATTAAAATTAAACAAATTTCAAATAAGGATTGTCTTTCTCAAGTTTGGTTAATTATTAGCGCTAATAGTCTTATCACATGTGTTTTCTTGTATCTTGAGTGTATGATTATAAATAGGGTAATTAAATTTAATCCTAATAATTCTGTATATTGCAAATATAGTGCACGTTTTTGTAAATTAATATTTGATGCTTTTATTATATATATATGAAAACAAACAAGAAACAAAAGACAAAAATTCAAAAACATAAAAGAAACAAAGGACAAAAAAGACAAAAATTTAATAAATTGAAAAATATAATGGCGAGCCGCTGGTCAGAAAGAGAATCCCGCCTATTAATATATATATATATATGAAATGTGTTCGTTCTTGTAGTCGTTAAATAAAAACAAGCCGAGTTATTAACTAATTTTCCTTTATTATGAGAGAGTGACGGAATGTATGTACATCTTGGTTTAAGTTTCAAGTCAAAAGAGAACAGAAAATATACCTGCATTTTCTCAGATAGGGAATTAACAGATAGACACGTGATCAAAGTGAAGGGAATATTGGCTATTTTTAGTATATTACGTAAGTGTTTTAGGGAAAATGCAAGGCGGCAACAAGTCGCTAATTTCGCCATTTGTGTGCGCGTGGAAACGATTAAAATATTCTTTTAGTAATAAATATGTCAAAACGGGAGATTTAATATACCTCCAGCGCGGGAAATAGAACGAAACTGGAGTTTAAGAAAAGTGATTTTGGAATACATTAGGGCTTTAAAATATATAATATTAGAATTTGAAATAAAATTAACTGAGATTATTACAATTTTTCCCCCTCCGCAAGACGCGTGTGTGCGCCAGGGCCCTTGACACACACCCGTATCTTACAGGGATGCTCAAATAAGAAATTAAAATTTAAAATTGAATTCTTATAAAATTTTCCCTTCACTTTATCATAAACATTAAAATAATTTCAAATGTATTTCATAACAACATTAATATGAACAAATGTAAACTCTTATACTTCCTGTAAAAATTCTTGGAGATTCTTGGTACCTGTAAGATCTCTAAATGTAAACAAATAAAAAATATTGATATATAATTCTAAAATATGAATTGTTTTAATTTTTTTTCTTTTTCAGAAATCAGGAAATTTAAATGTTATAAGTGTCGTGATGGTAGTATGGCAATTAAAAATTATGACTTAATTTATTTTTTATACAAAGTGAAGAATTTTCTGTTTAGGAAGAAACACACGATGGGACATTATAGCCTGCAGAGATGAGCATTTTTGGTTTTGATGGTCAAACTCTGTGCTAATCCACATCGCAAAATCTCCTAAGAAAGCTCTTTTTGTTCATTAATAACACAACTCACTGACAAACTGTTCTAGCAGTCAAAAGATTACAAAAACTGATCTACACGAGGCCTCAGAATGGAGGGAGTTGGCGTTATTATTTATTTTTTGTTCATTATTTATTTTTCTGAGTATAGTAAAATTTGTTTTATTTACTTTCCTTTTAAGTCATATAATATAATAAATTATTTGCCATACTCAAACAACACATTTAAACCTGATTTTAAACAAAATTAATTTATGAAGCAATTGAAATTTGTGTGAATTATAAAATTTAGAGCATTTTAAACTAAGTTTACTTTATAAATATTTAAGGCCATTTTTTTAATAATCGAGATATGTTATTTTCAGATTTGCATGGGATTTCATTTCAAAATATAAGAGATGCACAAAAACAAACTATGTGTAAATAAATCAAATCTATGAATAAATCAAATTTGTAACTTAAACTTTGCAAAGTAATACTCAAAATGTTTAAGTGAATATTTCTTATTCTTAATAAAACCTCTTATACCTCCACATTTATTACATCATTGATATCAGAAAAATTAAGTTCAAAACCAAAACAAGAACAATTTCACTTTTTAAATTAATGTCAAAAATTATTATATCAAATGAAACGCATGATTAAAAACATAATAAAACCAAACTTTTAAAATTAATATTTCTTTGTAAAATATCTTATATTTAACATGAATACCTTAAATTTCAAAATTTAATATGGACACTGCAAAATTAGTTTCAAATCACAAACACTTTAAATTTCTTGAAATGCAATTTCATATCAATTTAGGATCAATCACAAAATATATATCAATACATAACAACACCAAATAAAAATTCTTTCAAATACAAACTTAAAATAAATTAATAATCAAAAGTAAAGAATTAAACAATCAGCGATAAAAGTTATATTTATAGCACCACGTCAAGGTATTTTAGAATAGATTTGTAGATTTTATTTGAATCAGCTGCAGTTTTTTGAAACCAATAACACAGGGAAACTGAAATTATGCAAATCTTGGCGAAATTAGTACATTATTTTTTATCACTTATTGCGCAAACTTTTTCCCATTTGAAGAAGATGCACTTGTACACAAACTTTACTTGATATTATCTGTAGCCGAGAGCACAATGGTTGAAGATAAAATGCTTCTTGTAGAAGGAATTTTTTTGGTGAATTCTTAACGCACAAACACTTTTTTCCCTAACGCTGGCCATCGAACATTTGCTTTGCGCTGAAGACGCTCAGGCTTCGCTGTAACTCTAGACAGGCGATAAATTTGGCATATTCGTCTAGAGTAGAGAATCGATGACAGCTAAATCACTTTGTATAACAGATGTGGAGGAGGATTTGACTTTGCATTACGGAATTTTATTGCTGGCAGCTGGATTTCAGGACATCAGGAAAAGTACAAAGAATCCGGTGTTGATTTCGAGGTAGCTATTTTGGTCAGCCATTTTTTGTTATTCCCGTCTCTCTCCATTACGTTGTTTTGTTTTCTAATTTTTACATCCTTAAATTTTTTCCCGTGCGGAACAATGATCCTGCCGACTTCAAAAATGTATTCGTTGTTATAGTCGTTAAATAAAAACAAGCCGAGTTATCAACTAATTTTCCTTTATTATGGAAGAGTGATGGATTGTACATACATCTTGGTTTAAGTTTCAAGTCAAAAGAGAACAGAAAATACCTGCATTTTCTCAGGTAGAGATTTAACAGATAGACACGTGATCAAAATGAAGGGAATATTGGCTAATTTTAGTATATTACGTAAGTGTTTTAGGGAAAATGCATGGCGGCAATAAGTCGCTAATTTCGCCATTTGTGTGCGCGTGGAAACGATTAAAATATTCTTTTAGTAATAAAAAAGTCAAAACGAGAGAGATTTAATATACCTCCAGCGCGGGAAATAAAACGAAACTGGAGTTTAAGAAAAGTGATTTTGGAATACATTAAGACTTTAAAATATATAATATTAGAAATTGAAATAAAATTAAGTGAGATTATTACATATATATATAAAACAACAACACAATTTTTTTCGAAAAAACAAAAATTAGAAATTACGTAAATACAAGAAAAATTAAATGGAGGAAGCTATTTCTGCATTCGCGCAAAAGTTGCTTTAACAAAAAAGCAATGCATCGATACAAATATAAAACGAAAAGACAACAAAAGGAAGACAAAAAATTTGAAAAATATCTAGGCGAACCGCTCTTTAGGAGGGAAAGCCCGCCTATGATATTAATTAGTGCTTTCTTCTTCGCTAAATTCGCTAAAATTTGTCGCTATCCCCCCCCAAATGCAATAACATTGAAATTGGAATTTAAATACAATAAGCAACTTGGAAGATTGATACTTAACTACAATAATATTAAAGAAAGTAGTGATATAGATCACTGGCAATGTAGGGAATATAACAATTTTATATATTTAAAGCATGGGCATATAATTTCAGGTGACTTAAACATCGTAAAATAAGATAATTAATGAATAAGGGAACAAAACATAGAATGATAATAGCTAACAGTTATGTGAGTGTTAAAACACATCTCAATAAAGATAAAAAGAATTTTATTCTGAGAACGGCATTTAAATATAGCATGCCAAGTGAGGCATTTGAGGAGTATAAACATAAAATATTATGTGATCTGTAAAAATATAATTTTAAAACACATAATGAAACTAGATATAGAGATATAAAAACACAGATAGAAGATCTGCAGAGAGAATTTGTCATAGTTTATGTTGGCAAAGTTCCATAATTATGCTATCATTTGTAAGTATTACAACTGTAAAGTTATTAAAGAACATATTCAAAATAATGAAGCATATATTGAAACTAATTTCAGTGTAAGAGAAATAGAAAATAGATTTAAAGCTTTTCGTAAATCTACAATGTGAGAAATTGGACTATCCCCATATTTTCTAACACCGAAATTTCATACAAATCCACTTAAAATTAGAAGCGTAACTAATGGGAGTAATAGTTACTTAAAGAAGATAGGTAAAATTTTACAAAAATATATGCAAGATATTATAAAACAATTAAAAATACAAGAAAGGAACGGTTATTATTTACAATAGTTTTGAAATTATGAAAGGCATTAAAGAAATTAATATCTTTTCAGTTCATACTTTTGTCTTTCAGGAATTATTCCATAATATAGATATTAAAGAAACTGTAAAAATTTTTATTACAAACTAGTCGCTGTACCCGCGGCTCTTCTCGCGTTTATCTGACTAATCCACACTGATAATACCTTAAAAATTACTACTTTAAAAGGTTCTCGAATAAACAACACTTTTGGTCTCCCCCTTTGGAGCATATGGGAAGTTGGGGTAGATTGATACGCGGGAACATTGATACAGTTCTAAAATTTTGATGATTGGAATGACTCAAGATGTTCATATCCCCTCATATATATGCCACTGTAACCCTTCGCACACGGTATATTAAAAAATTCTGCAACACTCAAATAAATATTCACTACACAAGGATGCAACGTGCTCAAGAGGTATTGTCGACGTGAATAATTTTGGAAATATATTCGGTTGAGTTTATATTTTTGTGAAAACATGTATAAACTGTATGTTTGGTTTAAATTTTGTTATTCGCATTCACACCTTACTATATTAAAAGACTTGATATCCAAGTGATGTCACAGTAGGGGGTAACAGGGAAAAATTTTCCTGAATTCTAGATACTATGAAGGTAAAAAGAGACCAAAAATCTGTAGTTAAAAAAATGTAAAGCTAAAAGTAAATGAAAGTGGGATTGTCCAAAGAAAGCAAATTAATTTTAACATTACCAAAATACGTGAAAGATTCAAAATGAAATAGATTTAATATGACAACATACAAAAACGTTATAAATTCTGTTACAAATAATTTTGATAAGAAATTAAAAATCAAAGAAATAGTGTTATAGAAGTGGAACAGGTGTTGCTGAGAAGCTGATTTTTTTACTTTTTAGATGGTTCAAAAATAATTTTTGTGTGATGATATATTTTGAAGTTACTGCGGAAAAACGTTAAAAATTACCCTTTTTACTCCCGCTAGCAGTTTTTTAACAGCTTAGTTAATCCTTCCAGCTGCGAATAAACATGTGTGCCAAATTTCTTTCTAAACAGAAATTGCATGTTTCATATAGATTCAAAACATAATATTTGGATTTTGAGATCTATTGTGTGACAGTAATTGTTAATAGAGGAAAATACCTGAAATATAGATACTACGAAGGTGAAAAAAATATACTATAAACCTATAGTTAAAAAATGCAAAGGTGAATGGAAATTTCTTTTTTGTCCGTTGATGAGTTTTAAAAACCAATCCAGAAACCTTAAATTTAAACATCTTAAACTTAAGAACATATGAATTAACTGATTATCGAGTGTGTACTCGATGGAATGCCAACGCGGATTTTAAATGAATTCGATTTTTAATTTTTGTTTATACATTTCAAAATCAAAGAAACTAAAATCGCGCTATCACAAAGACAAATATCCACAAAAAGCAACTGAAGCTTAATATTGGTAAAAGCGCGAGTTATTAAGCATTGATATATATAAATCTAAGGAGCTAGAATCGCGTGATCACAAAACCCCAATTATAGTGTAGAAATATCCACAGAAATAAATTTAACTTTAAGCGCGCGTGTGATTAAACAGAGAAATATAAAACTATTTAACTGTTCAATCACTCGCATGCTTTTGCATTTTGAAAGATATTGCAATAAATAGAAGCAAACTAAAGTACTTACAAATTCTGTATAATTTTTTTTTTCAAATTTAATAAAAAATGAGAGAAGAGGGTGAACGGAAATAGAACAGGTGTCACTGAAACGATATTTTTTTTAAAATTTTAATATGGTGTTCTGGGCGATGATATGTTCCAAAGTTATGGCGGAAGAAATTTAAACCTCTTAACCCCCTTTCATCCCCTTTGGGTGGAGAAAGCACCTTTTTAATAGCGTAGTTAATCCTTCTAGGTGCCAAATTTCGTTTTAATTCGTCAAGAGGTTTGGAATTGTATAAGGTTGAAACACACACACAAACAAACAAACAGACATTGAATTTTATATGCATAGATTCATGGGGATTTCTGTTTAAATAAAGTGATTAACATTAAAAAAATATAAAACATTTAAAGATATTGTTTTAAAAGAAATTATATTAGCTTTGACAACAAATTAAAGGTCCTCTATAAGGCGGACCTTCCAGTAATGCGTTAGCTAAATCATACTTACACTATTGTGAAAAAGAAAAAATAGCAATGATTCGTATATTATGTAAAGATACATAGAAGATTTAATAATTTTGATAAAAGATGAAGAATATACACCACAAACTAATTTTTACCCAGACTACCTGAAATTATTGAGAACTAATAACAACTCTGCTTCTGCAGATTTTCTCGATCTTGAAATAAAAATAGTAGATAATAAATTATGAACTCAGATTTTTGATAAAAGGAACACTTTTCAGTTCAATATAAATAGGTTACCATTTTGGAATAGTACCATTAGTCGATTAACATGCAAAAATATTATAATAAATTATATTCATAGAAACAACATGCTTGTCACAGATTTATCTAGTAGGGAGCCCGAAATTAATGTATTTTTTGAAGATGCGTTGAGATATGGGTTTCCTAAAAAATTCTTTTATGCTTATATTAATAAGAAATATTTAAAATCAACAAATTAATATTTGTCTTTTTCTTATGTATTTTCCAATTAAGTATTTCTATTTAAGCAATTCTTTATATGATGTTTTAAATTGCATTTCGCAATAAGATTTTTTTTTCAAATGTAGATGGCACCACTATTATAAAAGCATCATCACATAAATAATAATTTTTACTTATAGATAATTCTATTTTTTATAATAATTAGTTAAATTTAAAATTTCTTTTAGTGATTTACATTAGTAATAAAACATTTATATTAAAAATACAATTTTCCACTAAAATACGGAACTAAGGACTTTGTTTGGATTCTGAGTCAGATATAAAAAATGAATATAGTAAGATGAAAAGGTTACGTAGAGATTTATTTTTGCAATTTTTAAATAAAAGTTGCTATATTTATATTTAGTAGTTTGCTTGTATAATTGTATGTTTATATTACTTTAGAAGACTTGGTATGTATACCGGGTTAATATTTCCTTTATCTTCTGTTTCTCATCTTGCAATAATTCCGGGACATACTCAATTTTTTTATTACCAAACAATTTGACTTCGTGGAGGATTGTCGCCAGAAATCTAGATTAACATGACGAACTAGTCCGCAGAATAGTTAGCCGCTTTGGTTGTTGGAATTTCGAATAAGGATTGCCTTCTTCAAGTTTGTTTTTAATTAATTATTAGTGCTAGTGGTTTTGTCATGTGTTATTTTGTAATTTAAATGTATGATTATAAATAGGGCAGTTTAATTTGATTCTAATAATTAGGTATATTGAAAATTTAGTGCACGTTTGTGTAAATTACTAAATTAATATTTGGCGTTTTTATTTACTATATATATATATGGCGTTCAATATGGATAATCGGAGTAAGACGGGCGAAGTGGATAATTTATGAGAATTTATCATTTATCACATTTTCACATTTACCGGTTATTGTGCATAATTATCAATGAAGTTTGCCACTGTGATACATCTTCTAAATCTCAACTTAAAATTTAAAAGATTAATTTCAGTTAAATGTTTTAAATATAATTTTGATTTATTTAGTGATTTTATATTTCTCCGATTCGTAACTGTGCGATTTTTATTGATTTATGAATTTAATAAAAATCGCTTGCATGGAATTTTCCCTTGTTCATATTTTGGAATTCGTCATTTGGAATTATTTCTTCACTTGCGTGTGAATTTGTTTGATTCATCCCATTACACTATTCTTTTTTTTGTTAAATCTAGAGCGTTTCTTCCCAATTGCAAATATTAGAGCTCAGTAAATATATTTAATTTTTTACTATTCCTTGTTCTGAAAAACATTTGACGCTAGCAGCAAAGCGACTAGGGGCAAATGCTTTATATTTCTTTACATTCTCTGATATACCTGTGTTCCTCTAATTTATTCAATATTCTGACATTCAATGAGGTAGCGATTTTTTTTTATTTTAGTGCCCATGCCGGTCCGACCTAACCGCAGGGATGTAAGGCCCTGAGCGGGCCGGCAGGGAAAGAAAAATCCACAAAACCATCCAAACGACAAAACGATCAATACAAACTATAAAGTTAAAATCCTTTCTCCGAAGTAAAAATCAACTCCAAAAACCGAACAAAAACAACAAACTGATGAACAATCAACCCTGGGTCAGCCGGTCGCAAATGCCATTACTGATTTTATAAGCCTGAATAAGTTTGGACTGGGCCTGGCCATTATATTTTAAATTTTTAAACCAGCTTTTCCTGTGTTCATCAGACGGTTCCTTTAAATGAAATTCAGCAGTAAGAGGGCACCTGAACACATAGTGGTCGGCATAGAGCTAGCGAATGTACTAGATTACGACTCCCATTGCTAGCGAAGACAAATGATGTTTTTGTGATGATGGTGTGTTAGCAAAATTTTTCCGGTGTTTATTTCAGTTGCCACAAGCGTCATGATCACAGTTTCTCCTGCTTCATTTGGGTAATTAAAGAACGCATATTCCTAAATTCAATGAGCTAGCGAAGCTGATAGGTTCCGTCTCCCGCTGCTAACGAAGCAGTAGTATGTTTTTTTAAATTAAAAAAATGCCCGGTGCCCATTTCAGATGCCGCTGGCATCGCGAGTACCGTTAATCCTGCTTCACTTGAGTAATTAAACAACGCAGATTCCTTACATTCAATGAATGAGAGAAGCTACTATGTTCCGGCACCCTCTGCTAGAGAAGCCATAGGATCTTTTTTTCAAGTTCAAAACAATTGCCTGATACCCATTTTAGATGCCGCAGACATCGCGAATTCGGTTAAAATTTCACATTAGAAACAGGAGATAGTGCTAAGACAACTCACAATACTTTGGATTCGAAAAGATTTAAGTTTAAGCGATTAATCTTTAACTGTAATAAATAATAAATTTTGCTTAATTAATCACATTTATGAATGAAGTCTGGTCATTGAGATCACATGCCAATGTAATTAATCACCTTGACCAAACTTCCATGGTAATTATGCATAATAACCGGTTAAAATGATAAATTCTTATAAAATTTCCACTTTAACCAGCTTACTTGGTTATTATGCATTATCGCCGTTATTATGCGCAATTGCGCCGCGGTTTCTATGCATAATAACCGATTATCCACATTAACCGTAACATATATATATATATATATATATATATATTTTGTACACAACCGATAAAAGGAAATACTGCAAAATTCCCTCATTTCCACTATATAATACAATAAAAAATTATATTCAATTTAACTCTTCATACATTATAAAATTCATGCACTTTCTTGTGTGGTATTTCTCAGTTGGACTTTCAAAAATATATAGCTAAAATAGCAATATTTTCAAAAAACAATTATAATTTTAAAAAAAATATTTACATTTTTGTTTTCAAATAAATAGACAGCTCAAAACTTGTTTTTCTTGTAATTTACAATTTACCTTATTTGCAATAAAATTAGAGTGATAAAGCCTGCCCTATTCGCACAAGATATTTTTACGATATCTCCACGATTTTCCTACGATATTCCGAATGCCGCAAAACATCGTAAAGATACCTTATGAATATTGTAGAACATCTTGCACTAATAGGGTGAATGTATCGTCATGTAACTTGTGATTTTATTTTAATTAAGTAATTTCATTATTTATTTTTCTATATATTAATATTTATATCATCTTTTGTATCGCCTTTCCTTATGATGTTAGCAATTTTGCTTTATTTGAAAAACTGTAATTAATCGAATAAACAAGCAGTAAAACTTGAACTAAGTTTAATATGTACAAAATATAAAATACAAAATTTAGTTTCTCATTTTTTGGAATAAACGTAAAACAATAAATGTATTAATATATTTATTCTTGAGCATATATCGCTAAATTTATTTTTAAAAAAAAGTCATTCCAAAAATCAGTATAGGGCTGTTATAAATAACTAGAAAATCATCCATGATCTCTTCATTCGAGAGATTTCCCGTCAAATCTGACGTGTTTAAATAGATATATATGCGAGAGAAATGTTTAACATTGATTAAAAACAAATAAAATGAGCATATGTTTTATGACAGGAAATATTTTTATTTACATATTATTTACATATTTCTTTATTTAAAAAACCTTGGTAAACAACATTCCGTGTGAAGAATTTTTTCGTTGTTTAACAAATTTCCTTGTACTTTAGATGACTTTCAAAACAAAGGACTTCTCTGCTTGTCGAACGTTGCCAAAAAATATCAAATTATATCATCACGATTGCAATAAATAATTAGATGCATTGTGGCGTCGAAACTATATCACGCGCATGATATACCACTGATGTGATTTACTACTTTCTATTAAAAAACGGAAATTAATTTGAAATATATGATTAATATAATTTAAAATTTTTCGGGAACTAATGATCATAGCGAGATAAATTTTATATCAATCGATAGTAAATTTTATTTCACTATTTTAGAGCAATTAAATTTGAAATTATAACAATAATTACTTTTTAAATTTAAAATTACTGAAATTTAAGGTGCTCTAACAATGAAATAATGCTGTTTAACGTCTCTCAGTGTTATGGCGCGAATTTTATTGTTGGTGATGTCAGAGCGTTACCGGATCTGTTAGAGACAGATCTGGGCTATTATATTAGTAATGTTCACCTATTAATAAGGCTATAGAGGGGGATGCAGGGTTCCAAACGGAAAAAATCACTAGAATGTCTTACACGTTATGCGTTGTAGAAAAATAAGAAAAAGTAGCGTAATATTGTGCTCTGCCTTGCATGAAAACGGTGTTTTGAATGAAGAAAGTACTTTACGTTCAGAACTGAATTTCCTCAGCGTTTTTAACTAAAACTGCTGCAGAAAGGACTTAGAAAGATAAAAAAGTATCCAATGAGTAGTTCAGTTTTCTTTCAGTAGTAGAAAAATCTGCAAAATTCATCTCAGGTATTGGCGCAGGGCCAGTTAATGAAAAAAATTCTTTTTCGCTTCCCGTTCTACCCTCTTCTTTCTGCTCTTTTCTGTTTTCACAGCGCGCTTTAACTGTACTACAAAGTAGCGACATTTTGTTTTTTTTGGAGCCCTGGAACTGGCTCTACGGCTTCCTCAATAGCCGAATTTTAATTCCAATAACCCTTTATAATAAAGTACTGCTTTATAACAGAAAATCTCAGCACAACCAAATCTCCCAGCAATTCAAACTTTGGAATTAATTTCCGAATCGAAATTATGTGTTCTAAACTTAACAAACTTCTTCCAACTTAATTTCAATATGCTTCCTTTTACTCCAGGAAATCTGTTGGAACATTGCAAAATCCATTGCACCCAATCTAAAAGCGAGGTAGTGGAAATGTAACAGAATTTATCTATCCGTCTTAGATTAAGTGTTTCGGTTTATGGTGGTCGTTAATTTACCAAATTTCACTAATCACATATCCATTGTGGATTCGTTTTCTACTTTTCGCTCTCTAGTTTCATGAAATTCAGCTTTGCTTAAATTAACTGATCGGGAATTAAATTTCTGCCTATGATATTCTAAATATATGGAAATTTCTAATTTCTAAATGAAAGATTGGCGAAATTTATTCTTAGATTACCAACAGAACTCGTTGTTGAGGAATATTTTCATGTAGGTATATGGTATATAAACCTATAAAATGTCATTTTTAAGGATGAATGTGTGATAAGGGAACAAAATAAGTTAACAATGATCAGTTATTAGATTGAATAAAATGTAAAAGATATTTTCTGGAAAAGACGTCATTCGTTATTATAATCTAAGAATATAATAATGAAAAAGTGCATTTGAAAGAATATAAAAATACATTCTAAAATATATAAAAGTACATTGTAATATGTATTATAAAATTCATTAAAGTTGGATACGTTAAAAGTATTGAGTTAGTTGTGTGAAGAAAGCAAGATATGGGGCCGTCCACAAATGATGACACCCTTGGAGGGGGAGGGGGTTTGTGAAATTGTGACAGTTTGTGACAAGGGGGGAAGAGGTAACAAGAAGTGTGACATCACACATTTTGGTTACAATAAAAACATTTAAAATCAGCAGATTAAATTTTGAAGTTATTTTGAAATTACCAGAATTTGGGGGTATTTTTTTAATCGGGGCTAAAACAACTTTCATGTGATTTTTTTCCACTTATATTCCTTTCTTTTCGAAAAAGGCATTCAGAGTAGGTTCTGAGAATATGCAGCAGAAATTCTTCACCATTAGAAGAAAACCTCCCCCTATCACACCCTTGAAATGTCAACAAAAGATACATCGTCCCACCTGGGTGAGTGGTAGAACTGGTAGTGGAACAAACAGGTTGATCTTATTGAGGCGTGTTTTATAAATTCAATCTGTTTAAGAGTATTTTGCATTCATAAAGTAAAGATAGGATTTAAAGCGAAATATATCAAATTACAAAATACTACTGTTTTCAATTGCTCTTTTATATTAATATTTTATTACTATTGTTTATTAATTAGGTTTTTTTGTTGTAAACCTTAATATTATTTCATACAAAATCATTATTATTCTCACAAATGTCATTAAAATACATAGTTAAAGCTTGAAAATAAAATTTGATATATGATCTTTAACGTAGTGCTTTGCTTCTGAACTGTAAGTATATGTTTATGTAATATAGCGTGACATGTGACAAGGGGGGGAGAGGGTATGGTAAAGTGTGACACTTTGTGACAAAGGGGGGTTAAAAATATTGAAAAAAGTGTGACATCATTTATGGACAGCCCCTGTGATAAATCATTCATTAAATTATATTTAATTTTTAAAAATTTAATCGCCGTTTAAAACTTTTCCCTCAAAATATCCAAAAAACTATTATTATTTAGATTTCACTTATAGTTCAGTAAATAATTCCACAACTTTGCTTTAAATCGTTGGAATCTTGTAAACAGTTAAATGGATACGAAATGGAAGAAGCAATTCTAACATTCCTCATCACAGCACAACCGACCTTAAAAATTTGCCACATCCTCGTATCTGTTATTCCTTAAAAATTTATATTTTCATGCTCTCAGACATACAGAAAAGCTTCATATCATTATTTTAAAGTACATACAAAAATATTTACTAAATATACTTACGTTATATATTAGACTCTTCCGTTTAATATGAGTTATAATAGAGTGTAAAAAATAAATTCAGGGTATATAATTTATTTTTTAGACTTTATTATAACTTCACACTTTATTATATTCTTTTATTTACTTATTTATATTCCTGGTACATGATATATAAATAAGTAAATAAAAGAAAAAAATAAAGAAATAGAAACAGAGTAGCAGCGGCTATGTGCTCATTATGTATTGCAAGTTAATTAGGAAAGAATTTATGGAGTAAAAGCCTAAGTTATACTGTAAACTGAATTCATTTTGGAAAAGTTAATATTTAAGTGAATAGATCATTAAAGTTGAAAAAAATTTCACAAGTAGTCTGTTTTCAGGAACTATACTTCTAAGCAAGTTGTTTGCAAGAAAGATTCGACTTTAAGATGATCTAAGAGGTAGGGAAGTATCGAAATATGTGTTGTAAGAGAATGTATAACTTACTGCAGAATATATTTTTAAATCATTGTTTCATTTCAATAAATTTTTTTCTTCCTTTAGATTCATTGAGAAAAAAGTCAGGAAATGAAAATTATCATTGAAGAAATGTATATAAATATACTGTGTGACTTTTTAACGACAGGTATTATATTTTCATCTGTTTTAGTAAAGTATATTGTTATCAAAATAAAGAAAGTGATTTAATGCACAGAATTAGTATATGTCCAAAATTCCTTCAATGACTTTTGATACAAGTTTGTAATTTTTTTTCCTGTTGACTTGTGTTTGAAAGCAATATTAATTAGCAAGTTTAATTAAATATTCGTCTCGATACAAATATTGAAATTTTGTAGAAATGAAATCGCATCTGGGGATGCATCTGTTAAGAATTGTGTGCTTAAATTTATGTTATATTTGAGCAATATCTTCCTTTAACCTGCTTTCTATAACATATTATATATAATGTCTACAAAGACACCGCGCCTCTAAAATAGCTGTAGCCTTGTAAGTATATTTGAAAAAGATGATTAGAAAACTTATTGAATTTTTACTTGTAGATATTTAGCTTAAAGATTACTTATTTTTAGAACTTGATGCAACTTGATACTTAGTAAAGGGTATCCAATTTCTTTTTGTACTTGAACCCATTTCTTAAAATGCGAAAGAGTTTAAATTTTTTAGTAGCTAAATAAAGGGAGTACAATATTGAAGAGAAAATGTTCTTAAATTTAAGACCAAACGTCTTTCACATTTCAGTTGCCTTATTGAGTATTTTCCACTTCAGAATAATTAAGAAGATATTTCTAGTTAATGAATATTAATTAGTTCCATTTTAATATTAATAAAAAATTCTTTTTTCTTTGCAAATAGAAAAAATAACAAAACTACGATGAATAGTGAATTCTAGCCATCTTTAACCAAAAATGCTAAATCAAATTATGAACATAATATACTTTATCGAACGCATTAACCAGAAAAATGAAGGCAAGCACGCAGTAAAAAAATAATTATTTTCCTTAACGTTTAAAGAACTTCAAATGCAATGTTCATAAAACAGAAAATGGTTCTATTTCGATGGTATGATGGAGTTTTATCAAAGCAAATGCTATGAATTTGCTTTAATAAAACTCAAAGTGATTTCCTTCTGCATAAGTTAAAATTGTATTTCTCATTTAAATATAAAAGTAACAAAATAATATGAATGAGAGGAGTTTGAGAATGGAAAAAAAGCTTATTTATACAGAATTTATCTACTCTGGAATACACTATATATAATCTCAGAAGTTTATTCACTGGGAGTAAAATTCCCACTATGAGATGCTTGTATCAAATGTATATTTAACAAGAAGAATTCAAAAGAAGAAGCAAGTATTATATTTAGAAATATGAGAAGAGGATGAATATCAACATTATAAAACGAAAGAATTACTTATTCATAGAAAATTAAAGTGAAAATTTTCCTCCATTTCTATACCCTTTATTCATACCTACTATCTGTAAAAGGCAATTATCGGATTCAAATAGAACTACTAACCATATATTATTGCAAGAAATCCTTATTAAATGATTCTGAAAAGTTAAAAATAAGCTTCCTGTTTTTGTTAGCCTAATAAGCTTATGAAGGATGTTCTTTGAATGAATGGTGATTGCAAAGAAAACTAATTTACAATTTTCATTCTTTTTTATATGCTAATATTAAGGACAAATGTTCTTTCATAAATTAAAATTCCGATGGAAGTATATAAGCTGATTCTTATGGTCAAGTGGCAGAGTGTCAGGTGTGAGACCCGATTCAGCAAAATCCATATGGTAATGGTTCACATCGAATCTATATGGTCAAAACCGCTTTTTTAATCGAATTTCAGAGAGGGGATACTCAATTAGGAGTCATATTAGTCATCTGGAACTTGGTAATACTCATCATACAGATCTGTTGATCTAGTGTAGTGTAATTTATCTAAACTAAACCCCATTCTTCCATCTGCTTTTTGAAATTTTAAGATTTCTTTTTTAGAATTACACTTTTGTAATATAAAGAATGTAAATCTGCTATAGGACTCTAGGATAATTTTTCATTCTTTTAATAATCAGCATAATTGTTTTCACAGAAAGAAACATAATTATGTGTAGTTGAACTCAAAGAAAACTTATTTTCTTTATTTTTTCAAAAATTAAAGGCATCCATATTTCAAGAAATCATAATATTATATAAATATTAAGATTTCATAAATAATCATAAACATTTTTATCAGTAGCAGAAATCAGTAATGTAATATCTAATAATCGTGTAAAGAACTAGGCATGAAGATTTTTGAGAAACTGTAAATGAACCAGGTAATGTTAACAATAGACAACTATTTCGTACTACTCTTCAAGTTTAAATTATATTTAGTATTTAACATTCTTATTTTTTCTCTCTCAAAAGGGTGAATATATCTTCTCTTTTCTTCTATGCATATAAAAAGCATGATCTTGAAGAGCTATTTTAGTTTTATTTGTCTTTCTTTAGAAATAAATATGCTGGACCCATGATTTTTTAAACATATCAGTAGGTTATTATTCGTTCTATCTTTGTAAGGGACGCAGTCTGCATATTATCAAGTAAATATTGGAAAAATGAAGTAGCTTTTATAGCAATTTTCCGTATTGAATAACATTGTTTTCGTCTGATAACGGTATTATTATGCTTCCCATATTGATTTAGCACGTTTCCTTCTGCTGTATAAACTATATAAATTAAATTTGGGAGAAGCATATACTCCTTTTAATATTGATTGATCGAAGAAATACTGGCATGGAAAACATTTCATGATGATTTATGTCTTACTAACCTTCATAAATGGCACGCGTATCACAGAGCTCTGACGAATAAGTTTTGCAAATATTTCGAATGGAAATCTGTACATAAGAGAATATATAAAAATCCAAATCAAAATGACATTTTAATGAAAATATTTTGCTTCCAATTGAAAAACGAAGGTACCTTTCAGTTTGTAATGTTTAAAAACTATTGCATTAAAACTTCATTCATTTAAACGTCATTTAAAAATATTAACTCGTTCAAAATATGTATGGCGAAAGTGTGAGGGCATACTACTTTTTACTTTTATTAGATTATATTTAATTTTTCGGCATTCGTTATCTATTCACAAACATCGTCAGTTTTCTTTCGAGTCCGAAAAAGCTAGAAAACTCATTTTAATGAAGGTCACATTCCTCTTAATAACCTTCACATTTCTGGAAGAAGAAGAAAATTTAAATTGTCCTTCCCTTTTATTTTCGAAAAAAATGGGCATAAAAAACTTCTGCTGATTTTGTAGCTTAATATATTGAATTTTAGATTCGGAGTTTGATCACTTTCCAGTAACTTTAGCATTTTTCTTCGGAAAAATTTTAACCCAAGGTTTTCTTCACAGAAAGCTTCTTTATGTTATTCTAAATGATATCTTAAAAATCACCGACATTCTGCTGTAAGCATTCCATATTTTTAGGAGACAATGGGAAAAAACTGTATCGTCACTATCTGATCATTTTCTTCGAAATAATTATAAACCAGGTTCTTTTTTTACGTAGAAATTTTTTTTGCCTCATTTTAAATGACAACTGAAAAGTTCTCGACATTCTGCTGTGCGCTTCTCATGTTTCTTTTCTGTGGGGAAAGGGGGGAAGAAAATTGTATCTGAGCAATTTGGGCAAGTAGGATATCATTTTATATGTACTGTTGACACTGGATTGAATGGAACAGGAACTACATTGATGAGTATTTTACCAGTCACAAGGGTTTTTTGTTGAAGAAAAACACACAAAGATACACTTTTTACTTTCTCGTATACGAAGTATACAAAGATAAAGTATTGTAATCGTCAAAAAAATTCGAACTCGAGATTTTGACGGATCTCCACATTTTAGACCTCCCTGAGTCCGAAAAACCCAATTTTGGAATTATGTCTGTCTGTGTGTCTGTCTGTGAACACGATAACACGAAAAATATTAGAGCTACGGGGATGAAATTTGGTATGTGGTCTTTACACAAAGTTTGTAGGTTTCTATCAAATTTTGGACAAAATCCGTCAAAGGGAAGTCTGTCTGTCTGTATGTCCGAAGTCATGTGAACACTATAACTCAAAAACTTGAATAGCTAGATGGATAAAATTTGGTACACAGTTTTATCGTTGTGAACGTAGGTCCGTATAAAATTTTGGGCCAAATCCGTCAACGGGTTGACTGTCTGTCGGTCTGTATAATTTACCATTGAAACCAATCCGCTGTCTCCACACGCATGCGTACTTCTGTGATCGCGAAAGGAGCGATTACGTCAGTTTGTCCTTGAGACGGCAAGAGCAGTGTGCGACAGATGCGTTTTAATCGGTACGCATCTCTTTGAATTCTTTGCCTAGATATTTTTCAATCTCTATAATGAAAAATCTTCTGATAGTCATTGGATTCTGGATAACAGTAGGTTCGATTTTTTTAGCCACGCGGGGGAAGTAGAAACGGCACCTTTTGGTGGAAGTATACGAGAAAGTTTAGGGGAGAACACTCCCGCTGGTTTCACATTGTTTATTATAGGTTATTAACAAGAATTATAAATTTACAGATATAAAAAATGTATACAGATATAAGAAGTAAAGATTGGTAAATAATTACATCAGGTCTATCGCGTTTCTCAAAATGTTTCAACAAATGATGGAATGAATACAATTCATTCTTTGAGAATAAGCAAAATTGTTGCTCCACATGATAAAGTAAATGATTCTCTACAATATCAACACTGAAAGAGAAACCAAGTGCCTCAGAGCTAGCGAAGAATACACAAATACCGATCAAAATTTGTGATAATCGGTGTCTTCAACGATTGCCGAAATCGCTCAGATACAATTTTCTCTCCCCACCACTCCTCCACTTCGTCTCTACGCCCCGAAAAGAAACATGAGAAGCTCACAGCAGAATGTCGAGGACTTTTCAAATGTCATTTAGAATGAGGTAAAAAATGTCTCTACGTGGAAAAAGAACCTGTTTTATAATTATTTCGAAGAAAATGACTAGATAGCGACGATACAGTTTTCTTCCCATCCACCCTAAAAATATGGGAAGCTTACAGCAGAATGTCGAAGACTTTTGAGATATCATTTAGAATGACATAAAGAAGCTCTCTGTGAAAAAAAACCGTTGGGATAAAATTTTTCCAAAGAAAAACACATTTTTTGGCTAAAGTTACTGGACTATTATTGATTAGAGGAAGTTTTCGAAGCTACAAAGGGCTTTATGGAAATAGAGTGTGCAATTTTGAACTGCGATGAAATCATGAGTACCAAATTGGGCTCGTAGGAATGTCATAGTAACAACAAAAATCAGAACGCAGAAAAAGCATTTATGGAAGTCACGCTTTAAGTTACGAAAAATAAACAACTTGAAGTTGCGAATAATGTAACATGAAACGAAGAAATTTGATCTCTTGTATTTAATATTTTCCAAATGATAATTGTTTTTTAATATACAGGGTGATTATAATTAAAGTTAAACATTCAAAAGGCTGTGGAAAAAGAACCACTGGTCAGAATGACCTGATAATTCATATAAAGCAATGGGAATTTGTTTTGCGAAAGAAAAAGCAAATAGGTGAAAAGTTGACCAATAGATGGCGCTGTACTCATGATAAGATGTTAAAAAACGATTGCTTTAAAAGATATGCTAAATTTAAGATGCTAATTAGAATACGTGACTTATGGGCCCATTACACTTGTGATAAAAAGGCGGGGAACATGCAGTTCCTGTTATGCGTCTGAGAAGGTAGTCATGACTCTATCAATGAAGGAGGATCGGGCTCTGCTTGTGAAACATTTACAAGAACGGTGACTATGCGGCAATTGCATTGAAAAAATTCCGGACATTAAAGGGTTTAAGAAGCGGCTCTGGTCCTATGACTGCATTCGGTCTGAAGAAGATGATTGATAAATTCGAAGAGTCGGGTTCATTTGAGGTGAAATGTGGTAGATGAAGGAAAGCAATTGCTTCGACGTCAGTGGAGGATGTGGCTAAAGCATTGCAGGAAGCGTCAAGCAGTGCTTTGGGAACGTGCAGTGCACGGGGAATTTTCCGAACTTTAGACATGCCTGTCAGCACGGTTCCTAAAATTTTACGAAACATCCTGCAATGCTATCCATTCAAAATTACTGAAGTTCAGGAGTTGGTTCCTGCTGACCTGCGAAAATGAGAAGCTTTCGCTTTGCAATTTATTGCTCTAATGGAAGTGGACAATGCATGACCATGGAACATTTTGTGGACAGATGAAGTCCATTTCCATCTCCAAAGTTCTGGCAATACTCAAAAGTGCAGAATATGGGCAAGAAAGAATCCGTTCCAAATGCAACCATTTCCTCTTCATTCTCAAGAGGTCACTGTGTGGTGCGGGTTTACGGCAGCAGTTATGGTTGGCCCTTCGGGTCCTGTAATCTGTACAGTCAATGGGACACGTTATGAATCTCTTTTGCGCAACCAGCTCATTCCAGCACTGCAATAGCGCGGATGTGTGGATAGCACAATTTTTATGCAAGATAGTGCTCTTCCGCACATTGCAACACCGGTGAAGCAGCTGTTGAATCTGCATTTTGGAAATGACAGAATTATCAGTCGCCATTTCGCTACAGCCTGGCCTCCACGATCACCTGATCTGAATCCTTGCGTCTTCTGGCTGTGGGATTACCTAAAAAATTTTGTGTACGGAGGTCCGATTGCGAACTTAGCTGAGTTGAAAAACCACATAACGCAACATATTCACAATATCACCACTGAAACACTCCGATCTGTTGTGGAACATCCTGTTTTGCGCTTTCAGCTCATAGGAGAAAACGGTGGCAAGAATATTGAACATTTCTTAAGCAAGTCGAAGCCGACTTCCTTTTCTTGAAGATTTCATCAGTTTTTGCTTTTCTACGGTTTTCGGCCTTGGAACAATTAAAAACCGATTTCATCTTTGCTTTTTCTACCGTTTTTATTCTAGGGACAATTAAAAACAGATTTTTTTTTCCTATCCGCTGGTGGATGGGCTTTGAACAAAGAGTGTCACAACAACATTTCACGTCTTGTAATTAGCATCTTAAAATTAGCATATCTTTTAAAGCAATCGTTTTTCAGCATCTTATCACGAGTACAGCGCCATCTATCGCTCAACCTTTAAACTATTTTTTCTTTCTTTCTCATAACAAATTCCCATTGCTTCACGTATACTCAGATGAAATATCAGGTCATTCTGACCAGTGGTTCTTTTTTACAGCCTTTTGAAAGTGCAACTTTAATTATAATCACCCTGTGTTTATTATCACATTCTGAAAATACAAAACGTGTCATCAAATATCTTTTTCATTTAAAAGACCATTAAAATGAAAGGAAAAGTGATCGTTATTCCATTGATATGAAAATCGGTTATTAACTAATACAATAGTTTTCCGTTTTATTTCGTGCAATGCTACCTGTAAAAAAGTCAATTTATGTATGCTTCACTAAATAATTATTTCTTAGACGACTGCAGCTATAGTCTTAAAAGTGGTGCGTATGTATAGTAAAGTGGCTGTGCGCTACACCATGACACCACATGCAGACCACCTGGCAGTAAATTGCGGAGTGAGCGTTTCTCGCTCGGAAACGAAAGGATATAGGAAAAAAATCACAACAAAATGTTGAACATCATAAAAAGTTATCATCTGGACATTAATTCTAAGAAAAGAATACTTGAAACTTCATTTATTGGTTCCCGATTATCAACACAGTTACATGATGAAACGTGTTAGAAAGAGAGAAAAAACTAGTTTTCACAAGATACCTCTATTTGAAGTGTTCAAACTGCTTACAATACATATTTGGACTCTTGTTTATTTACCGTTGCACACTTTTTAGCATAATAGGTGTCACGAAAGCGCAAGCATCAGTAATACGTCATCTAATGTCCAGCAGACAGCAGTTTTAACGATGAGGTAGCATACACTTACAGTTTGAAATCTCTTTTCCCTGCAAAGATTCCTTGTCAATTCCTTTAGAGTCCTTTAGCGAACGAATAAATGTGCGTTTTAAGTACTCTATTCTTAGTATTAATGTCGATAAGGTGCCTTTTTGTACTAAATTAGTGATCTACAACTCGGTAATTAAACTTTTCCCCTATATAATTCCGTTTTAAGATAGAAATGATAAATCCAGAGTTTGCTGCCAGGTGGCGCTGTAAGCGGTCTCATAGCGTAGCGACCTAGTCACTTTTATATCCTAGTCACCACTTTTATTATTATAGCTGCAGTCGTTCTAAAATTAATGAGGTGTAGTGTATGCCAATTTAGTGGACACCCTGTATAAATGATAGATGTTTCAGTTATTTTATTACAGTTTTATTTGATTGAATTTCGGTTTGCTTTGTTTCTACAAAAATACTATGTAAAAGCTTCTATTGTCTTCGGATAATTCGTAGTGTGTCATTTTAAGGTTAAAGTAATCTGGAGAAAAATTCAAAGCTGTAAATATATTTAAACTATCTAATTAGGAAATCAGAAAGAAATAATATAGATTTGGCCTTACTAGAAATTAAAATTCAGAACAAACTTAGGAGTAAAATTTGTTATAAGGTTGAATTATTCATTTTTTAAATATGATTTGATCAATTTCGTAATTCAAATTTTAAAAAAAAACTTTTATTAAGCGAAAAATGCAAATTAAACGAAACACAAGTCCATATAAGTAATTCAGCAATTACCGAAAGGAAAAATATTTTTTTAGTTGCAATTGAAAGAGCCATATTAATTAATAAAGAGTACTTATATACAAGAAACAGTAACAAAATTTTTCTCCATATATATATAAAAATAAACTATTCATTACCTCACTATGTGAAACTATTATATAGCATATGTTTTCTGTGTGAAACAAAAAACTGAATTCCTGTAATTACTGGAATTACGAAAATTCTTTTTAATTGTCATTTGAAACAGTGGAAACATTTTGTTCGGCATAAAGTAATTACGATTTTTTCCAAGTAAAATTAAATTAGTGGCGAAGAAATAAAATATAATTAGTACTACATGCAACTCATAAAGTAACAAAATGTTATACGTTAAAGTAGGAAATATCTAAAACATGCTTGAAGTCAAAGAATAAAGAAGGAATAAACTATATGTGGCGGATTAAATAAGCAAAATGTAATTCAAAACAAATTTATATACCTGAATAAAAGGTTCAAAAGTTTTTAAAAAAAATATTGGAAAGTCGATTTTCTTTCCAGAAAATGCATTAGAAAAAAAATGTATCTCTGAAATAGACAATGTTTTTATATTTATATGAAACACAAGTGTTGTATAGATTGATATTATATGCTCAGATGTTGTTTTATTCAGTTTTTTCATAGAGAAGTGCTCAGGTAACATGGTAGTAAACAGTCCCATACAATATTCAGAGTTGGATTGCTTCGCTCCTGTAGATTCCCCTCTCCGTCACTGGACATGGAGTTTGAGTTGTTTCCCGCCTGAGAACACCTCAGAATCAGTTGAAAACCTAATCGCTTGCATTTTTGTAGTTACCGGGGAGGTCCGATATAAGGTTGGAATCTACGAAAATGTTAAGGATTCCAGGTACCTGAGATACCTAGCCCGTGTCAGAATTTGTGATCCGAATTTTGAATACCTTCTTTAGCACTTCTGCTCCTTGCTAATGTAAAATGCATGGTTAAAATATGTTGTTTCACTTGTTAGTTGCTCTTTCATTTGCCTTGTCTTCTATTTACTACTAGCTCGTGAAGGAAGCATTTCCGATCCTGTACTGCAATATGATACTGAATCGTCTTTGTGCCCGATTCCCCTGCAGCACCCTGCCTACTACCTTCACATGCCTACTCACCTGGTATAAAGATATGCTGTAAAGAGTCTAGAACACCTTTAAAATGACTAAAATATATGCTTTAAGATAGAAATTCAAAAACAAAAAATAATTTTTTATTAATTTGCATCAGGAATAGAGAGAGAATTTAAATAAGTGAATTAAGATGAATGTATTGAAATGAATGTAACGAAATAGTTAAAAAGTTTAGTCCACTCTTAAAGAAATGAATTAAGTTAGGTAATATAGGATAGAAACAATGGAAATTCCACAATTCCGTTATCATTTTAATTATATATTGCATTAAATGGTGTTTCTTAAAAAGGCGGCCTTTCATTGCATCTTCCATTCCTTAGTACATAATGAACAGTTTTCAATTTGGATTTGATACGATTATTTTGGTTCTATTGAGGACCTTTATTTAATTCTATAAATACTTAGTTGAATTACTTTAGGGTAAGAATTATACTCTGAAAATAATTTGTCTAAAATATATACAAAGGTAAAACAAAAAGAGAAAATAAAAATATGCGAAATTTATATACATATATATCAAAACAAACTTATAAACACAAGACAAAAACTCAAAAACAGTCAAGGCAAATGGCAAAAATAGACATATATATATATAGTTAAATATTTCAATTAATCAAAACATGTGTTATATTTTCAATATATACAAATATTAATATAAAAATCAAAATTAAATTCAAATTACCCTATATATATATATATATAAGATTTAAAACAACAACAACAACAAATTTTTTTGAAAAGTAAAGAATTCAAAAACTACATAAATACAAGAAATATTATATTAAATAAAGAAAGCTATTTCTGCATTTGTGTAAAGGCTGCGTCAACAAAAAAGCATTGCATAAATACATACAAGAAACAAAAGGAAGACAAAAACTTTAAAAATTGAAAAATATCATGGTTAGCCACTCATCAGGAGGAGAGGCCCGCCTATGATATTAATTAATGCTTTTTCTGCTGAACGAAATCGTGAAAATTTGTATCTATCCCCCCTAAAGCAACAACCTTGAAAAGAGAAACATTCTTGAATAAAAGATATATACAGAGAAGTCGATTTCAAAAAATCGAAAGCTAAAAATCCGAATTCATAAGACCTAGATTAAAATATAATATGAAACACAGAAATATTCAGAAAAATATATAGGAGAAAAAAAATTGGCTTACCACCGCTGGAATCCACACAAGAGTTACTGTTTTTTGGCAAGTTGCACGAGGAAATGTGGGAGGAAGGAGAAAGTTGTTGTCAGAACAGTTTTTGTCTTTGGAGTGCAAAAAAAAAAAGGGAAATGGCCTAGCCGGTAGCAAAATCATTGCTTGAGATATCGTCGCACAACATTTTCTTGAATTTTATTAGTTGATCAATTATAAGCATAGATTGTATCGATTTTGTGTTTATGTTTGAAGAAATAGACTAAATACGAGATAATTTAATGAGAATTGTGTTACTGTCAATTTTAATAGGAATATTAGAAGATCAATAAGAAAGTCAGTTGACATTAAAACTTAAATTCTTTCTTTTGTAATATATTGTTATTGTATTTTTGGTTTTATGGAACATTTGCATATTTAACGTAAAGAGCATATTCTAGAAAGAACCAATAGAGGGCAGAATAAGTCTTGGCTTCCCCCCTTTGTTAACTGTACACGTGTACCTGACTTTAAAACCAGGTTAACACGAGATGCTATAGTGTTTGTAAATAGTGTGTTGATCTTGTTATTATTATTGTTGTATATCTGTATGTGAAATGGCTGCATGCTATTGTTTCTAAGTGTAAGCACGCCATCGTCAGCGCAATAGATGTTTGTGTCTTTTTCCATCCCAATAAATTGAAGATGCCCCACAGCAGAGTGATGCTTTTTAACTATAGCACACTACATTCGAAACATAATGGAGGCACCGACGAGATGTCTGCAGGAAACAGATAAGCCAAGTTTTTTATTGGATATTCATATTGTATATCTTTGTTATTTCTGAGAGATCAACTGATAAAAACTGTGTTGAGAATTCTAAATTTGAATTACGATTCGAACCTCTCATTAGTTTAGTTGCCAAAAAGCACCAAGTTCTGATCTTGCTTCGCCAGAATGGCTGATGATCAGAAAGAGTCAGTTAAGGTAGCAAGGGGTAGATTGAAAGCTTCTCTAACTAGATTGAAAAATTCAGTTGAAGTTTTAAATTTAAAGAATGAAATTCTAATTCTGTTAGAGAGATTGGAAGAGCTTATTAAAGAATTCAGATGCGGATTTAAGTGTAGAAGAATCCGAAATCGCAGAATTCAAGAAAAGATATTTCGCTTTAAAGTTGAAATTTCAAAATAAAATTGATGCCATTAATATGTCTCGTGCGATGTCGACAGGCAGAATTAATTCATCGGCAGCTGCACGGAAAGCGCTATCTAGTGTTAATTTTCGATTACCCCAGCTAAACATACCAGCATTTTCTGGTAAATTTGTTGACTGGATGAGCTTTAAGGATCTATTTGTAACTACAGTGCATTCTCAAAATTCACTTAGTAATATTCAGAAGTTTCAATATTTGAAAGTTTTGCATTCTGATGAACCCGCTTCTCTAATGAAGCATATACCATTGTCTTATTATTCGTACGAAGTAGCATGGGGAAAATTAAAGGGCAGGTTCGATGAAAAGAACCAAATTGTTCGTGCAATAATCAAGACATTTAAGGATCAAAAAAGTATTTCTCAAGCCAATGTAACGAATTTAAGAAATCTAGTAGATACTAATGATGAAGTATTAAGAGGATTAAATGCTCTTGGAACGGAAACAACTAGCAGGGATCCTTGGTTAATGCAGTTGTTACTACAAAAGCTAGATCCTGAAACCAAAAGACTTTGCTCAGTCAAAACTGCAGACATAGATTTTTCTACTCTAAAAGAATTTATAGAATTTTTAAATATCAGATTTTCACATTTGGATTTGATGATTTGTAAAGAGTCTGATACTAAATTACCTACCAAATAAAATTTTGTTGTTTGAAAAAGTACTCGGGGAAATAAATCTGAGAAAAGTCGCATAAAATGTTCGGGAATACTTCAGTTGTTCACATGTATTAAAGTTAAGAATATGGATTTAAACGCTCGGAAGAATTTTGTAAAGCGTATCTATCTTTGTTTTCCGTGTTTAAATGATCATGAATGTAAGGATTGTCCTAATAATCATTTAAAGTGTAGCATATGTCAAGGAAGGCATAATTCACTTTTCCATGAAGACTCTAAAAGTAATAATGCATTTGTGTCAAATGCTAATGGTAAACAAGATATTAATCATACGGCTGAAAGAAGTGTTTATTAGCGCGAGCAAGTATTGAGTATTGAATTAACTGCACCTCAAGTACTAATTAACTTCAGTACCAATACGCAATACCTATACCCAGTATTCTATAAGCAATTCTAAGCGTGTATCATTTCTTCCAACGACAAAGCTTTTGCTGTATAATAATAAAGGCGATCCATTTCTATTTAGGGCCTTGCTAGATAGTGATTAGGAATCTAGTTTTGCTTTCGAAAATGCTATAAATATTTTAGGATTATATAGAAGAAATAATAGATTATCCCTTAGTGGAATTAGTGGAGCTCAAGCAGGAACTACAAGTGGCTCTGTTAATTTAAAAATCGGGTCAAGATTTTGTGAAGAATTCGTAACAGTTAATTCATATATATTAAATAAAGTTGCATCTCAAATTCCAGTTGAAAACGGTGAAGCTAAAGATTTAAATTATAAGGGGTATCCCTAGGGCGGATGAAGATTTCTAACGACCATCGGATTCGAAGAAACTGTAACTCTTCTGCTATGCAATCGTATTTGATTTGCGTTGAAAATGACTCCAATATTGATTCTATATTGCATCAGTTTCGGCAAATGGAAGAATTGCCTGTTGAAAAACCTTCGTTAACGGAGGAATAGGAATTTTGCGAAAACTATAGTAAATCGACTTACAAAATAAATGATCAAGGTAGATTCGTGGTTAAGTTGCCTACTTACAGGGACATCAAGCAATTGCGAGACACGAAAAGGATGGTGGTTTCCCGATTACTGGCGATGGAAAATAAATTCAAATTTGATTCAGAATTTGAACGAGAATACAAGAGTTATATGAAGGCATTCGTGGAATTATAGTCAATTCCATAAAAGAAATAATTTTCACAAATATTAACATTGCACTATTATAGACAATCTTGTGGCATTCCTATGGGTAGTTGTTTTTCTAGTGCATTTGACAATATATTTCTCCATACATTCGAAATTGATTTTATTAAAAGTGAACTTATTACGGTTATCGTTTCATTGATTACCTCATTGTGTTTAATTTTAATGATTGTAAATCTTTATTTAATTGACATCAAGAAAAGCTTAAATTAAATAACACCAATAATGAAATTAACAAGTGAAATTTCTAAAATTTGGTAATTGAAATTTTGGATTCAGGTGTCTCTATAGGCATTTATGATAAAAGAAATTATTTTAATTTCAAGGCTATTGCACTTTGTGACTTTTCAAACTAATCTCAACAATAAAATAATTGAAAACACTATTCATTCTCAAATCAATAGAATAAAAAATATTTACAATGACCATTCAACTTTTGTCACAGCTATTGATAATTTAAATAATTTAAAAGTAAACGGTTACCCAAATAATTTCTTTAACTATAATAATTTAATTTTAAAAAAAGATTGACGACCTTCTAAATATCTGTTTATCCGAATTTCTCTCAATAGATGGAGCTAGAATTGCTAGCATCTAGACTTAAATCCTTTGTTCCTGACATGATTCGTTTGGTGTCGTTTTATTAGTATTTTTTGGCAGATGGCAATGTTGTTTTTATCTTATTTTATTTATATTGGATTGGTTGAAAAAAGAAGAAGTTTTCTTCTTTAAGAAATATTTTTCCTGCATTATTTTAATTATTATATAAATTTAGGCCACAGAGGAAACATTATTTGTATATTAAGAAAATTTGACAGAAAATTTTGACGGAAAATTTATCCATATGAGAACTCCGATGGCGAGTTTTACTTTGAAAAAAATTCGCCATTCGAGTTCTCTTTCATTTGTTCTTTCCATTTTATTTGTAAAATCTTAATGTATTATAATTTTTATTGCAGAATGAATTTTTTTGTTTGATTGTATCTTAATTGGTTAGTTTACTATGACAATATTGTTAATGCAATTTCTGGATGCTGCTGCTTTGCGCGCAAAAGGTAAATTGTTATTACTATTGTTTATTTCTTCTGTTTTTCCTTTTTTGTACATGTTGAAGTATCTTTCTTTTGAATTTTATTGGAAGTTGCTGCATTTTGGGCCGTTCTGTTTAGTGCAAAGATTAATTTTTAATATCTCTTGTTAAATAATTTCACTTGTTTTTGACTACAGCACACTACACTCGAAACATATATATTGAAACAAAAGTTATCAACTTCATGTTTAATTTCCAGATCTAAAAATCCTCTTTAAACTGATTACTGTTTGTTTGTTTAAGAAGTAAGGTTGATGGATAAATATCTTGCTAAGTATTATTAAAAATTCTATGATTAAAAACAATAAGATCATCCACATATCTGAAAGCCTGAGAATGTATAAATAGATATTTTTTTCAAAATAGTGTAGGAAAAGTTTAGCTGCAATAGAAGTGCCTTGTGGAATACCATGAGCTTGGAGAAAGAAACTTTTCCCATTTTAAATGAAATTATTAAATATGCAAAAATTACATAATTTATCCCAATACTCAAAAGAAATATTGAGAATAATTTTATAATCATAAAAGTAAGAATTAAGAATCTCTCGAAGAGTAACTAAAGGAATGCTGGTAAAAAGATCTTTTAAGTCGAAAGCGTCTCTATTATTGTGAATAAAGTCAATAATCGGTTTATTACAGTTAATGATCCATATGAAAACTTCTGAACAAATGACATTCAGTAATTTTTTAACAGATTAAAGAAAGTTTTTCCAGGTTTCTTCATATATTAAGCTCATTAAATTATATTTTATTAAGCTCTGCCACCTTTAAAATAATTTGAAGACTACTCATATTCTAATATATCCACACTTCCATAAATATCATTCCCTTCATAGCTTGATAAATTATCTTCCCTACATAAAGTGACTTCCTTTCCGATTTTACCGCAGGGAATCTTAATTCGTCAATTACACCCTGCTCCTCCACAACAATTCGAAATTTAGAATTCACTCTACATTTAGGAATACATGCATTTAATGTTCACAAGTTTCGCCAAACATAATTTAACTAAGCTTCCTTATACTCCAGAAAACTAACCCTTAGTGATGGAGTGTTAAAAAACACCTAGGCACTCAATCTGAAGAAGAAACTGTAGAAATGGAACCGAATTTATCCATCTTCCTTGGATAAGATTTTCCGTGTCGAGTTCCTAGTTAATTTACTTAGTTTCACTAATCTCAGTTTTGGTGCGGAATCATTTTGTTCTAGCTTTTGACCAATTTCTTTAAATTCGTAGTTACTTTAATTGGTGGATGTTTGGAAATTGTTCTGTCAATGGTGTCCTGTCTTTTAGGAATGTTTAGGATTCTAAATGAGCAATTGCCGAAATGAATACTTTAAATTGCTGTCAAACTAAGTGATAAAAAATGATGGGCTAAGTAAGCTTCTGAGGTTTCATCACAGAACTAAATAGTTTGTTTGCTGTAAACCTATGAGAATAAATATGAAGTGTCCAATCTTTGAGAAGAAAAATCATAGTTATTTATTTGTTTCTTAAAGCCTAATTTGATTTCTTTCTCAATACTAGAAAGTAAAATAAAAAGTTTAAAATATGCATAGACATTGGGTTTCTATTTTTATATTTAAAAAAATAGTTATCAGTTAGCACTTATTTCGTTGTATAATTTGCTTAAATTTTATTTATAAAGACATTTCGTTATTTAATTAATTTCATTACTATTTATGAAAAAATTCATAATGGATCAATCTCAGTTAAGGATAAATACGCGACTGACCTATGATTTAATCTGCATTTGTTTCTCTTCATCAATTTCTTAGAGTTGCTGCTCATCCAAGAATATTTCGAAATAAATTCTACAAAGTTGCTCCGAATATTTGCTTGATTTTGACAAAATATGTCATGTGAATTATATGCATGTTCATATACATGTATATTACAAATCTGGTGTAAATACTGATGTACGGATCCTACCCTACTAACTTGCTCTTAAGTGGAATTTCTATGGTTTTTAAAGGAAGCAATGTCTAAAATTGTACCAGAAGACATGAATGGAGAATATACTTCTTTGAATATATTGTAATTAGACTCTATGATACGATGCTAACAAGTTAGATAAAATAATTGATTCATCTGCTCATTTTTCTTAAGTTAGATGTTAGGCTAAGTATTTAGCAGAAATGAGAAATAGTATTTCAGATTTTGTAAATGCAGAATAATAAAAAAACAAAAATTTAACACGTTAAAAAAATTCTAAAGTTTCGCAGAACATATCAATAATATATCCTAATGTAATATGAAATAAATAATTTAGGGGTTATATATAATTATTTTAATTTTTTATTGTCTTTTTCATCTAACGGTTTTTTAATGTGGCCCAAAAATAGAGTTATTGTTCAAATAACGTTTTCGATGGAAGATATTTAAGTTATAAAAATATAAATTTAAAGAAATGAAATTATCAGTTTTATTTAAATCATTCTGGATGTGCTTCATATCAAATATTATGATTTTTAAAAGCTTCAGTAAATGTAAATGGTTTATTCTGGTATGTTATATAAAAATAAAAAAATATAAATATTTTTATACATTGAAGTTATTATAACTATTTACATTACTTTGAATTCCATAAATAATTTAACTTTTAATAATGTCTTTATAATTTGAAATATTAATTATTTGAAATGAAATTTTATTTGAATTCATTTTTCTTTATAAATTTAATTTCATTTTTCAACTATCGCTATTTATTCGCAAAGATCTTCGACCTACATTTGCATTTTTAAAAGTTTTGTATACCAATTTTAATGAAAGTCATGTTCTTTTTATTTATCTTGATATTTTAAGCAGAAGAAAATTCATTTAATATAATCAATTTTAATTATAGAAAATGTAGAGAGAAAAATTGACTATAGTTACCAGATTTCGGGAATCTGAATATTGATAAGAAAGGCAGTTGTTAGGTAAAGAAATGTAGTCACAATTCATGGGCGTATGAGTTCATTAACATTACGTAAAAAGTCTATTTTCTTCCCTTTATGATGTTCAATAAAAATATTTCTTATTTATAACTTACATCAGATATCTTTTTATTCTAAATCTACTCTCATTAAATTGAATGATTTTGTATTTAATATAATTAATAGGAATACGGATGCTTTACTATGCTTATAGTACTATTTTTTGGTATTATAAAAATATTTAAATGAAAAAAAATATGTACTTAAATACTGCTATTGCACTAGATCTAAATGCCTGGCTTCAATTTGGAAGCCAAAATAACAAGGACTTGTTATTTTGGAAACATTAAGATTTATTAAGAACACAAACATTAACACTCAAAGGACACAAATTTACATTAACACTAGCTTTTCCAAAAGGGATTCGGATTTGGGCTCATTCTAGTTCACCTCGTCATTCCAAAGTTCTAACTGAGTCTTTTTGAGTCGGCGTGGCGCCTTACCACCATAGGTGGCGCTGTTCTCATTGCTCAGGTTCATTTGCTACACTGCTAATAATATAAAACTTGCTTTTAAAATATTGGAATAAAATGAAAAATAAATAAATACAAATAGATATATTTTATTGATGTATTCGAATTAAGTGTAAAATATTCTCGTAACTCTAACTACTCTAAAGTAAATTGATTAATTCTGATATAGTTATCAATGTAAGCGAAGTTTTGAACTTAAACTGATATAAGGATTATGTACCAATGCCAATCAAATGCATTTTTTTTTACATTTGTCCCTTGGTACAGATTTTTAAAAGACAGACTTTCTTATTATTCAAATAATAATTCAATTCTTTGCACCATATTAAAATTCAAATATTATACAGCTGTGTGTTCCACGTAACCATATGATATTTTACTGTTTTCTGGACTTAACTAACAAATACATGATTAGTTTAATTAAATTTTGATACATTACAGGAAAGCGGCATGTGATAGTGAAATTTAGAAAAAAACTGTCGCATGATTCCATATTAATTTTAATTATGAAGACTAAGGAGTAAAAAAAAATCTTTTTATGAAACTTCTAGCGATCACAACAATGATCTAAAAAGTAAGAATTCTGTAAAGAATTTATGCCACAATGAATATCATAAGAAAAAAATATTTAATATTTATTGAATAAAATGAAACATATTACGAAAGTGTTTAAAATTCCTATAAATCAATGCCACACGTTGCGATTTTTGATTTGATCTCTAGAGTTTTGATAAAAATCTGCTTCCTAATTTTTAGTACACTGATAAAAACGTTATTATTTTATATCAGTATGATTAATAATTACGTTTCTCTTGTTTTCAGATTTAAAGTTAAATTTCTTTTTAATTTTAACCATGAGATCTTACAAGCAAATAAATGTAGTTAAAATTATTTGGATTCGATTGCCAATTCTCAGGTAAATAATAACAATGGGTATGTGTGTATTGTATTTTCAATTAATGCTAAGAACAGCGAAGATGTTAGAATTTCTATATAAGCATCTTCCCCACTCCTGTTTAGATAAAGCACCTCCTCGTTGAGTAATTTAGATTAAAATTTAAATCAGATTTAATATTTTAGCGTAGATAACTCATACCACGTTACGCCCATCTACCTCGTTGTTCTTCTAAGTGATATGGATCACATCCACACCCACAGATATACACACAGATATAGAATATTGTTTCTCAAGATCGAAGACACCGATATAACAGCTATTGATTCAAAATGTACTTTTATTTTTTGACAATAACAATAAGTTGTATGTATATTGGCTTCGTATACAAGAAGGCAAAAAACGTTTTCTGATCCATGCCTCGTTAATTAAAAAATTAATTAAAAATCAGATACCTCTGAATCCTGATAATTAAGAAATCACTTCTTGTGCCATTCAATAGAATTCTGATTGAATACTTTACCACTGTAACTCACATTCGTTGAATTTAATTAGCAATATTTCTATATTTTAGGATTTTATAATATATATGCATTACGACACAAAAAATATAAAATAGCTAATATTTTATTCCATCAATCCTTTGATAAATAAAATACAGTTCATTGTGAATAAACTCTCTTGAAAGAAGCACTTTAGCCATTACACTTCACCGCACGTAAACGTCATGAATTACAACAAATTCCTCCAGCAATTCAAATATTAGGATTAATCTCCAGTTGGAAATATGAGGCTTTAAAGCTTATAAAATTCATAGGACTTATAATTCGAGGAACTTTTAATTCCGGACTTATACTTCAGCGAGCTACTTAGTGCTTTGTGTTGAAGTGTTAGAAAATACATAGTCGATACAAATTACGTGAACACATTACAAAATACATGAAATGTATCTAAATAATCCATTAGTCTCGGATAAACTGCTACATATCGTGTTAATCGTATTAATTTCGTTAATTTCACTAATCTGATTGAAAGTCTGAATTTATTATGTAATTATCACCAACTGTTTCCATGAAGTTCAGTATTGCATTAATTGTTAGATTTTTGGACCAGTCACTCAATGACTAGTAAACGTTTAGGTAATTAGTAAAGAAATAAAGATATTTATCTTTGAAAATGAAGTGCGGGTCATTAATGAAGAAGAGACTTCCGTGGATGCCTGTTGAATATAAGACGTAGATTTGATAGTGTTTTCAGAAGTATCAATTCATCTATTCTCAATTAATATATTGAAAATTAGGCTCCTAATTATTGCAAAAAAGTAAATACGCAAAAATTAGGTATGTATGTATTACTGTGCCTAAGAATCATCACGGAGGTTTATAACACACGTTAGAATATCGGACATTGTCCACTCTAACAGTTAAACAACTCTCACAACTTGAATCATACTGCAAATAAAGTAGCTTAAAAGTTTATTATTCGAATAGGCAATATAGGATACTTTAATGGGAAAAAATTTTTGATTCCATTAGAAAACATTTATTTGCTACAGTAATTTTACAGTTATCCTATTTGGAAATGTATACGAGAAAAAGTAGACTGAAGAACCATCTTTCATTTTTTTTAATGTGTTTCAATGATAAGAATTCAAAATTTTATTTTCTGATTGACCTTATATTTTTTTCAGTCAGACGACTAAAAGTTTCAGATGTTAAAGGCTTCTGATTGAAACCTCTTATTAAAATAATGTTAAAAATCTGACTGACTTTGGTTTCCATCAGAAAAATTATGTTGCCTGAAACCGAAAAGCATTAAAGATTTTCAGATTGGTATAACGCAAATCCCTTCAGTAAAAAAAAACATCAAATCTATTATTTTGAGTACCAGAACTATGGGTTTCTGAAAAAAAGAATCTAAGAAGCTTTTATTTTCAAACCATCAATCTTTTATCAAGTCAAATTTTCTTTTGTTACTTCTGCGCTTATTTTTTCTTTTAAGAAATTTTGATAGTTAAGTTTTCTTCTGTAGGAACGTAATTAATCTTATTCTGTGATACGTTTTTCCATTATAGGTTTCCTTAGCGTTAAAAAAATTTCTATCAGGCATTCTCTTATCTTATTCTTTTATTCTGCGAAACTTTTGAAGTGTTCGCTTCTTGCATAATAATTTCCGTAAATTAATTCCATGTTTGCTACGATTTATTACTCAAGGCGCGTTTACACCGTAGTTGTAAACACGTGTTTACACCAAATGTTTACAACATTTCTAAAACAGCACTAATTTTGTTGTAAACCTCTCATGATTTCATCATATTTGGCTTGTTTACAACAGAAATTTTGTTTTTCACTAGGAGTGGAAAACCTTTTCGGTGTTGTAAACATTCCTTCTGCATCGGTACAGTGGAATTCCTCACAAATTTATTATTTCACGATCTCAGTACAGATTAGATAAAACAAATATGTATTTTAAATATATAAAATAAATATTTTATAATAAGGTGATTTGATTTTATCGTATCATTATTTATAAACAAAAATCTCATACGTATACGATTTCATGTGAAAAGTAAGTGGAACACAACATTTTGAAAGCTATGCACTGAACTCATAATTTTATTACGTAACAGAAACATTTAGCATGGAACAAACTCATTCTTTTTTGCCCATAATTTGACACGAAGTTGCCAATGTAGGCCTATTTGTTTTTTATATATTTAGGCAACATACATCCTCGTCCTATTAGGCAGGATAGTTTTTGTAAATACTGTTTTCTTATAAATTTATGCAAGTTTTTGCCCTCATTGTTGGTATTAAATCTATCGATAAGGGACCGTCCCAAACGTCCCTTCAAGCAAAAGACGATAGCCGTCCGAAACCGTCCGTAATGTCGCTCTGAAATTTCAATCCCTTTTCGTTACGTGTGATTCATTTCACACCCGTGGCGCATGCTTTCTTCGTTAGAGTCGCCCAAATGTGTTTGGGGAAGAGGGGAGTTTTCTTACAATTCGGACAATGCCAGCTGTCATTGTGGTGTCTGAAGGGGAAAGTGAATTTCCCTTATCTTTGATAGAGGAGCTCGGAAATTCCAGTATTTTCAGGTCCCTTTATTTCAATGGCCTTAGGCATCAGAAGGTTAAAATGTATTCTGAATGGAATAATTTATAATCAAAATGGCTCAATAACAACTTCCTAAAATAATATTCGAGACAATATTGTATGATCTAAAAATTACGTCAAACATACTATTAAAACTTATTTTATTTTACAATATTGAAATTAAGAATCTAAATTTGCCAAAACATAATACAGTAGAACCTCGTGAATCCGAACTTATTTCGGCTGACTTATGTTAGGATTCCGGAAAAGTCGGTGAAATACTCTTGAATTACCAAATGTAATAGAGTATTGACTTTAGGTACTTTATGAAAAGAGTAAGGAAATAGCTCGCTGAAATTCGCATCGTCGAGCAGGTTTAGTTCCTTACATCAAAAGAAGATAACCGATTTTGTTTTTACTAATTAATGTGCTGTATTCATTCTGAAATGCCAATTCAAATATCTCTTTTAAGCTAGGAATAAACATTAGATTTGTTTCTGATTCGTAATTGTTATTTTCCTTCCTTTTTTAATAGAAAGTTTTCAGAAAATTATAAAAAGATCTTCCCATTATATATCCGAAATTTTGAATTCCTGTGATTCGTATTCCTGAGGTTGTACTACATTTTTTAAACATTCTAATGGCTCAGCAGTAGTTGCTTTGCCAGCAACTGAATCCTCTGCACTCGTGAAATATCCACTTAATTCCTCGCGTATTTGTTTAGCCAGAATGGGAAGTTTCTTTGGAACTCGTTTAATATAAATATTATTTCCGTGGGCATTCCTTCCATCCTCCACTGACAAGTACCAATGTTTTCTTTTCTGTATCGTCAGAGTTGAACGTCCCTTGTGGAGAATATCATGCACTAGTTGATTGGCTTTTGCGTAGAAAATTGTGCAAATGAACCCATGTCAAAACAATTTTTACAGTATTTTCAGGCTGGAGTAGTAAATGCTTTCTTAGAATTCTGGCCTTCACGTCTCAGGTTATCAATGAAAACCACTCTACGATAGTTATTACCCCTTTAGTAATTATTGTACATGCGTATTAAAAATGCAGCAACTATATACATGTCTGTTCAACACTAGAACACACATATATATTCAATACACTAGATCATTTTTGTGAATAAGTTTGATTAATTAAATTAATGTAAATAATTTTGTATTAGATACTATATTTTACTAAATTACCTGCATTTTATGTTTTACATATTGCAGATTTGCGATTGTACACGTGTATAAAAAACGCAGTAGTTATTTAAAACTCTGTAGACAGAATTTATTACCAATCAAATAAGAAGAAACTTGAATCTTAAAATAACTATCGATATAACATGCAATTTCCCATGCTATCAACTTCCAGGTAACTGTTCCGGCCTTCAGACAAAAGAAGCGAAGTGAATTGAGAGAAAAACAGTTGCGCGGGAGACGAGGTGATAGACGTCATTGAATTGGTTCCTGCACAGGATTTGCAGGTTTCTGTAAGAGTTCATCATAGACTCCGAGAAATAATCTCAATGATTATGAAATATAAGTAATCTTGATCTTAAACCTGAGTATTCATTGTATATACGCAAAGAAATTAATGTTGTGAAAAAGGTGGAATTCTTGCAGTAAAAGACTGTATGATATATATATATATATATATATATATATATATATATGTTAAAGGTTGATTCCGTTTGCTCTTATAAATATTCAATAAGCTGAATGACAAATTTTTCATTATAAAAATATAAAATACAGTAAAGCATTGTTTAGACGTCTTTCAAAGGACTGACGTAAAACGACGTATAAATGAAAAGACGTATCATCAAAATTTTAATAAACAACTTAAAAAATTACTAGTTTAATGGTACTATTGCAAATTCATTTAAAAGTAATAATTTTAGGTTTTTATAAAGATAGTTCAAGTATATTACTTCATTGAATGGTATCCATATTTAAACTTTAAAATTTTATATTTGTCATAAAAATGAGAAAAATCAAATTTTTTTGCATATTCGAGTACAAATTATGCATTTCTTATTTTATATGACTTATAAGCACGCCGGTATGCCTGTATTTGAAAATGGCAGGGAGGAAATGTATGTTATCCCCCCTCGTTCCTAATGAAACTTTCAATTGGAACATGGAATAATGGCTGAGATAGAAAAGTACCGAATTTCAGAAAGGGGGAAACGACATATAACCGAAGCATAGCGTCGTAGAAACCAAGTACTTCATCATTACAATGGTTATGTATGAATTGGAACTGTGATGAAACACTTTATAAATGTAAACAACGTATAAATAAGAAACGTATAAACGGAGCTTTACTATATATTCAAGCTAAATATCTATTCAGCATGATTTTTAGGACTCTTAAGTCTTCCATAATTTCAAAACAGTCAATTGCATTTACTACGAGAAACAAACATGATATTGGCCTACAAATGTCGTCCACTACTTATATCATAATTGAAAGTAAGTATAAGACTGTAACATTTGTTTACGAAATGAATGTACTCAAGATAAACTTAAAAGGTTCATTTATTGATTCTCTAATATGCTTCAGTTCGAAGGAATGACTCTGATTTTATAACGCACGTAAAAAATATATATATTTACCGTATTCATTCCAATCTTTTTCTTATCAGCAGAGTTAGAACTCATTATTTAAAGTTAACCTGGGATTCCGGATTTTCAAATGAATAAAACCCATTATTTGCATCTACGTGAGAAGTTAAATAAAAGTTAAAAAACTGTAAAAGAGAATGCTCTTAAGATTAAAAAAAATGTTCTTATGGAATGAAAGAGTTTTTAAAACATCAGGAGAAGCGAAACGAAACAGCATTTGCAAGCGAGGAAGAGTATTTAACGAGTTTAATTCGGCAAAATAATTGAAAAGTATTCGAAACAAATGCTCTGCATCAGCAACGGCTCAAAATAAACACCAGTCCCAAAAGGGAAAGGAAAGAATATCACCTATGAAGCGAAAGCAAAATTTTTTTAAAAGAATAAATTTTTCCTTTTAGAATTGCAGCTGGAAAATGCCCATCTTTTAAGAATACAGTAGAAGAGAAGGGTTTTTTGCATTAGTTTCATCAGCGTAAAAGAAATGAAACAAATTGAGAACAAAGATTGGAAATAGGTAACTTTGCTACTCATCATTTAATTTAGTTTTATTTTATTTAAAACGTATTCTATACCAAGAGATAAATAGTCTAAGTAAGTTTGCCGCACACACTTTTAAATTTGTTTTTGCTTAAATCTATTCAAGAGAATGCATTTACGAGCTTTAGGTAATTATTTTTTGCAAAAAGTTCTGCTTGGTGGTCTAGTCTGACATTATAAAAAAATTAAATGGCTTTTACTAGCAAAAAAAGCAGCGAATAAAGTCACTGTGGTATATTTTCTAAAAAAATGTCTGTTATATTGACTCAAGTTTTTATAAACCCGTTTTCGTACATCAATCCTTTCATTACTTGAAATTTTCGTAATACTTGATCAAGAGCAGTGGTTAAAGTTGGTTATTTTTTTAAAATAGTTTTTGTAAAGCATTTGAAACTGTTAAACGACCCCTAAACACTGAAAAATATGCTAAAAGATTGCTGCTCCATACTAATAATGGAAAACATTTATAGGGAAAGCAAATTCCTTTTACAATTTTCATTGGGCTGGCCTTTATTAATTTTTATCCACTTGGGTTCTTAATTAAGTCTTATATTTAAGTACAGTTCTGCAAATGAAACGCTAACATTAATTATTAATTATAAAAAGGTCTCCTCTTAGCACAAGATATTTTAAGATATCTCCTCGATACGATCTCGTTGCTACGATATTCCGAATGCCACACAACATGGTAAAGAAATCGTATGAATATTGTATCTAATCTTTTGCTTATAGGGTTTGTTATCGTCCTGGTAAGTTCTATAATAACAAATTTGTATTAATTAATATTATACATAATATGCTTCATCCAGAAAATATTGGACTGTATAAGAAGGTTAAGATAATACAGAAGAAAAATATTCAGCTTCTTACAATACTATATGCCCATAATTTTTTTAAGGTTTGTTCATTTTGAAGCATTTTCAATCGATTAGAAAAAATGCTAAAGTTCTCCTTTCTCGTGCAATATATATAACAGAAGTTATTGTCAAAACACTTCTAAATATAAGGCTTAACAGCGGCTAAATTTCGCTATTTAATGAAATATCTTAATTAAGAACTAATTAATTATAAATGTTGAAAATAGCACAGTTGACCTAGAAATGTACCCCAAAATGTGGTGTGCAAATTCCATGTCGCTACCGTTCACCGTTTAGGAGGAGTTCTTGTGACCGCCAGACAGACAGATATATGTATTTTCTGTTTTATATTAAAGGTATATGATGAATATATATCTAATATGGTGTTAATGATTAAGTACTGTAAATTAATGTGGGATAACACATGGAATAACAGTCTAGTGGCCTGACAAAATCATATTAATATTTCATCAAATGGACCAGTTGTTTTTGTTCAAAATCCCTTTTCATGTAATTCAGGTACAAAGTCAGTCATTTCCATATAACATAAAAGATGCGTGGCAAATCAGTCGAAGGATATTTAACGCTGAAACAAATAAAAATAAAGCCTCAAAATTCATTCCATGTGTGAAGCGTTCTATCTTTCTTACAAATTGAAATAAACAGGACCGCTTTCAATTCCAAAATGGAAAATGGGAAAGTCATTCATACACACGCGTTTTCCAGAGTGAAAAAGTGAATACCAGAGAATTCATTTTTTAAATGAAAAACTAGTAGAAACAAGTACAGACGGGAATCCCTTGCGTGATTTAGAATGCTTTCTTTGCAAAATAATTTAATTTTGATAGCACTTGAACATTGATTTGATGCAATTTTAGCACTTTTATATCATGAGTTGAACGAGCACATTCTTTGAGTTGTGAAAGCGGAAATTGAATAAAAGAGATTGATGTCAATGTGGAAACAATAAAGAATGATGCAAAATAAAAAGTGAAAGATTCTTTATCAAAAAGAGCTCTATTTATCACTTTATTTATTTAAAGGTTATAAAAGTGATGGATGATTCCTCACAAGTGATAAGTGTTGCGGGAAAGAATTTTTCATGTACTTGCAGCACTTTTCTTATTGCCCACGAAGGTGTGAAAATAACGTAATAAGTGCGATAAATTGGCTAAAAACTGGGTTAAACAAAAATTAACTTGGGATAATTGATATTTTTTGTTTCTCATATACACAAAAGAAAATCTGGTTATGAATTATCAAATTTATAAATTGTAATTTTTTAAAACGTATTTTTTTAAAAACACAATACAATCACGATTGTTGCTTGTTCAACTACTATATCAGCAAATAATGATCAATATATTGATCATCTTATATCTCGAATTAGCAAAGTTGACTGCAAAACAAAAATTGTTTACTCTAAAATTATTTATAGCCATTTTGATTTGATGTTATTTTTTTAAACCAAGTCTAGCAAAAATTAAATATAAATAAGTAAAACATCTTAGTTTCAAAATTTTAATTGCTTTTACTTGACGACATTGTTGTACGTTATTTTATACGAGTGGCTTTGATAAGTTATTGATAATAAATTTAAAGACGTTTTATGTGCGTGTGAATTTTAACTCTGCAATGTTTCCATACTGACATTTGGATTGTTTTATTGTGTTACTTGTTGTTCCTATTCATTTCAATTTTCATTGAGTTTTGTTGCATTACAGAAAAAAAACAGGATACGTTTTTTGTAAAATAAATATTTTGTAAAATAAGTATTGCAATATGTATCATGTAAGATGCATGCCGTAGGGTCCAAATGATAATGAAATAATTGCCATGGCATCATAATGACATGACAAATGTAACTACATATATTGATTTATTTAATTATCTTTTATTTCACTCTGTAACATGCCTTATTCTCCTAAATTGTATGCAAGGTATTTCGATGCTAAACTGACGCAGCGAATCTGACGAGCATGAATCTTTTACATTCGATTATTTGAACAGTTAAAAGTTATCCAACTTATCGATGGATCTTTCATGCTCTCCGGGTCTTTCACCCATCCGGGTCGGCTCAGTCTATATGGGTATTCTAGGGTCTTTTGTCGGCTTAACCCTTTCGCGTTCATTGATTTCGCATTGAAACCGCACACTGAGCAATTTTTTTTACTGCACATGGGCGAAACCTAGCGTAATTTTTCTATCTTAACTTAAGAGTCAGAGATATAGGCCAACTTATATAAAAATTCCAGTTCAGTACCGCTAGTATTCACAAAGCTATCGTCATTGCAAGAGCTAAATTGCTTTTGATCTCTAAGAGAAACCCAATGACAAGGGTTCTTGCGCAAACTAATATTTTTTTTAAATTGAATGTTCGAAAGTAATATTGAATTCTATGAAAATTGAATACCTTGAATACTCACGTATACTTATAAATTAAATAGATAATTAAAATTACATTCCGATGATAACTTATTCGGAGGAAAAAAAGCCCGTTACCATTCATTGGTTTCGCTGTGAAACCACAAATTTCTTGAAAATAAAAAAATGCTAAATTCTTTTTCCTTTACATATTTATGATCAGCTACATGTCTAATACTCATTTTAGAAATAAATTTAGTAATTTTAAAAACGAAACTTGTAGTGAACTTGAAAGGGTTAGACGTATTTCTATGTCAATTAAGAAACAAAGGATTTTTGTGATGTTTCTTGAAATGCTATTTCATTTTTCATTACATGAATACTTCCAAAATTCAACAATTCAATATGCTTTTAATGAGCTTGCATATACAAAACTGCAGTATAAATTACTTTTGTTAAAAGCACCGTTCTTCTGCTTATAAAATGAATTTGGCAGATTATCCATATTCAGTTTTCCGAAATCTGGTAACCATACTTAGAAAATTTTCTTCATTCCATTTTTCCTAAATAAATGCATAGTAATATTTGAATTTTGTTTTACTGCTGGGTAGTAGATTGGTAGGAATATGTAGTGTATTTTTTGTGAAATAAAAAGGTTTCGGAATGAAAATGAGTCATTGTAACTATACTTTCAAGCAAACATCATATAATGCCTCTTTAAAGCTGACGGAAAGCTATTTAACATTAATAGTTCTAAAGTTAAATTATGATTTTTTAAAAATATATACGAGTCCGATTATTCGTGATGTACAGATATCAGATTAATGAATTCAATGAAAATGAATAAAAATGAGATTCTTTTTATATTAAGTAAGAAAAAAATAAGTACTATATAAAATATACACATCTACTTCTATTCATGGGGTTAAAGGAGGAATCTAAAGTAAATAGAAAGTATTTATAAAAGTAAGAAAGAATGAGGCAGCTATAGACTATAGACACGGATGATTTAATTTAAAGCAATAGCATATTAATGCGAAAATATGAAAACTAAAATAATTCGCTCGGAAATTTTCAGAAAACAAATCTGGAAGCAAGTTGTAATAAGTACACGATCTTCATAATTATAAAATCTATAAAGAAAGAAGCTTTTATGTCATTGTAGTTGTTACTTAAATTTTATTGAACTCGAATTTGTAAGATGTCATGTTTCATTAAAGAATGAATTCGATTTCTGATTTCTGGCACATTGCGAAGTTTCCTTTAATAACATAATAATATTTTTATAATTCTTATTCACGTAAAGAAATTGAAATTCAAGAAAGTATCATCGACATTCAAGGTTAACTAAAGATACTTGACAAACTCATTCAGATAGATCTTCAGTTATATTCAGCAAAATGGGTTTTCATTTAATACAAATTAGTGGCATTGATATTAGAAAAAGCCATCTTTTCATAACTAGTCTTGAGCAGATATAATTAACTCAACGATTAAAAGGATATGTTTTTTATCTGAGAAGAGAACTTAACTGGTTTCTGAAGATGAAAACGGATATCTTAAGCAATTCATTTGAGAGAAAAAATTATACTCACAAGATGGACAAATTTTTTAGTCAAATTTAAAACTCCTGTCAACAGCCATAAGTGGTTTGAAATGATTTTGAAAAGCGTCTCTTAGTTTTAATAAGTAACTTTCAGGTAATTCATGGGATTTCTTAGCATTTTTCTGTTAAAAGGCCCATGATAAGTTGGATATTTAACACGCTCATGAATATTTCCTATTATAGGGTGCTTAAAATAAACAGTTGTTTCAGTTTAAAGAGTAAGATAATACTTTTTGTCAAAAGTAAATCTAGAATATGAGAATATTCAACATTTATATGAATGGCCAGATTTTGAAGACTTTAAGCAATTATTTGGCTCAAAACCAAAGAAATATCAAAGTTTAAGACAACAAAATTAATTTTAAGTGAAAAAGTTGCCAAAATTTGTTTCTTTGTTTACAGTTATGAATTGAGAACACATTTATGAAGCGTTATTAATAGTTGGATCATAGCATTTAAATGCATATATAAGGGCATTGTTATTTTTTCTCAATTATCATTTACAATAAGTTTTACCTGAAAATATTTCCTTTTAAACTTAGCTATTTTTATACTCTGATTTATTTGAAAATGTCTGAGAAATAAACCAATTATTGTTTCATTTAAAAAATTATTTACAATTTAAAATTTACGCCAGTATTAAGTAAAACGAAATTGTTAAAGTGAATTTTTTTTTAAATTTCGAGAAATGAAACATAATTTATAAATTCATTTCCACATCTTTAATCATAATGATTATCTAAGCAGACGTAAGTTCTCTAGAGTAGTTTCACAACAATATAATATTCACAACAATATATATTAATGGAACTTATTTGAGCTTCCCTTATAAGCACCCAGGTAAATTGGCAGCGAAATCGATGGACATTTCTATAAAGTGTTTCTAATGATTTTATATTCTTACATGCTTATTTTGACTATTTCTTCATACTAAAATTGAAAATATTAATTGAGTGTTAAAATAAATGAGCTTAAATATATTTTAATGAAAATTATAGTGATTTATTCATGTTTTGAAAGGAGTAAATGGGGAAACCAAGAGATTCGCATTCTTTATTTCAATAGTTAGAAAATTTATTGTTTCAATATTTAAACTATGTAAAAATAAAAAAAAAACAAGCTTCGGATCTAAATTTGTTCCTTATCTCTATTTTTTTGCTTAAATGAAATTATTGAAAGATTGACTTTATGTATTTCAAAAATATTCCCATTCTTTATTTCAATAGTTAGAAAATTTATGGATGTAACAGAACAAAATTAAACAAGCTTCTGACATCAGTTTGTTCCTTAGCTCTATTTCTTCTACTTAGATGAAATTAATGCAAGGATCTTTCATTCAATTAAGTTTCCTGTTGCAAGCATACATGACTTTACGTGAATTAACATCGAAATTTATATTAAATGTCATGTTACGCCTGTATATAAAACTTTAATTCTGTACATTCGATGATTATTTGAGTAACTTTTCCTCCCTACATGTTTGAAGTGGAATCAATCTGGGAATTAATCGGGAATCAATCACTATTTTAAGATCTTAAACAGTTCCAAAGAGTGCGTAGTAAGCTTTGCAAAACTGATCTATCAAGACTGCAAAACACAGTACACTTTTAATGCATTAATTAACTTTGGACAAGTGCATCATTACAATAATTTGCAACAAAACAAATTTTTATGAAAATAAATAGAATTTTATTATGTGTAAATACATTCATGATAACGTTTGTCAATGTATTGTTAAACCTCTGCGTAACTATTAATTGTATTGATTATGAGAATAGATATTCACAACTAGTATTCATTATTACTCCCCTTCAAAGTTCCCTAAGACTTTTTCATAGTGTCAGACATAAAAGAAAAGTTTTTGCAACAACTAATTAATTAAATCTCATCAACACGTACCTGCGTTTCTTGTCCTCTAAAACGCGAAAATATACATCTATTCTGCAATTCCTTACTCAGCACGAAGTTCTTGATGAATCGAACAAAAGAAGGTGAAAAGAGCAAGCGGCAACTTTACCAATGTCTAGTTTTCGTTCTCAGTTAATTCTATTTTGTTTACTCGTATGAAACTAATGCAAGAATCTTTTATCTCCTTTCATGCTTTCAAATGGTGAGTATATTCCAGTTGAATTTTAAAAGGAAATTTTTATTCTTCTTTTTCATTCCGTTTTCAAGCCATCAGATGATATTCCGTTTTCCACTTTTGAGCCCGCAGTATATTTTATGCCGCTGACGCAGCACAGCTGTTTCGAATAGCTTTCAATTATTTTGCCGAATTAAACTCGTTAAATACTCTCCCTCGTTCGCAAGTGCTTTTTCGTTCCTCTGTTTTTGAAAACTCTCATCTTCTTTACGATTCTTTTTTGTTCTCGCAAGCATCTATTAAAAAATCGACGAGAGGCTGTCTCTGCGAAACGGCCGCTGGGATTGAGGGGCGTAAACTTACTTACCTTACTCAACTGTGACTTTCTATGACTAAAGTAGCTCTATGTGACTAAAGTTGCTCTATGTGACTGAAGTAACTTTTTGTGCCTCTGAGATTATGTGACTGGAGTACTTCAGCTCTTTGTAACTCTCAATTTATGTGACTGATTCGAGATTTTGGTTGTGTTTTTTTCCGCTGAAAAGATTCTTGTTTTCAAATGTAATATATTTACTCATGTTATTAATATTGGATACAATTTTTGTTAGTAATAATCTTAGGTAAAATTGGACGATGGTACGAGAAATGGCAAACTTAATTTAATAATTCTGGTGTAATATTTCGCGTTTCTAGAAATTTATACGGGACAAAATTTGGGAAATGCAATTAATGTACCGCTCACAACCGATTGCAGCAAGCGACTGAGGCAGCCAGACAGTTAGGTATGAGAAAGCGCGGGAAGCTACGTTGGTCACTGCGTACGCGCGCTTCGGCCGCTGTGATGTCATGAAAATTATTCGTGATTTTCACCAACTTTGCAACTCGACTGTGACTTCTGTGACTGTGAATCCAAATTCTAAAATCCTTTTTGCAATCTTCAATGTCTACCTTTCTCTGTTAAATGAAACTAAATCCAACTCTCGGTGTTATTTGGTTGCGGAACTATAAGCGTTTAACTTACCACAAAAATCGATATAATTTTTTCCTTTCCCGACACCCCATTAGACCACTATAGAGGGACGTAAGTTTACCACAAAAAACATTTCACGTGACTTTTCACATGGTTGGTGATTGTGAGTATTGTTCATTTGAAAACCCTGGCTTGAAGGCTGAATTCCAGGCCAAAGTTTAAATAAATCAAAGTATTTTCACTCTTTTATCTTGAAATGTATTGTTTAAAACTTGTTCCACCTGAAATGCGCATTCATTCCAACAGTTTTACAATAACGCACGATACACTAGACTCATAGCTGTTGTCGCGAATATGATGGGTACTCACTTCATCTTGTCATTTTTACACCCTGAACTGACGTACAATCTATTAGTAGAATGTGAGATCAGGCCAAATCAGTTTATCTTCGTCTTATCTTGCAGTGCAGAAATTATTATTGTTTTCACTTTTATTCATTAGATTTGAAAACTGAAGGTTAAAGGCCATTTTTGTTACCCGCCGTTATATACTGCATGTTGTTTCAAATATTTTTCTGTTATTCCTTCCCTCATAGAAGCTTATGTGAACCTGTTTTTCTGGCGGAATATTTTTCCACTTCGTCTGTTCGGCCCATCATGAAAATTTGGACCCTACTTTTTTATGGAATTTAGTTAGAGGAGCAGAGTATTCTCATTAGACTAACTTTAATAACGTTCAACCTGTAGATTCATTAAAGTTAAAACCAATTTTGTAGTTAATATAGGGTTGTTGGGGAAGAACTTTGTAAATTTTGAAAAAAAATTAAGTTATTTTTAAAAGGACCTCGATTAACTGTTAGCCGAGTTACTTTAACAATAAAATAATGAATGGGATTAAAATAATATTCAAAATAAACCAAAATATTAAAGATTTTAATAATGCAAAATAAGGTTTAAAAAATTCCATACTTGGAACTCTAAAGTAAAACTTATGAAGCTTCAAACTGCAATATTAATGAATGAGTGCGATGAGATATTGCCGTAAAATTACATATTTAAAATACCTTAATGTTAATACATTTGATGTTTTGTCAAAAACTTTGCAGTAGCTGTATTGGTTCCTCAGTATTACTAATAAAATACATGCGTAATTTCTCAATAACAAATTGATAGGTATCTATAAATGAAACACAGAGTATATCCTTTTTAAGGAAGGTTGTTGTAAGTGTGCTCTTTCAAAAATTGTTAACATATATATCATGTTAACCAAAGATATATTCATATTGATTCCCATTTCGTTTAATAATTGTTTCATACAAAGTGCATAAACTATCAACGCTTTCGTCTCCTTTCTAACAAAACCAGCTAACTTTAAATTGTTTAGACCATCAAACGCAGCGAATTGTTCGTAAATAGTACGAAAATCTAAAATGAAATAACGTAAATCCCATTAAAATCGAATCAATACTTACTCTCAGAACAAACAATTTCAAATACGGAGAATCCAAATCGCCTTTATTTAAAACGCGCCAATAAAATGTTTATCTGTTAGGAACATGTGTAATATTAATCTTAAAATGTAAATATTTGTCTGCGAAATGTAAATATACTTTAGTAGCCTGCTGAGATTGTAAAATATGTTGAGTTTACAAAAATCATTATATTATATATCATTACTCTTCGCTAAAAGTTCATATCTCAAGAAATGTTTGTTATAATAATGCAATATTTGATATTTTTCCTTTCCTTGAAAATCATGTGAAAAGGTATAAAAACGTTCCATATCACTTCATGAAAAACAAATACGATGGAAAGGAGTTTAATGTAATGAAAAAAGGAGTTACAACATAATTATGCACAGGAATACAGTTGATCTAGATTTGGTGATCAGGTATTAATTCTTGGAAAGGATGTTAACTTAATAGAAACTAATGCAAGAATCATTCTCTGCTGTCGTGCTTCTAATAGTTGGTTGTTTTCGCCACTGTCTTTCTAAAAGGATTTGTTGGTTTTTTTCATTCTCGTACGATCTATGCTATGGAAAAGAATTAAATACAATTAGGAATGGAAATACAACCTAAGTATAAACTGGAATGAAATTCATCCAAAATAGATGTTTAGATATGAATTCTCGAAAAAGATGTTCTCTTAACAGAAACTAATGCAAGAATGGTTCTCCATTACCGTGCTTCTAAATTTGGTTGTTTTCGCCACCACCTTTCTAAAAGGATTTGTTGGTTTTTATTTCGTTCTCGTGCTATCTATACTACAGAAAGGAATTAAATATAATAGTAATGGAATTATAACATAAGTATAAAATGGAATATATTTCATCCAAATTAGGCGTTCAGATATCAATTCTCGAAAGAGATGTTAACTTAACAGAAAATAATGCAAGGATTTTTCCCTATTGTCGTGTTTTATAAAAGTGCGCTACTTTTGCTATTGCCTCTCTAAAAGTATTTATTTAATTACTTTTTATTCCATTCTCGCGCGATCTGCCATTTTTGAGCCTGGTTTTCATTTTAAGATCGAACTGACGTGGCAGAGATCATTTGAAAGGTTTTCAATTATTTTTCGAAATTAAACTCATTGAATGCTTTCCCTCTATCCGAAATATTATTTCTTTACTCGGTTTCTGATGTTTAAGAAAATAATCTTTGTCTTTAAGATTCTTTTTCAGTTTTCCAAGCATTTTTAAGCATTTCTTGTGACTTCTCAAATGAATGGAAAGCATACTTTTCATCCATTTAAATTGGCTTCCAGGTTTCATAACGCAATGCCTTTTTACTTCCTTATGTCCAGAAATAAATGAAAATAATATAAATAATTCATTTCTCCCTGTAGAGTTAATTAATGTTAGATATATTATTAAATGAAATTTTTCCTAAATTCGAATGTTTTTCATATTATTTCATTTCTAAATTATTAAATGAAATTTTTCCTAAATTCGAATGTTTTTGTACAACTGATAAATCATATGTCTATATTACGTTCATTTTATATGCTACTTTAATTAAAGGAATTATTAGTTGATTCTGATAGAAATAATATGAATTTTTAAGTTATTTTCAAGAATAACCATCAGTATAGTTCTTACTGCGTGTTAGGGGACAGTTTAATGTGGCGAAAGAAACTCTAGGATGTTATCAAAATATGCTTTTAATTGACAGAGAAATAAGAGAGAGATTTTAGTGCTACTTTTTAGCGTGATTTACATTGTGTTCCACAATTTCTTTCGGACTTCAGATAAAGAAGATCCAGATAAGATAAATTCTAAGATTATTTTGAGTACGAAAAACTAAACGAATTATTAACTGTGTTTTATTGTGTGACTGATAATTAATCAAAATTTCTTAGGTTTTTTTTCGTTATATAAGAAAATTTTCAACACCCGATATTATCAAAAATTACAAATTAACACCAGTCAAATCAATCTCAGAAATAAATTTATGCATATTAATTTTTTTAGTATGTAAAATATATAAAGTGTTCAAAATAGTTGGACAGAACAAAACTCAAAGATGAAGAACAACCAAAAATGAAATAATTTTAATTTCAAAAAATATTTTGAGATGAAAGCATAATACATAATAAGATTTATTACTTCCTTACCGAAGAGAACTTAATTATCAGCCGTAGCTTTGTTAAATTAAGGAGAATTTAACTAAATAAACTGCGCAAATAAAAACTTTGATAGTTCAAAGATTGATGAGTTGTTTAAAAATAAAAATGAGTTATCACTTGTAATTTTTCTCAAGGATTTATCAACTTAAGTGATTCAATTCAAGCTGTTTTAATAAGTCTAAATTTTCAGAGCATGAATTGCTAAACCTTAAGCTATTAAATAATACAGCATTTACGGGGTATTGAGTAGCAAAGTTATGATAAAAGGGATTTTCTGCTGTTCTCTTAAATACTTGAGTCAGTAACAATTGGAAATGATTTAGAAACAAATTTAAAGTGTTTAGGAATATATCCGATTCATTTTGCGATAAATGCATCAAATTCGAAGGCAAAATAAATCATTCCATAACAGAAAATTCAAGAAAATACTTGTTGGGAAAATTGAATTCGGCAGAGTTTTGATTATCAAATTCATAATGGGAATCATGTGATTTAATAAACCATATAAAACACAAAATTCACGATCTCAATGAAGACCAGAACAAACAAGTCATACGATTTCTAATATTTTCTTTTAAATTTAACGTTATATACAATGTGAATTTAATTAATATGGACTTCAGCGAAGTGGGTAATCAGAGTTAAATTAGTTTTGTCTCATTTTTTCTTCGTTTCGTTATATTCACTTTAACTTTGCGTCGATTTTTTTCTTTCCTTTTGCAATCAGAAAATTCCAGCGTAACTTTAGAAGAGATTTTATCTAAAAAAGTATTTACACTATTAAAACCTAAATTTTAAACTGTACAAAGCAAAAACAATCACGTAAAATCCTCTTAGAAGTCAATTCAGATTCCTGCAATATTATTTTTTCATTTTAACAATTATGAAAGCCTGCTTAATTATGCAATACCATTAAAAATATAAAAAAATTAAGTCAATTTTAAAAACATATTTTTCTAGCTTAGCAGCAGGCTTCAAACAGTACTTTTAACTTTAGTTATTTTCTACACTTTTTATATTGAGATATATTGATACTGAAACTCACTACCAAGTGACGGCACTAGTAAGGGAAAACATATAATTAATTTAATAGATTAACTAATAATTAAAACTTTGAAAATAGTAAAAAAATAGAGTATTGCCAGTGAGATTGCAGAAGTGCACATAAGTTCAAAATTCTAGGACATGAAAAAGTGAGTGTAATATAGATTTCAAAATTCCATCAATATAAGCATGCAAACAATTCAAGTTCAATAAACATTCAGAATAAAGGGGTATAAAAATAATTATTAAAAATTGTTTTTAAAGTGAACATCACGAACGAATAAGGAGTGATTATTTCATTTACTTTTAATGAGCTCACAGATCAAAAATTCGAATCCGAGTTCTTTTTCGGCCAAATGCCGTTTCCCTGGTTAATAAATGCGTAAGGAATATCCATTGAAAATGGACATTCCTCTGAAAGATTTCCGAAAACGAGTAGTGGCAGTTTTTTGTTTTATCTTCCCATTTAATCAACGTAAAAGCTATGGACTAAATGATATTTTTTCTGTTGATAAGAATGTATATATTAGTAAGAGGAATATGACGTTTATTTAAATGGATTATCCTGACTCTTTCGAGTCCAATAAAAGACGTTTGTTAATAGATAACGTAAGCTAAAAAATTAAAATAATGCAGTATTCGGAAAGGAGAAGAGCGTCCTAATATTCTGTGCCTTTATATGTTTAATACTTTAATACTTTAAAAAAAATCTGAACTTTCTACTTCAATAGAGGAATTCAGTTTTAAAGAAATAGATTCCATTGCATTATGAACTTGAAGATTCGTTTTTAAATGAGAGACAGGGACTTTCATTAAAATAAAAAATAATAGTTACGTTTTAATAATGCATTCATTCGCTTGGGTTCTACTTTAAATATCTGCAAGATTTATTTGTTAAAGCTGTGAAGCCTTATTAATCAAAGCTTTTAAAAATATTTAATAGAATAAAAGGAATTGAAGGAAAATAATTTCATAGTTAACATATCTTCATGAAATTAAAAATTAATGATCTTCTTTCATTTCTAATTAAATTAAATATTTTTATAAGGGAAAATAAAAATGCTAATTTAAACATATATAGCTTAATTGCCTTTATTTTGTTCTCTAAAATATCACCAGGTGGATTTTTCTTTTCTAAGTTAATTTGTTATTGTTAGTTGGAATTGAATAAAATAAGAATAAATTCAAACATTATTGCAGACTTTGCAGATTTTTAAAACATTTTCATACAAGAATATTTTTTCCATGGCTCTTGTGTACATATTATTACAAGATGAAATAATTTTATATAAGAGTGGCTATAAATACAGAGAAATCAATCGTTCGAAAATACGTCATAGCTACGCTTGTAAAATTTATCTGAGTGTTTTCGAGATAAAACAATAAATATACTTAGAAGTAAATACTATTTTGATTAATCATTCAATATAATCTCTTAAATTATTTCCAATTACATGTTACATGTATATTGTTCAAATTTGAGTTCTTCAGTTAATGATTTTTAAATATATCAAATTTTTCTTATGACAAAGAATGTAATAGTTCATCATTTTTGCTTTGATGAGCTTAGTGAAATATGGCTCCAAAAGATTCATAATTTAATTGAGAACGGAAGAATTATTTATTTCTTTAATATCACTCATGAATTCAACAACTAATAGCCTCATAGAGTGCAATGCATTTACAGATGTATCTTCTACTTCAACAACTTCTGTCTCTTTTCTGGAGTTTTTCTATTCAAAATGTTTTCCTGAAAATATGTACGTACGAATATTGAGGAATCTGACAGAATGGACTTTCAACATTTCTGTGCTGGCAGTATTATTCGGTACAATCCTACTTGGGCTTGTGACTCATAGCCTAAGAAGCTTTGATTTAAAATAAAGCACTGGAAGTTCCAAAGACAGAACTTCTTACAATAAAGCACTGGAAGTTCCAAAGACAGAACTTCTTAAAATAAAGCACTGGAAGCTCCAAAGACAGAACTTCTTACAATAAAGCACTGGAAGCTCAGAAGACAGAACTTCTTAAAATAGAGCAATGGAAGCGCCAAAGATAGAACTTCTTATAAATATTCGTTTACATCAGCAGTAGTATTCACATTTAAAACTGACCCAGAATGCCTACAGATAGATGTAATAGAATAAATTATGTTTTTTTTAACTTGGCATTTCCTGTAATTATATGAGCGCCTAATCTCCGCTGTTCAACGGAAAATACAGTATATTCCGAGACGTACTATGAATCGGGATTGGTCACATACAGTTGCAATGATCTCAACGGATAAAATTCGTGCAAATAAGTGTCAGTGCACAGTGAATTATTAAAAGTTATAGCATTCCACTTTACCACAGTGAAATCCCATTTACCACCAATCACTATTTGCTTTTACTAATGGATTTGTACCATGATCTTATTTAAACTGAATTTACAAGAAAAAGAAAATTAATCTTAAAAAGTGAAATTTATATTACATCATTTCACACTAAAAATAAAATGACAGAGTGAAAGTATAAGCGTAAGAGCACCGGGAAGATTTATTTATAGTTATAAGCAAAAATTGATAGTTAACTAGATATAAATTTTATTCATTACAATTTATAATACTATTACTCTCCACCATTCCTTCATGAAAATACATTTTTTAGCAAGAATAACAAATGTTGCATAGAAAACTTATTTTCAGCAACACTTATCATCCGGGATGAATCATCTATCACTTTTAAAGTATTTAAAGAAATAAACTGATAAATAGGCTTCCCTTTCACGAAGAATCATTCAAGTTTTGTGCATGGTGTTTTATTGTTCTGTGTTGACATCAATCCTTTTTATTCAATTACTACTTTCTCCGTTGAAAGAATGGATTCGTGCTGCTCATGACGGGGAAGTGATAAAATCACATCAAATCGATTTTGAATTGCCAACAAGATTAAATAACTTTACAAAGAATGTTTTAAAATTCACGCGGGAAAATTCTTTTGCCCGTGCTTGTTTTGCATTCAAAAATTGAATTTTTGTGGCGTTTGAAGATGGTGGGAGAAGCAATGGAATGACGATGTATGAATGAATACTCATTCGACTATGGAATTTACTACTTACTGCTTGTTTAAATATATGAGAAAAAATATTCATCTTTAATCCTTTATAATATAATAAATGCGAACGTGTGTCTGTCTGTTTGTTACGCTTACACGATCAAACTACAAAACATATTTGGTTGAAAATTGGCAGAGTTGTAGCTTGAAACCCAAGAACGGACATAGGGTAGATGAAATCGCGTTAAATTAATTATTTTTGACTACAGATAAAAATTAAATAATTAACAAAGAAAGCTCATTGATTCCGCGATTCGCGATGAAGATTATTTTATTTTTCAATCAACTGTCACGTGATCCTTCAGGAATGCGAAAACATGTGGAATAAATTATTTTTAAAATAAACTATCATGTGATCCTTTTTTCTGCTCTAACTTCGGAACAAATTGTCCGATAAAAATTATTTTTACACCATTTTAAAGTTCAAAATTTTACCTTTACAATGTAATTTCTGTGATATTTTTCCTTCAATCCTTATTAATTTTATAAAGTTTAATAACTTTAATTATGTGCAGCCGATTTGGAAATAACGCATATTTATAGCTACTCCGTTGCTGCGCAACGGTTAGACTTTGAATTAATTTACCTTTATTTCTGAAAATTACCTTAACCTTATAAATATCTATAAAATAAGGCAGAAATTATATGTATTTGTCTGTCTGTCGGTCGGTCGGCCACAAGAACTCTTCTTAAACGGTGAACGGTAGCGACATGAAATTTACACACGACATTCTAGATCATATTTCTAGGTCAAAGGTGCTATTTTTAACTTTCAGAGTTAATTAATTCTTAAGATATTTAATTAAATAACGAAAATTAGCTGCTTTTAAGCATAATGCTTAGACGTGTTTTGCCAATAACTTCAGCAATATTAATTAGAAAACAATTATTTTATGCCAGAAAATGATCTTTTTAATGCTATTAATTCCATTGCGATGAAATATTTTCTCTGATTGTTATTAAGGTTTAAAAATATATTTTTAACGTAATTTCTAACATTACTTTTTATTCTTATAGAAATAAATTCAAGCTAAATTACTGTTTCGCTCGCGGGCTTTTGCGAGTGTTAAAGATAATATAAGAAAATATTGCTTTGTTTGACTATAAACAACAAAGAAGACTTTACACTTCCGTTTTCCAGTTATCATAGGATTTACAGCTTTTAATACGGTTACACAGTGATCCAATGACGTTAGAGAATTAATCTCTAGATGTTTTGTTTATTTTTCATAGTGAGGTATTACAGAATATCCATCTGCAGATACAGTAATGGGCATTAACAAGGAACATCATATCCTGTAGAGCTCTTCAACATCTTAGAATTGTTAGGGTCACCTTCTGAGTAGGCCGAGATTGAAAGTCGGTGTGCCAGTAATACTAATATGTAACCTTGATATACCGAGACTGAGCAATGGCACACGGTTACAAATTACACTCCTAGGCCAAACGTCATAAAAACTACTGTTATGACTGATATAGTGAGAAGAAAGAGTGTTTCAATTCCACGCCTTCCGATAATACCAAAGGATTTATCATCTCAGTTCAAAAGGTAACAAATCCCTTTAAAAATATCATTTGCCTGGCTCAGGGCCAGACACTGAAAGTGGCAGCCGTACATTTGGAAAAACCATATTTTTCGCATGGTCATGTTTACTATATGTGGCGTGTTCACGTGTGTCCAGCCCACACAACCTCTACATCCGTGCAAATAACGTGGTATACAAAAGTGTATTAGTATAGACAAACAATTTACATAACTCTATCAGCCTACATGTACAGTACACTCCTGTGAACCATGAAATTAAGTATTATCAACCGTCAGAACTTTTGCTTTCCCCTTTAAAATGCAACGAAACATATACATTCGTGAATTAAAAAAAAATAGTAATTCAAATTCTTCGCGCACGAAGTCGCTGGTAACAGCTAGTAATATAATAAATGCGGAAGTGTGTCTATCTGTTTGTTTGTTACGCTTTCACGACCAAACTTCAAAACCCATTTGGATGAAAATTTGCAGAGTTGTAGCTTGAAACACAAGAACAGACATAGGCTAGGTGAAATCACGTTAAATTAATTATTTTTTACTACAGACAACAATTAAATAATCAACAAAGCGCATTGACTCAGCGATTCTAGATGAAGATTATTTTATTTTTCAATCAATTGTCACGTGATCCTTCAGGAATGCGAAAACATGTGGAATAAATTATTTTTAAAATCGACTATCACGTGATTGTTTTTCCGCTGTAACTTCGGAACAAATCGTCCGATAAAAATTATTTTTATACCACCTTAAATTACAAACTTTTACCTTTTCAGTGATATCAATTTTGATTCTGTGACATTTTACCTTCAATTGTTATTAATTTTTTAAAGTTTAATAGCATTAATCACGTGCAGACGATTTGGAAATAACGCAAATTTATTGCTACTCCGTTGCTAGGCAACGGTTAGACTTTGAAATAATTTACTTTTATTTCTGAAAATTTTGCTTGTGTTTATAAATATCCACAGAGAAGAAGAATCAGAAGTCTCACTCCCATAGACCGTAGTGACAACTTTTTTAACACTGCACATCACATAGACAGTACGCCACCTGTAGCGGGCAGAGAGAACTAACCTGAATACGTCACCGTGACGTCATTGTGACGCGAAGGAAACGCAGCTGTTTCATATCGTCATGACAACGATGTAAACAATAATTTGTTGTGTATATTTTCAATTCGTTTTTCGACGATTATTAAATATATGAATAACTAATTTTTTTATATATATTGTTAATTTAAAAATGTTATTGTTCTAATGGTAATGCTATTTATTATTGTTTATATAATTATTTTAAATCTAACTAAATTGATTTTTTCTTTAACACAGAAATTAAAAGTAAATTTGGAATATTATTCAAAACATTAAAAAATTGATTTGCCTGTTTCCTACGGTACCAATAATTTTTAACCTGTTTGATTTATAATTTAAGAAGATTCAAGTTTTTTTCATATTAATAATTTCATTTACTCTTTTTTGAAGAAAAGTTCTTTCAGATCATAAATTTTTTAAACAAATAGGAAATTAATTTTTATTGAATTAGATAATATTACTCTTTCAGAACATGTTAAAACTTCAACGATAACTTAATTTTTCATAAATTCACATTATTATTTAAGATACTAAAATTGATAGAATATAGGTAATTTATTCACTTGCAATTTTCTTAAACTCAGCAAGAAATTATATTTGTTGCTTTAGTTACTATTATATTATCTCCTTCAGAATATTTAAAAACTTCAACAGTTTTTAATAAATACACATTAATTCTTCTGCAAGATAAAAAAAAAATATTGGTAGAATGTAATTTCCACAGAAGAAATTCATTTGTATAGTTAATTTTTCAGAATTTTTCCAACCCCTTCCCACAAAAAATTAAATACCTGTATATATATAGTTATGAAACAAGATTCTATAATAAATGCAAAATATATAAAACAATGTTAATTTTATTGAACAAGCATAATAAGTTACAAAACATAACATTTCAAACAAATACTGCCTAGAAACCAGAGTTAATTGTTATATACAGTATAAAAATATTTGATATAAGAAAGTGTTATATAAAAAAACCCAATAGATGGACATTAATTGAATGAACTTAGCACCTAGGGTGGCCCTATCAGGAGTTAAAATTCCCAATGCACCTCATAATTCTACCTAGCATTGGTAAGTGTTCTGTTATGATATAATGATTTTGAAACAACAAACACATTTTTTTCAAAAACATTTATAATCTGAAATATAATAAAATCATCAAAAAATTAAAATTGGGAAACATATTTTAACTTATTTTTAGAACTTCTTTCGATTTGAAATCATGGTTCATAATTCGAACTGAAGAGGAAATAAAAAAAAGCATCGTGCTTCTTCATGTTCCAGGTGATCATTAAAAAACCTCTATATTTGACAACGTTGAATTTTTTACTATTTCTTTGTGAACATAAATTAAATTAGACAAAAAACATTCATGCTAATTGACAAAATATTGAAACAATTTATTTGTTGGCTAATTTGAGCCAGTTTACTGATATCACATTCTTTAAAATAAAAAAAACTGTATGTTTTTCTAAAATTTTATCATCTATCATTAACTTTTAACATTCAATACATTCTTAAAGTAACACATATTTTTTAGAAAAATATCCTGAAATATATGATTACATATTTACTCCAACACTATCTAAGATATTTAAATATAAGCTGTCTACATCATGTAGGTTATTATTGAAAAATATTTAACATTTAAATTACTATTATAACTATATTAAAATACTAACTATACAAATATATTTTCATATAATCAGATTTACTAACCCCATAATCATTAAAAAAACGGTATGATTATCTAAAGTTTTAGAATCATTCATGATTAATGTTTTACATTTTACACATTCTCGAGAACACATTTTTAAAGCAAAATAACTTGAAATTATAAGATAAATCAATTTCTTCACTATCAGAATTATTTCAGAAATTTAAGTTTTCACTTCACTTCAGAAATTTAATCACTCCACAGCTTATATGATATAAAATGAGTCCTTTTTTTGTTCAAAAGAAGTGAACTTAGTTGGTGCATTTTTTAAAGATAAAGGATTTTTGTAAAAAAATAAAATAAAAGGAATTTGTCAAAATATAATGGAACATTATAAAGGGTGTGATGATAACTAAACAGACTCGTTGTAAGATTAGATAAAGAGGTGGTATTTTTAAGTATGTCACAGGCCTCTAAATTTCATTATTTATAATTAATAAAATCAATGAAACACATAAACACACCTTAAATTTAAAAAAATGGTAAAATTGTCTACCTTTGAATGAATGAATGAAACAACTGACAGAAAATTTAAAGGGTATTAATCTTGTATCTGTACAAATTTTTTTAATATACACAATGTTAATTTAAATACTTAGAAATACTTTATTCAACGAAAACAATTTTCCAGATATTTAATAATAAAATATATCAACAGTCATTTTTTAATATTAGACCACTACTACTTTTCTTTATATATTAAAGCCATTGAAATTTCATTATTTATAATTAATGAAATCAATAAAACACATAATTTACACACCTGAAATAAAAAATTGTTAAATTGATTTAAATTTATGTATCTACAAGACTTGGACCACCTTTATATGAATGAAACAACTGAAAGGCAATTTGGTATGAAAATTTAAAGCAGGATTAATCTTATATCTTCACGACTTTTAATATACACAATGCTAATTTAAATACTTTATTCTACAAAAATCAATTTTCAAGAAATTTAATAATAAGATATATCAACAATCATTTTTTAATTATCCGAGACCACAGAGCTTATAACACAAAATAATTATTTCTTCTCAAAGAACTGAAGTTTGATAATGCATATGCATCATGAATTTGGCATTTAAAAAAAATTGCAGCCATTTGAAGAAAAATAAAAGAATGTAATATTTTAAAATAAAATATTGTTAGCATAACGATAACTTAGAACCGAAAAGTTCCACAATTTATTTCCTCAAATTAACTAGAAAACTACTGCAGTATTAATTATAATATGTAGTTCAACTATAATATGAGAGTTCCTTTGAACATAAGTTATTTTACACATCTTTAGACAAATATCTACAAAATCTTGGTGCATTTCGTATGACCAGCCATCCTCAAGACAAAGCAGCTCCAACATTAACAGACTGCCTGAAAAAGAAACAAATTTCTAGTAGATTCCATTTGTATAACACAAACCAATTTATTTTTATTAAAGACTCCACTTCATTGTAAACATTGAATATTATGAATAAAATATTCACCTTCAGCCAATAACAATTAATTTTCTTATATGAAGCTGTGTTAAATAAAACAGATCAAAATTTTTTGAGAACTTTACTAAACTAGTATTAGCCAATATGCTTATTAAACAAATTTCCTACATTTTATTTACACAAATAAGAATGAATATTTTAATTTGCCTCTGGAAAACGATGTTAAAAATAAATACTAATAAAAATAAGAATCTTCTTAAAAGGGAATTGAAACTTGCATAAGGATGCTATACTAAGATACTGAATTATTTCTAAGATACTAATAACCAGTATGTAATAATAATAAATAAGTGTAAACATTAGACAGACTAGAGATATTAAATCAGTTCTTTTCATTCTATTTCACAGTAGGCATTTGTAAAAAAGCTTGCTTCTAATATAACTACACAGACTAAATATAGAACATCTCAATATTACTTCAACTTAGAGCACAAATAACAGCAACAATTTTCATACTATACCAAAAACTCAACTAAAACTTACCACTCAAAATCAATATAATTATAAATGCAATATTTATTGATTTTCAGCTGTATTTCAATATTAAATTACTGATAGAATTTTAACTTGTATATTACTTTGACAGTTCACAATACATCATAGCAATAATTATAAGTTTTTCTGAGAGTAATAAGCAAGGGTTCCATTAATATCTTTTAAAATTATTTTAATTAAAAAGGCATACTATGTAGAAATAAATCTGTCAAAAAACAGGACTAAAAAGAATTTAACGAATTCATGCACATTTTTGTCATATTATTCCATATGGTAGGCATTTTAATATGCTTCAGCAACTGCACAAAAATAAAACGAACTTATATTATTTAATATACAAAAAGTGAAAATAAGTATTTTAAATATTAGAAGTTTTTCAGTTATTTAAATAACATCTCATAAAAAATTTTGTAACCCATTTTAAACTTACCGTTCTCATCTCCAGGAATCTTGAATGGGAAAGCAGTGAAACACGTTCACAAAACTGGAATAGTCACAAGTCTTGATTCTACATAAAGTATCTAATTCTAAAAAAAACTCCTGATTATAATAAATAGTCTGTGACATTGACAAGCAGCTGCAAGAATTAAACCAGCAACACAACATGGCGGCGTTTCGGTTGCTTTTCGTTCGATACAATAATGGCGTCGTCTTATGGTTTGTAGTAAGAAAGATTCTACAGCTCTGTGATGAAAACCAATCTGGCGTCATGTTATGGTTTCTCTGTGGTTTGTAGTTAGAGTGTCGTCAGTAGTCGCTGAGATAGTTAATCAAACTCCGGAGTGAGACCTCTGATTCTTCTTCTCTGTGATAAATATCTATAAAATAAGGCGAAAATTACATGTATCTGTCTGTCTGTCTGTCGGTCGGTGGGTCACAAGAACTCCTCCTAAACGGTGAACGGTAGCGACATGAAATTTACACACGACATTCTAGAGCATATTTCTAGGGCAAAGGTGCTATTTTCAACTTTCAGAGTTAATTAGTTCTTAAGATATTTAATTAAATAACGAAAATTAGTCGCTCTTAAGCCTAATGCTTAGACGTTTTTTGCCAATAACTTCTGAAACATTTATTAGAAAACAATTATTTTTATGCCAAATTAAATAATAGAAAACTATCTTTCTAAAGATGATAATTTCTTTGCGATGAAGTGTTTTCTCTGATTGTTATAAAGGTTTAAAAGATATTTTTAACGCAATTTCTAACAATACTTTTTATTCTTATAGAAATAAATTCAAGCCAAATTACTGTTTCGCTCGCGGGCATTTGCCAGTGTTAAAGATAATATAAGAAAATATTGCTTTGTTTGACCATAAACAACAAAGAAGACTTTACACTTCCGTTTTCCAGTTGTCATAGGATTTACAGCTTTTAATACGGTTACACAGTGATCCAATGACGTTAGTGAATTAATCTCTCGATGTTTTGTTTAATTTTCATAGTGAGGTATTACAGAATATCAATCTGCAGATACAGTAATGGGCATTAACAAGGAACATCATATCCTGTAGAGCTCTTCAACATCTTAGAATTGTTAGGGTCACCTTCTGAGTAGGCCGAGATTGAAAGTCGGTGTGCCAGTAATACTAATACGTAACCTCGATATACCGAGACTGAGCAATTGCACACGGTTACAAATTACACACCTAGGTCCAAACGTCATAAAAACTACTGTTATGACTGATATAGGGAGAAGAAAGAGTGTTTTAATTCCACGCCTTCCGATAATACCGAAGGATTTATCATCTCAGTTCAAAAGGTAACAAATCCCTTTAAAAATATCATTTGCGAGGCTCAAGGCCAGACACTGAATGTGGCAGGCGTACATTTGGAAAAACCATACTTTTCGCATGGTCATGTTTACTATATGTGGCGTGTTCACGTGTATCCAGCCCACACAACCTTTACATCCGTGCAAATAACGTGGTATACAAAAGTGTATTAGCATAGATAAACAATTTACATAACTATATCAGCATACATGTACAGTACACTCCTGTGAACCGTCAAATTAAGTATTATCAACCGTCAGAACTTTTGCTTTCCTCTTTCAAAATGCAACGAAACATATACATTCGTGAATTAAAAAAAAATAATAATTCAAATTCTTCGCGCACGATAGTCGCGGGTAACAGCTAGTCTTTTAATAAATGTGTTAATCAGATTTCTAATGTTGTTTGTTTTACTATAAAATGACCTTATATTTACTTTTATTGAATTCTTTTTAAATTAGAGACCATTTCGACCAAACCACACCAATTTACAGTAGAAGTGATCACTGTTGAAACTTCAATTGAATCATTACGAAATTGAAAAAGTCAGATTCATATTAACACTTCATTTTAAGCTGTATGATGAAGAGGGTAATTTGAAATCCTTTGTTTTCAGAACCGTTCTTTTGCCCCAGAGATTAGTAAAAATTTAATAATTCGTAAATCTGGAATCGTCAGCTATTAATTCGTCATTAACGTTGTGTTTTTTAAATGTATGCTTCAATAACAATTATCTCCAGTACTAATATAAAAATAAGTAATGTGCACATAAAAAGGAACTACAGTAAAATACAATTATTATAAGGGCCATTCAAAACCATGCACCAATTACAAATGGGAATCACTTCCTTCTAAAGAACAATAGGAATAAAAAAATTGAAAACAATACAGAAGGAAGCTAAAATTTTGGTTTCTCTCGTAATAATTACCCTATGTGACGTATCTTTGTCCCATGGACAACATTCAAACGGTAGTCCATTTCACGTCAGGCCCTATAAAGCATGTTCGATGCCAAATGTATGTTCCGCATCTTCTTAGAATTTTCCTTGTGTCTTTATTCAATGGAATATTTCGTAGATTCTGCTTAACATCTCCTTCGAATGAACTTCGAATGAATATATAATTCTTCACATGGTAGTGAAATGGACAATCGCAGGAATGTTGCAATTGTGACCAAAGAAAGTCACATCGGTCAATTATTACTGCATGTTCTCAAAACTTTGAGCTTCCTTCTGTATTGTTTTCACATTTTTTTGTCTCTTTCGTTGTTGACAAGAAAATTATAGCCATTTGTAATTGCTGCAATTGCTTAACTCTATCGATGCGGGACCGTCCCATACGTCCCTTCAAGCAAAAGACGACAGGCGTCCGAAACGTCCGAATTTCACTTTGAAATCTCCACCCCTTTTCGTTGAGTGTGATTGATTTCACACCCGCGGCGATGGATTTCTTCGTTAGAGTGGCTCGTCCAGATGTGTTTGGGGAAGAGGGGAGTTTTCTTAGAATTCGGACAATGCCTACTGTCATTGTGGTTTCTGAGGGGGAAAAGTGAATTTCCCTTTTCTTTGATAGAGGAGACCGGTCGTTCCCGTAATTTTAGGTCCCTTTATTTCAATGGCCTTAGGAATCAGAGGGTTAAATTAACCTTGTGTTTTTTCCTTGATTCATTCTGTATTCTTTTCAAATAATATCTTCCTGTCATTTTTTATAAGTAAATTATAGCCATTTTTTAGTCAGTTTTGAATATTGTAGAATGAAAACAAACAATAATTTCAAATAATAAAACATAATTCAGAACAAATTCGAACACATGCACACAAAATGTCTAAAACTTGTTTACTATTAATTCATTCAAGGTTGTTTCATTGTTGAAAATAATTCATCGTTGACCGAGATTTAACATTCGATCTATGTTAAGCCGAGAGAAAGTAGTTTCAGTGAAATAATCTGCATTCAAGCTGAAAATTACATGTTTAATATTATTAGCTAATTTTATAACAAGAAGAATTCGAAGTTCAGAACGCATTGGATTAGAAGATTTAATTATTATGAGGCATATCTCTTGAAATTGACCATTTCGGTTGAAATAAATTTATCAAAATACTTCAAACTCTCAATTTAAATTTATTATGAAGTTCTCAGCAGCTTCTAATGTGGACAAAACTAATTGAACATTAGATTCCTGAAATATTTTCGCTATAATTTAATTCAACTTAATTTGAACAGCGGAAACTCAAAACTATATAAAACCCTTTCAGTCATCGATTAAAACCAGGAATTGAAGTCTGTGTGGAGGTAAAAATGATTAAAATCTACTCTTTTAATCAATTCGTATTAAGTAAATGAATATTGTATCGCGAGGTTTCGATCAGGTTTTAATTCAATCAACTATCAGCAAACTTCATTCTCAAATAGAAAGAGGAAGTTAATTTTTCTTCTCAACTATAATTAAAACTACAGACAGTTTATTAAATCGAATTATTGGAAACATTGGTTGAAATAGAGTGAGATTCCATGGGTATTTTACCCTTTCAGTGTGGTTACGAATTGAATGAGTGCCACCTATTGCCAATTTGTTGTTTGGTGAAGAATTTTGGAGAATTCTTCTTACTTCATTAACTGTTTATTAACTTTGCTAAAAGTTTTGTCATGGATGCTTCTCAGTAATTTTTTAACTAAGCAAACTTTAGAAGAATTTAATTTAAAAAAAATAAGCTTTAAATGTATGATGACAAGTTCGTTTATATCCTTTCTCGTATATACAGGGTGCTCACTAAAGTCATTTACCACCCTTTTAACTACCGAATGTTTGCAGCTATCTTAAAAGTGGTGTCTAGTTATGGTAAAGTGACTATGCGCTACTGGAGTAAACCGCTTACAGCGCCACCTGGTTGAAAACTGTGGAGTAAGCGTTATTACGTTACTGGTACGAGATAGAGGGAAAAAGTGAATTACAAAGTTATTGAACATTATCGATTTAGTACAAAAAGACACCTTGTGGACGTAGAGGCTTAGAACAGAACGCTTAAAACACTTATTTGTTTGTTCGCAATTTCCTACACTGACACGTGACAAAACAATCTTAGAAAGAAAAAGAAACAACTACTTATCACAAAATACCTTTATTTTCGAATACCTTTATGTTCAAACTTCCCTCTGTTAGCTACAATGTACATCTGTACCCTTGCTTGAACTTCACGTTGCACACGGTGTAGCACAGCTGGTGTCACGTTGGCAGAAGCAATCGTAATGCTTCGTTGAAGGTTCTGCAATGTTGGCGGAACCGTCTTTTTGTACTAAATCGATGATGCTCTACAACTTTGTAATTCACTTTTTCCTCTCTATCTCGTACCGTTTTAGAGATAATAATGCTGACTCCACCATTTTCCGACAGGTGGCGCTATAAATGATTTCATCCAGTAGCGCATGGTCACTTTACCATGCCTATACAACGCTCTTACGAAGATAGCTGCAGCCATTCGGTAGTTAAAAGGGTGGTAAGGGACTTTACTGGGCACCCTGAATATCTTATAAACGGCATAATTCAGCTTTAATAAATGAGTTTTAGGTACAGATATATTCGCACTGTTGCTCAATATTTAAATATCCAAGGCAGATGTTTGCATTTATTTTGTAGAGGTTGCCTAGTGGAAATTAACCTAGAGTTACCCTATCATTTCTACTATGCTTCATGGCTATGTTGTATGAGCTTCCTGAAAGTATGATGGACATATATTTAGAAGTATACAAATATTTTTATTCCCTCACGATCAGATGAGTACACTAGAATAGGCACCGATGAAATTAATTCTGGCGGTGACACTGAAAAAATTCATACACGAGGTAATTGTACATGCAATTGGTGTTAAGCGAGCGCATGAACATGTGGTTATAGTTAACAAATGACATATACTACCAAGAATAAAATAACGGCTGGAGAAATGGAAATATAGATTCAAGAAGACAGGTCAGTAAACTGATTTAAATATACAGGTCACAACAATTTCATTGGCGTACGCATGAAGGAGGTGAAATTCTTAAAATTAAAATTTTTAATCAAATTTACAACAATGTTTACTTAGGAAGGAAATCTATATTCTTTCTTAATTCAAAGTATGAAGAACATAATCATAATATAAATATCTCTAATAGACTAAAGTGCGAAAACGCTGTGGCAAAGAAAACATGTTTTCAATTTTAATTAATAAACGGGAATTATTATTTTCAGAAATTTTTGTATCTACTTATTCTCATATTATAAATTCTAGAATGTATTTCTAAATTTTTAAATTAATATTTTAACAAATCAACATTTAACCAAGAAAAATACGTAATAAAATTTTTGCTTTATAATATATTTTAAAAGACACGTGGCAAAGAAATGGGTTCTCCTTAAATTTAATTATAAATAAAATTTAATTTATTATTTGATTTTTTGTTTCTTTTATCCTTCAAAAATATGGAAAGGATACGTCAAGAAAGATTTCAGATAATTAAAAACCTGGATTTATAAATCCCCCTTCTAAGTACGAAATTTTTATCAGCGCTGAAATCTGGCACACAGGTGACTCAGTGCACCTCGAAGCCTTATTTTTAAAATTCAATCTAGAAATATTTTTAATTAATATTTTGTGGTATTTTGAGTGATTTTTCATACTCATTTCTCCATTGCATTTTTTCTAAAAATCGTATCAAGAAAATAGATACACCATACGAAAGAAACAATATCCGTTCTAATGAAGTTTATTTATTTATTGTACAGATTTGTAACTTTTGCTGCAAGCACAAGCATCGTTATTAGTGCTACAACAACAGAAACAAATTTGCCATCGAAAATATAAACAAAAACTTTTAAAGAAACAGCAAAAGCAAGGGGAAAACATTAAAACAAATAAAATGAGGAGGAAAAAAGCGAATTGGAAGCGGTTACATGACAGAAAGAATTTTTGAAGAGCTCTCTTTCAATACTCTTGGCATTTATGTCCAAATTTAACAGGCTTTGGAGCGATGTATCGGAGGAAACAGGGTTAAAATCTTGAATTTATTTTAAGAGCTCAAGTCGTGGAACATGGTATCTTGGACAATGAAAAATGATGTGTGATATAGTTTCTTCAGCATGGACACAAAATTCGAAATTTTCTTAAAAGAACATCACCTTTTATTATTTTGTTCAAGAGTTATGTTTTTTCCTTATTGTATCCAGATGTTTAAAGTCTTGAAAAAATTTGGATGTTTTTGCTTGTTGTTCATGAAGTTTATTTTAAACGTCTAAAAGTTTGTTTTAAACAAAAAAGTTGCCATCCAATATTTCTCTACTTTTAATAAATTTTAAAAAATATTTTTCGGTATAATTTACAGCAATACTTTTCATTGTTGCAACGCAATTCAAACCGTTTTCATTGTTTAAACAAATATTTAATTGTGTGCTTCTCATTCATTGTTGAAAACTAAGTTAATATCCTAATACATTTTGCTTTCATATTTTATTCACCAGAAATTTGTGAAATCTGTAAACCAAGCTCTCTGAGATATTACGTATAGTAATCTATACTTATAAAAGGCAGTGTTTGTGTGTGTGTGCGTGAGACGTTTACGCTAAAAATATTGCACTTACAGCCTTGAAATTTGTCACACAGGTAGTCGTAATGGTGACTCAATGCACCTCGAAGCTCAAATTTTAAATTTAATCTAGAAAATGAATGTTTTATTTAATGTTTTGTGTCCATTAAGGTGATTTTTCGCACGGTTTTAGATGATCCATGAAAAATAATGATCATAGAAAAACAATAGATGCACCATTAGAAAGCGCAAACAATTATAGTTTGAATGGCGTTTGTTTTGAACGTCTAACGCAATTTACTGAATTAAAAATAGTCATCTGGATGTAGATACAGCAAGAATTATTTGTTTGGCAAAAACCACAAGGTGGTCATGATTTGATGGCAAGAGTCTTTCATCAAAAGCAACAAACACACATGAATCTTATCACAAAGGCAAAGACTTTTGGGAAAGTGTCATCTGTATGCGATGCAGTGCAAGAAGTGAGGACTTCCTCATGCCCATTTTCTCATTTGTCTCAAAAACTCATTACACGTTCGCAGAGTAGATGGCTGCATTAGTGCATAAATCTCTAATCTACAGGAAGACACAAATATTTTTGAATTGTAACAAATCAGATGTTGCACGGCCATGCGGAAGCATAATTCCAAGTTCTCCATTTGGGAAGGATGGAAATTAGACAAAGCAATAACCACGCCATTTTTTGAAAGAAACATTAACAGGACAGTATGGATATCCACTATATCGCCATAGGTCTTCACAAGATGGAGGATTTACTGCAACCATCAGTTTTAGAGGAGCAAAAATATATGTGGACAATACTTGTATTGCACCGTGCTGCTCTTTGATAACAAAAATTTTCAATGAGCATATCAATATAGAGTATTGCAATTCTGTGAAGTCTATCAAGTACGTTTGTATGTCAACAAAGGATCCGATACGGCTGCGTTTGAACTCACCAGTGGAGAAAATGATCAAAAAGGAAATTCATCAGTATCAAATGGGGAGATTATCAGTATCATTAGCAACGAAGCAGTATGGAGAATACTCAACTTCCCGATTCACGAGCGACACCCCACCGTGTTTCATCTAACCGTCTTCCTTGAAATTGATCAGAGTCCACTTCACGGCAGAACATGCTGCTTAACGTGCCCAAGCATCCGAGGAAACAACGCTCACTTCTTTCTTCAGAATTTGCACCCAAAATGAGTTTGCACTCACCCCATTGCAGGATGAAGTACCTAAGTACTACACTTCGAACAATGGAAACAAGACATGGCAACGTCGAGAACAAGGGCAGGTTGTACTAGAACAAGAAGAAATAAGATCCAGCGATGCTTTTGGGCAGGTGTACACTGTCCATCCTAGCCATAGACGAATATCAAAAAATTAAGTTTGTCTTTATCTTTTCAGATGAATTGGTCCATTTGAAATCATTCAAAATTTCATTCTTTAACATTTTACGTGGTTTATAGGAATCATTCTTATAAATCCTAAAATTAGTTTTTTTCGAAAATAATGGTTTATTTGGTAATACAACTTGAATTTAAATCATTTCGTTAGACGGCTTTAATTCAAAAGATCTAATGTCACTACTAACTATTTGAAACAGGATCCAAATATTTTATTGTGTCAGTCTAGCTGAATTATTACTCCACTCTAGAGGTCAAACCAACTGGTTGTACCGAGTATCAAGATTTTTTTTACCCAGTTTAAATTGTAATCGCGTCGTTTGCATAAACATAATTTCACTGTTGCTCTTTTAAGAACTTATCTTCACTAAATATCGTTGCTGCGACGAAAAATAAGCAGGCAAAATCAATAATTTATATATATATATATATATATGTGTGTGTGTGTGTGTGTGTGTGTGTGTAATATAAATCCAAATATAACTTGTATATAATCATACAGAAATAAAGTAAACAAAACATATCAAGAATCAAATCCTATACTAAAAAGTCATTATTTGAACAATTCATCACTTTTAAATAAAATCTAATAAATTGAAATTACTAAAGATACCATAAACACAAATCAAGTTTAAACATTATATTTAAACAAGTGAAAAAACACTGTTGTTATTAAAAATAATGAAATAGGCAATCCAAGTAAATGGAGTTTTCAACAATTAAAATAGCAGCTTGGCTGTGGACAAGCTTTAGCCAGGTTAAATTAATTTTGTTGTACAAACCATCCCTGTTACTATTGTTGTTGAAAAAACAAACAGGGTAATTTACCCTAAAATGAAAGAATTTAGAAAGAAAGGTCTTATACTAATCCTAACAATAAAACATAACTGTATAGAAACGACTATAATTCATGATAAAAATATGTAATATAACATTATATTGCACTAAAGACAGTATATATATATAATTCAATAAAATACCCATACTTTTCAATAAACATTAACTAATCAGTGTCTCCTCTTATACTTACCAGAATTCATCTCTTTCAAGAAAACCCGCCAATCACATTGACATCATATGTTGCCACAACCCAAATTCTTACCATGAAACAGCAAAATTGACCAAATAATATAATTAATTTTTGATATCAACAATTAGTAAGATACCTAAATTAAAATTCCCAAAACCATTTTAAAAAATGTAATACAGTTATTTATCTAGATAATATTTGTAAATTGGTAAAAATGTCTATTAAAAAGGAAAATTTCACATGAAAGATCCTGACGCCATCTATGTAATAAATCCGAAACCAATATCTCAATAGCCAAATTATATATATATATATATCAATGTCATGAAAGTCAAAAAAATGTTGAAATAAAATGGAGAGACTGTAGTAAATCGGTAAAAGCGTATAGATGCTCAACGTTTCCTCAATATAGTTCGCTTTCATCTTTGTTTTCCATCGATTTCCTAATCTTCATCGAAACTCCCCCAACCTCAGAAGTAACTTGATATTTTATAACTTGATATAGTAACTAGTACGGACCCTACATGACACGTTTAATTCATTCCTTTGTCACGTCTCCCGTTGGCAGCATCTCTCAGTTTTAGGTTCGTAAAATCATTTCTTTTATTTATATTTCATTCAAATTCTTGGTTTATCATAATGTTCGGGGTAAAGGACAGTGTTTTTAGCCTTATGCCAGCACTGTTCGAAGAAAACATTATGATTTCACTAATTTTTTAGTGGTTCGTATAGATTTTACTTACCCTGATGAGCATCTATACGCTTTTACCGATTTACTACAGTCTCTCCATTTTATTTCAACATTTTTTGACTTTCATGACATTGATATATTTTCCACAAATCTTCTTGAATTGCAGCATTTTTGCGCATTTGTTGCGTTTGTGTTATATATTTCTATATTATTTTATCTTCCCCTTTTATATATATTTTCCATTTTTGTTTATTTTCTCTCTTTAAGGACTCTCGGCTTTTTCTTACCGCAGATTTTTTTCTTCACATTTTGTTCTATGAATGTTTATGTTGTATATGTTGCTTTTACAATTCTGCTATGTTTGTTTTATATATATATATATTCTTAAAACTTTGTTTTATGTCATTCTGGGCATTTCCTTTGCTTTTTGAAGTCATTATGCCATGGGAAACGTCGTGCGCTTACTGCTAGTATATATATACACTCTGTCCCAAAAGTTTATAGACTCTAGTAAAATATATGTTTTAGCAAAACGGAAAGGCATACAAACAACAATTACAAATATGTTTATTAAAACCATATGCGAATTGCATTCAACGAAATATTTAGAAAAAATAACAATTTGTATTTCAATTATATAACAAAATGGAAATATTAGGTGTCCCAAAAGTTTATAGAATATATGACTTTTCAACAAAAGGTGCTCAATACAATGTTCTTAATAGTTTAAAGTCTTTCCATTTTTCAGTAAGACATCGTATACACGTTTTCCAATCGACATGATTAAGATTTGTAGTATCTCTAGTTCCAAGTTGTACCATGCACTTTCAATGGATGTCTTCAAGGCATTCACTGAATAAAATTGCCCTCCATTCTCATATATCTTTCGAGACATAAAGCCCCACACATTCTCAATTGGGTTTAGATCAGGGCTCATCGGTGGCCACTCAAGAACAGTAACATTTTTCGAGTTTAAATAATTTTTCCTGGCACTGGAGGTATGGGTGGGAGCATTATCATGCTGATATTCCCAATTTCGTCCCCCTTTGTTTTCTGAAAATGGCATGAGATGATTTTCTAGCGTTTCTATGTATTTAGGAGAATTCTGTCGGCCATATAAAAAGGCGAAACCCACTTGACCTTTGAAACCGAAAGTCGCCCACACCATCACAGATCCACCACCACTTTGCCTACTGAAAAAGCTCCTGGGTTCTTTTCGTAGGTCATGCTAATATTTTATATTCCCGTCAGGTTCATCTAGGTTCAATTTTTTTTCATCACTGAAAAGGTCAGCCATCCATGTATCGTCATATGACATATGATTACGAGCCCATTATAATCTCTTACTAATGTGAAGATTTGAGAGTGGTAAACTGCGAGCTATTTTTGCGTGGATCATATAACCAGATTCTATAATTCGTCTATGAACAGTGTTCTTGGAGATTTGCAACCGGGAAGTCCTAGTAATTTCGTGAACCACATTTTCTGACTTTAAGCCATTCTTTGTATCCGTCTATCACTGCGAATATCCGTCGCACGTGGTCTTACCGAACGTGGTTTTGGATCATATGGCGTCTTACGAGTTAATACACGATAAATCATACATTTAGAATGATTTAAAAGTTTCGATATTTCCTTAACAGTCTTGCCGAGCAATTTCAAATGAAGAATTTTACTCATTTCTTCATTAGAGAGCTACGAAGCTTTAGGTATCTTGAAATGTAGAACAAAAGACCGCTTTCATTTTCTTACAACATATTTATTAGGCTCCGAACCAACGTCATGATTACCGATACCATATTTGCATTAAATTGCATTTGTCTATAAACTTTTGGGTCAGGTTATTTCTGTTTATTCAACGATTTAAAAATTGGCAATAAATGTACGGGCTATAACTGCTGTTTTTTCAATATAATCAACATAAGATATACATACAGTGAGTTGCAATTAAATACATCATATACAACAAAAAATATAGGCAAAACACAAGATTCTATAAACTTTTGGGACAGAGTATATATATATATATACATATAATGTCATAATATGGATTAAAGATTATTTTTTAAATATCAGGAATATTTTAACTGTTTCAAATCTAGAATAATCTTAGCGTATTCGATTATTTTCTTATTGGAATTTCTTTCGGTAAAATATTAAATGTAACAAATTTTCGAAAATTTCGTGCTGAATACAAGTAAGAATTGTTATGAATAGTTGACACATATTTGCATTTCTCCTACTGGAATATTAAGCATTTCCATTTAATTATCATGCTGCTCTACCTTAAAAAGAAACATTTCTGCAGCCTGTTTGAATGGATGATTTTAATGAAATTTCTTATATATTTTAGTACTATTAGAACTTTGAAATCTTTTGCATTTAATTGATAAAGCATAATTCCAATCGTGAATATCAATTCTTAATAGATTAACAGTAAGTGTTATACACGGTAGTTTATTAATGCATATGAGTTTCTAATAAATAACATATTTTCTTTATTTCGGCCTACATAAAACTAACAAGATTTCTAAGAATTTATTTTTAAAAAATGAAAGGTCTCGTGGTTTCTCCAGTAATTAAAATCCTAAGCGAATATTCTCTTGTTTTTCCCCGAATTCAGTTAACAGTTTCTGCTAATAAAACAACAAAAAATTAAAATATTATTTGTAAATTCTTTACATATTTTGTTCCCTATGTAGATTTCCTTTCGATGCTGCAGGTTTCATCAAAACAGGGTCATCCTCACAAGGATCGATTTGAAATTTTAATTACTTTTGAATTTCATCATTTGATTACAATATATATATATGAAATACGCATACACGAATAGATTGATGTTAAAAGGGGGACTTATGACATCTAGCACATAACTGGTATATTGATGTTAAAAGGGTAGTAGCCTTCTTCGAACATCACATGGAAACTTTATGCTGTACGAAAACGTGGCTGTGGAAGCCCGTTTTTACAACAAAGAGGTATTCACTTTCATCAAATTATAAACGAAAAAACGTAATTTCCGCCGAGAATGCAGAAGTCCCCTTTTAGCATCATTCGATTCACATATAGATAACAAAATTGTCAAAAGTTTAAAATTTCACACATCATGGTCAGGATTCATCGTATACTGGATTTTTAAACTAGCAACTAGAAAGTTCAGCGAAGATTACATGGCGGCTTAATATTTTCAAATTCATTTCAAAATGGAGGAAAATAATTTTAAAACTTGATTTAAGTATTCAATGAAGAAGCAACAAATAAGCAATCAATTCTATTTATTTTTATGTGTGTCATTAATAATTCAAGGATATTTGTGCCTTATATTTTTTATTAGGGTTGAGGCTTTTTTAATGATGCCGTACTGCTAAATGAATCATTGTAACATATTTTGAAAATATCTTATTATCCCTTATTAAAATCAATTAAAAATCTGGTATAAAAATTTAAATCTAAGAATAAAAGTTTTAGTGAAATGTCATACTAAATAAACCGAATGAAATGAAATATTTTTAATTTCTTCTGATATGGAAAAAACACACTAACCAATATTCAAACAATTATGAGCTTCAACGAGAAAAAACCTCACAACATAGTAAATTTTCATTTGACTTCAGTTGAGATTTCAAGGAAAGAACTACCCTAAAATAAAATGAAAAAAATTAATTCAACAGCTCGAAAAAATGAACTTTTCAAGTTTTATCAAACCGTGGCAGAAACTCCAAAAAGCAACCAAACATCTGGAACCATTTCTTAATGATCAAAAAGAATGCTTGACTCACACACTGAGAAATTTGGGTGACTAGTTTCAAATCATGTTCCTTGTTACCGTTAAATTAAGATGAACATCAAGTTGAGCCACTTTTATTCTTAACATCACTGCTGCGTCAAAGTTAGCGTGGGCTTGTGATTGAGTGAAAACCTTTTTTTCTTTTCCCTCAACTATGGACATTGGGTAAGATTTTATTTATGAAGGCTAATTTCAATATAGCCTGATGGCTGATAATTTTAATTATTAGCGTTTTGATGTTTGTGTTTTATCCTCTTTCTTTTGAAAATATGCTTTTTTGTGTACAGATCTCCTTTGTCCTTTGTTTGGGAAATTTCGGACTAAGAGAAGCTATGTTTGGCGTAATGCTATCTTCTTAGAGAAAAATTTCCAATTATTATTTTGAATCCATTTTGAATAAAGTTCTTAGCCCTTGAAAAAAATGGATTCCTTGTTTTCTTTTTGTCTTATTCGATTACTTCTGAGTTTATCTTTGTTTTTTTACTTTCTTTGTTTGATAATGGTTTCAGCTGCTCAATGGCAGTGTTTAAAACAACACCACTTCCGGCACCTCCGAGTAAATACAGCGAGAATATTATATGATTTCGAAGCACTCTAAACAACAATTTAGAGCATTATACGAAATTCGTCTTTCAGATTATAATAATGCGCTTAATATTCTCCGTCGAAATAAATGCTGCACAAACTCAAAGCTCTCAAACTATCTCCAAGCAAAGTATAGATGGATATATCAAAGCACAGATATATCTGCGGGAGTATTCCCAAATAACATAACGGTTCGGTAATTACGATATGGAGCAAAGCTGGCGTTCACTTCTCTTGAATTCCAAAGTTCGGCAAATGCTTTACTTCCACCATTCTTCGCTATTATCTCCTTCGCTGCTGAATAACATACCACTCTCAGCAATTCCCAGTAAAAATGGCTTCTATGGTGGAGCAATATTTCATCATGCGTGGCGGTTACATCGGTTCAACTGAGGCACCTGATTTTAAACAAAGGTACAGTAAATTTAACACCTCATTTCTGAAATAGATTGCATTACTCGAGTGTTAATTTCCAAGTCTGTAGCTACCTTGAATGCTTTTCATCGCAATCTGTGTAGTTAGATTCTATCTGTAATATTGTAGTAGCGTTCGTCCGTGAGAGTATCGCTCACATTCCACTATGGGTGGATATCTAAGGTACGAAGTGAAACTTTTCAAACACTTCGTGAACATTATAATAAAGATTTACTGTGAAAATACCAATTCAGTTGTATGATTAAATAGCGAGGAGATTATCCATTTTATAGTATACAGTATAATATTTTTCTATTCTTTTCATAATTGATAATTCTTTCACTAAGATTTGATTATCTATAACTTAATCGAACTTGCCGATAAAGCCACATCTGTGAATTCCAAATTTGTAATAATCTAACAATTCGATTTAAATATTCTGAGTGGGCCGAGAGCATCTTCAGCAATTGTAATTTTTATAGAATCAAAATTATAACCAGCAAATGTTGCCCGAGTTTTGAGCTGGAATGTTATCCATATACTGCACTGCATTTTAAAAACACTATAAGTGTCAGCAACACATGAACGAATTTTTTTCAAAACTATTCAATTCTGAAACATTCAACCTTTAAATGAAATGCTGTGCTTAAAAAATTTCTTCTTCAATCTAAACATTTAGCAAATACTTTATTTTCTAAATCAATTAATAAAATATTAAAAATTGACTGAAAACAATAACAATAGTAATGATGCAATTATAAATCATCTTACAGTGTAGGAAATAAAAGTTCTTGTACTATTTTTGTTGTATAAGCACTTCATTAGATATTTTACCTAATTTTCACGCATCTAATCTAATTTGTTACGCATCTAATTTTAAGAAATGTCATTTCTAGTACAGAAATTTAAAAACAGAAGAAAAAAAATACCCTGGTTTTGTTTTTAAGTTTCAGAATTTCTTACACGTTTCCACATAATATTTTTACTTTGTCACTTATGCTTCAGATCATTGACCTTGACATTGTATTATTCGATATTTCCTAATATAGATATAGACGGCGAAACATAAATATTTTTTTTATAAAATGTGCGTGCTTTCCATTTAAAAATGTTTAATTAATTATTCATTAATCTTCATTTAGTAAATAGGAAGCTGAGATTATTGTGTGTGCCTTTTCTTTCTCTTCACTGTTTAGTGGAGTTATACGGATACAAAAAATTCATGATCATCACTTATTTTTATTATATTATTTATGTTTTTTCCCCTCAAGTAAGTTTGCGACTTTTTTTTCCTCACCCTTGTTCCCTCACCCAATTTTTTGCACCTTTCATTCTTCACCCTTGTTGGTTGGAATTGGATGTACAGGGTGTGCGAATCAAATGTCCCTAATTTGAAAAAAAATCTATTAGCGATTCATTGGTGATATTACGCAAAATTGGCTATTGAATTCTAGATTTTGGTGACAATTTTTATTTTTTTGCGTATATATGAAAACTGAGGCTGTATGCGTTACAAAATGCAGATTATACAGAAACTGCCGCAGCGTGTTGCATTTGCTGCGGAGATGTGATCTCGCATCAAAAATGAACACAATTTTCTAAACCGCATCATTTTTCAGATTAAATAACATTTCATGTGAGCAGCAAAGTGAATATAGGCACAACTGCAGAATTTGGGGCTCAGACAATCCCCATGCAGTACATAACATAACACCACTCCATGCCCCTGCAACTATAACCATATGGTTATTTAAGCAGTGACGTGGTCATGAAGTGGAAGAGAAATCACAACACCCGAAGGGGTGACCTCTCTTAAAACTTGACAAATTTACCTGGACATGTTGCAAATTTACGCAATATCCCAAATGCAGCATTTACAACCCAATGTTATCTTCCAACAAGATGCTGGGGCACGGATGTTCGAGCATTTTACAGGAACAGGACTACCGGCTGGATATCCTCAGGGCTACTAAGGGAGCCCACGTGGCAGTGCACTGATTTTTTAATAAAAACTTTGTGAGTACTGTTTTCTAATTTTACATTTTTCTTATGCTTTTTAACTTTCTGTTAAGTATAGCGATCTCTCCAAATTAGGGTCATTTGATTCGGACACTCTGTATATTATTTGTGCTTTATTCGCACTCAAGATGTTATTTTGGATTTTTTTTCCTGCTATCATTATGTAAAATGGATCGGAATGGTGAAAAGGAATAAATGAATAATGAAAATCTGAGAGACCTATTCCTTCAGTTTTTAATAAAAATAACCAACAAAACGTATATTGTGTCTTTAAATTATCTTTCCTTCTCACCATGTCTCTTTTCACTTTCCAAAATCACAAATAGAGAAAATTGGATTAGACAATTTTATCGGAAAGTAGTAATGAAATCAATATTTTGTGTACAGAGAAATGCAATATGTTTATGAGATTTTTCTCCAACTATTCACCATGCTGCTTAACCTTTTCAATGCCCATAACTAACAGAAAATAAAGAAATTTTTAATACTTTATTTTTGATATTTTATAGTCTAAAAATAAAACAATCTTATCTTCTTAGCATCTTCCAGCCGGAAACATTTTATAAACTTGTTATGTACGATAACTATTCAGGTTCTTAAGTTAAAAGACTACACTAAAATTCTGGTTTGGTGAAACTTTTTGAAATTTGTTTTATTTATTCACTTTATAGATCATAAGTTTCGGTATCCAAAAATTTATTTTTTGTTCTTATCATAACTAAAAGCAAATTTCTAGTATAAATAATACATGGGACGTGATTGAATACTATCACGAACTGACAAATAATAATAATAAAAATGCATGAAAAGCAATTTTATATGTGTATTGATAAGGAAAAAGATTTTTCAATAACAAAACAAAAGTCATTAAAGCGTGAGGCGCTGAAAAATATAGTAGAATATAAACCCGCAAGAAATATGATTGGAACCAGAAAAAACCTCCTAAACATTTATGATATGAAAATTAAAATACATTATGAATGTGATTACGATTCCAATGTGCTAAAAACCTTTTTATATGAACATCAGGCTTCTGCAATCTTTGATTGCCTTCCAGATTCTTCTAAAAATTATTTTTCTATGAAACTGATGGAAGCGATTTTTTAAATCATTTTTGTATTTATTGCTTATACATAAGATTATTTAACCTTAAATATGTAACATACGTTTGTTAAATTCTAAATCACTTCTTGAAATAGAAATGCAAAAGCTAGTACTTTTTATTCAAAAAATGTCACATAATTCTTTGGAATTTAAATATTTCCAGAAACGAATTATGTCGCTTTGTTGAATTTAATTTTATTCAGATTTTCGTAAAAAATACGCTAATAAAAATTATTTCTTAATCTCTCCCTTTTTATAGCGAATATAATTTGAGGACAGTAATTTCCCCCCTTTTCCGCATATTATTTATGCGGATGATCTTAATTTTATGATTCAAAAATCTATAAGCTATTGCTTAAAATTAATTTGCATTCCTTATTTTCTTTTATTATTACTTTTCTTTTATTATTTTTATTATTTATTGTGTATTATATTCCAAAATAATATCTTTTTCATGAGAACTTTACGTTATATATATATATATATATATATATATATATATATATATATGGAAAAAAAGTGAGAGACATTTATTTTTTAGTGTGTGCAAAATTTCTATTGCAGACATAACATTTTTTCAATTATATTCATTAATTTTAATAAAATTCCAAAACGTGATGAACAACTCGTGCTCACATAAATAAGAAATGACATGCAACTTAAATAATTGATGAGAGAAAAATTGTTATTTTTGGGAAGAATTACAAAGAAGCCGTAATTAAATACAATTTGAAATATTTAAGTCAACGTAAAACACATCAGATCTGAGCAAAAACTGTAATAACTGAAATAAAAATTCCAATTAAAATCTCTAATTTTTATAGTGTAGTCATTTTGATATAACAGCTAATAATAAATAATAAGCTTTTAAATTCAATAATTGTATCTTTTTTATGTTTAATCAAGTGTCTCACAACGATATATTTATTTATGAAAAATATAAAAGCAAGTTTAAAAATAAAGTCAATGAGTTACAAAAATTTAAAGATTAAAATGAATTAAGATCGCATATAATTAACAACTAACCATTTTTAAAAATCTCTTTTACTGACCCAAGTCTAAAGAGAATTTATATTCTATTCTCCGCTGAAATTCAACAAGATAACTCATATGATAAAAAACTATTTTACTGTGTTGTTGGAAAGATGAAACAACATAAAAGACCATTAATATATCATTTGTTCCAATCCTTGTTGCGGCTGTATTCTGGTATCCTGAAGATCTGTTCCTCTTTACCACAAAATAACTGTAGTAAATCGTAAGGTAAGCATTGCATAGCCTTATTCTTAAATATTTTTGTCGTCACTTTGATAACGAAACTTGTCTATAAATGTAAGCAGTGAGTTAAAATTTAATTTTGAAAGAAATAGTGTGGATGATGGAGAAAATGCATTGCGTTTTGTGTTCCATAAAATCAAATGGTCCATTTCCGTTTAAAGGGAATTTAGACGTTGCTATGGAAGCAACCCTCTAAAAGTTAAAAGTATAATCCACCCATTCACTCTGTTCTTTATTTCTTCGATTCCTGGACGAAGAATTTCCTAACAGTTGGATTTTAATGGACGGGCATACCATAGAATTTACGCTCTCCTCATATTATTCCCCTTAATTTCTTCATTTGGGGTTTCATCTATGAAAGAGTATTTACCAAACCAGTTTGTGATATAGAAAAATTAAAATCTAGAAGAAGAGACGCTGCGTGTAGTATTCCTTACAAAATATTGGAAAAAATGTAGAAATAACTGGAACATCACATTTAAATTCTCCGAGGTAGAAAGGGAAAATAATCTGAAAGTTAATAAGGTTATTAGTTTTGTATCAAACTCTAATATAGTACAAAAATTACATATATGTCTAAGTATAATAGTTTTTGAGCAAATATTTTTGTAATCAGAGGAGAACTTTGAGGCCTCCAATATATTATTTAATGCAAACATTGTTTAAAATATCAAACTATTTAATTTTAAAATATTAAAAATAATTATATTAATAATAAAATAATAAATGAAATATTATTAAAATGTTTCTTTCTAATTGATTATCAACAAGGAGCATGAAGTGGTTATTTTATTCACTTTTAATGAAGTTATAAATCCAGGATCTTGTTCCAAATATTTTTTCTAATATGCTCTTTTCTCTAGTTTATAAAATGCATACGTTATTCATGCTCCGAAAGCTGCTAGTCGTAGTTATTTCATTCTTTCTATTTTCCTCTCATTTATCCTCACTAAGAGGGAGGAATATTTGAATTTTGATCTTCTTCAACGAACATAAAGATTAAGAAAAATGTAACCTTCATTAAAATAGATTTTCTAACTTTTCCGAACGCAAAAAGAAGATTGAAGATCTTCGTGAATAGATAACGAAATCTGAAAAATTAAATAAAATCCCGTTACAGGAAAGGCGAACATATATGTTTAATACTTTTCAAAAATTTGAAAATAACTTTTACCTGCCGTATAAATGAATGAATTTCTAGTGGAGTAGTTTTCATTACGATATGCACATGAAATTTCTTTTCTAAATGGAAAGCTACCTTCTTTAAGAGGAAATAAAAAGTTACTTCATTTTTACGATGTCGCGTTTTGCAAGGATTTTTATATAAAATAATGATAAAGCACATTCATTAAGTTGTGAAAGACGTTTATTATTTTGTAAATTTGAAATATATACCAATCAGAAAAGGAAATTATTGTAAAATATTTATTTTTTATCATGTCTTCAGTAGAATTTGTATGAAATTAACTGCATTTGTCAAATTAATATAAAAGATTTATTCCAATTACGAAAATAAATAGTTATAAACTTATGACACAGTAAATTACTTTTAAAATTGTTATATTTTCTTTTTGAAATCATGCGAAATCACAATTATTAAATTATTTTGAAATCAAGTATTTAATGCGAAGTAAATTTTCAATTTATTTTCCACTAAGCTACTTTAATTTATATTTCATTTACTCTCCATATTTAAAAAGTCAACGCATTTTTTATTCAAATATTTGTTGCTGTTTTAGAAGTTTGAAATGAATTACTTTATACTGAATAAATGTTTATGAAATTACTTATCTAGATATATTTCTTGAGGAAAGAAAGGCAGAGCAAAATTAATATATGAGACCGGGTTTTTATTGATAAATTCATATATTTAAGGTGGTTACTCTGTAGAACAATTTAAGATGAAGCATATTAAATAACTGCAACCATAAGAGCATTGAGTATTCCCAGGTATAACTTACGAACAATATAATTTTTTCTTTAATTCATAATCTTTTTCCATAATTTTTTCAACATTATCTTATTCTTTTTCTGAAATTTATATACATTCATTTCTTCGAAAGATCACAGGTATTTTGAAAATTTAAAAACAATTCTAAAGCTTAGTTTTTGGTTGTATTATATTTTCCTAAAGCATTAGTCATTGAAGATGATTTGAAACACTATAAATCAGATACAAAATAAAGCAATATTTTAGAATTGTGAAAATTCGATTAAATTGAAGGGGTATTCTTTTAAAGGCGAGCAACCTAAAAGAACCATTCAAAAGCATTATACGCACATCAATACACACTTACTTTCCGGCTTCCTGTATATATTAGAAATAAATAAATATAGAAAAGGGGTTTTCAAAACTTGGAGTTTCTATAATGCCTTTATAAAAATCTCAATTTCTTCTCATCATTTTGTATTTGGAAAGAGACACGTCATTCATATTGACATTCGAGTTTACCAAGATATTACATACAAAGTCAATGATTTATAAATCTAGAAATGAAAACATGAATTTAGGAAGAAATAACTCGATCCATTCAAAATACGCTTTCTTTTGAAATATTTGAAAATACCTAATGTGAAAGAGCTAAACAAATTATTGAGTTAATTAATTTAGTTCAGAAAATGTTTATTACATTAATTGCAAGGTAGTTTTCTTGAGTCGGAAGTATCAAATAGGGAAATCGAAAAACAAAAAATGTCCAAAAGTTTAATATCAAAAGATGATGAAATTCCAACTTCTTGGGACAATCTGACATAGACCTATTCAGAAAAACAGCACTAATTAGCTCAGAATTGAATTCTATAACAAATAACATCAGAAAATTTAAGAAAATAAGCAATTCAACAATCAGTCGATGCTTTAAACTTTGAAGCGCAATACTCTCAACTCCCTTATTAAATCAATATGTTTATAGAATTTAAACCAGATATAAATTTATAATATTTTTCTGACGTATTATAATAATCTCCTGAAAATTTAAATGCTATTTTTATCTGTTTATAATCCTCCTTTCTCACAAAGTCACTCATTTAATGCTCAAAAAACAATACTTGTTACTTATAATCTCTGTTATTCTGAGCTTTAAATTTTCATAGCATAATTATCTATCAGGATGGTTAACAAGAATCGTTTTTCCGAGAAATAAGTAACTTTTTCTAAAGTATATTAAGTATGTAAAAATATATAGGTATTTGAGTTCAATTTGTTATTTTCTTTAATAGTTAAAACCTTATACAAATAAATGACGGATTTAACTTTGGCTTAAAATCAATTTAAATTCAATTAGGGAAAAATATATGCAATGTTACTTAAGAACTTCCGGCTTAAGTTTATCTACCAAAATAGTTCCAAAAATTCAAATTACAATTTTTTCCGTATAGAAACGGGTTGTTGTCCTCAATGCTTTGGATGCTTATTAAAGAATACACTTCAAATTTTTAAGAACCTTATTTTCTTTGTTTTATTCTTTCCACATGCCAGAAGATATGTATTATTATTCAGATAAACTGTTGCGGCAAGCTAAAACCAGGAAAAGATATTGTTAGAGAACGATAAAAAATGATATAACTATAGATATAAAAATTGGTAATGACATTTTAAAATAGGAAAACAAAAATATCTCGCTTGGAAAAATTTAGAAAAAATCGATTTAAGAATTTCTGAAATTAATAATTTTTATAGTTTTAAAATGATGCTTAAAAGGCGGAGTTTTTTATTACAGTTTTTACGGTAATCCAACTAAAATTCAATTCAACAAGAAGTCAAGGAAAATTTTCGTTTCTCAGAATTTAATAACCTCTGACTTTTTAATTTCAGAAATATTCCATCATTTACATAATATCAGTATTTGTTCATATATTTGCTAATTTTAATTTTTGCTTTTATTAGTTTTTTATATAATTTTGCTTCATTTAATGGAATTGAATTGCAAAAATGTGTGATTGGTATTTAAAATTAAGTATTACTAAGTTTTTACTTATTACTAAGTACTTATTAAGTTATTACTAAAACGCGCGGTATGAGTTTGATTGGTATTCAAGAAGACGAGATGCTAATAAATTTTTGTCGAACATATTAATATTTTTTAAATTCTTTTCAGAACCAATCTAAAAATATAATTAACTCATTGATTGCTAGGATAACATTTTATCTCTAAAAATTATTTAATTTGTTTCTAAATGATGGAAATTGATATCTCAAACTCTTGAACACATGGACTGTAAGAATAAGAATATTGAAAATATCTAGAATTTTTTTGGTTTAACTAAATATCTAATTACCAGAAATAAATTGCCTATCTTAATTTCATCATGTGTCTATTTATTTTAGTGATAAGTGTTTCAGAAATTTTATGAGATTCTTAGAATAATCTGTTTAAGGGAAATCATAGTAGAGCGTTTTATAAGTTAAGGGATGTTTATTATTTATCAGTTTAGTTTAGTTATATTAAGGCCCCGTTTTGGAGCAACGCGAGTGCTATTTTACAAAGGACCGTGTAATTTTGAAATAATTTGATTAATTTACGGTGAGATGATAAGCATGATGCCTATGATTACACTACCTAGGCTTTTCTGAAACTAACATAAATATTTTAAGTCTGTGTGCGAAAAATCAGCAATTCTTTAATTATTTATTTATCAAAAATTCTTTATAAATGGAACAAAAAAATATTAACCTAGCAAATTGCAAAGAAATAGATTTCCAAACTTTGTTTCATTTCATTTATAAGGATGAAACATTTACAAGAATATTGCTCTACTATTGTACTCCTAAAAAGATGGATTTTCCATCTGTATTTCTTAAAGGAGATACATTTTCCTTATATTTCATTCTCTTGTAATCATAAGATATTCGCGATATCATTTTTAAGCCTGTTGTTTATTTTAAATCGCTGCTGTCATAACATAATTGCTTCAAAAGCTTTTTCAATTATTTTTCCAAATAAAACTCGTTAAATACTCTTGCTTGCTCACAAATATTATCCCGTTTCTATATTTTTGATTTTCTAAAAATCATCTTATTCTCTAGGATTCTTTTTCCGTCAAGCAAGCATTTTTCAAACAGTTCATATGACTTCGCCCCAGAATGGAGAGAGTGAGTTCTTTTCAACTCAAATTCAGGTTTCCAGGTTTTATTAAGGTAAAGCGACTAATTATAAAAATAAGTAATATTAAAATAATAAGTTTGCCGGTAAAAGCAGCGATATTGAGTTCACATCCGGATCCTATTATTCAATAGTAGCATTATCATGACACTTTTCATCAAACTTACTACAAAAGGCTACAAAAAATAATTTTTATTGTTTGAAAAATAAATAATAACCTTACTATAGATATGAAGAAAACATATATAAATATTTTAAGTTTGATGCAACGTTATGGATGGAAATTATATCCTGAAATTGAAAATTTATTGTGTAATTGATAAATCATATTATTTTACTTCTCGGACATTATTATAAGGCATTCACTTTACAAGTAAATTGAACTGAACTATTTATTACATGGTTTCATAGAAATCATATTTTTTAAAATTCATTTTATTCCGTATAGGTGAAAATGTTTCGCACAGTGTTAAAACAAAAGAAAAATTAAGATACGTTCATTTTACGCGCAGGTAGCATTAGTAATGAGTAACAATAAACCAATAACTGAAATTATTTTTACTACCACTGTATTTTTCTCTAATTTAGTTGTTTCAATCGCTTTAAGGCAGATTCGATTTATTCTTTCATTAATTGGAAGGTTTCTAAACGGTTCAACTTCCAATATGAAATATTTTTCCTATTCTTGTAAAAGCAATATAAAGGATATCAAGCCATGTTCGTCCGATGATAAGATCAATTGGCTGCGCATTGCCAGGCATAATGCATATACGTTTTCGTTCCCCTTTACATTATCAACTTCAATATAGGCTTCAATTCTTCCTATTGAGGTCACTGCCGGAACCCTTTGATTTCCAAAACCGAATAATTCATTGACAGCGGGATTATGTTTCAACTCAGACTTCTGAAGAAATGAAATCCTCTAGAGACAAAAGGAACCCCCAGTATCAATTATCACAATTATTAAGCTTTGCTTTCTTCAAATATGAATTAATCTCTTCTGAATTTTCGCCAATTTTCCTAACAGACAAAATATTATCATTTTAATAATTATTTTTCCTCGCGTCACAATTTTTAGCTTTATGCCCTATTTTATTACATTTTCGGCATGTTATAACTGGTTGTGGCAGTGGACAGTCCTTTGAAATATGTCCAAAATTAGAACAGTTAAAGCATTTTAGCTCATCCGTTTCATTATGTGTAGTATCGTACGGTTATTTCTTTTCGTTGATTGTAACAACTGGATCGTCTTTAAAGGAATCCCGTTTGTCGTAATGCCTTACCTTAAGTGATTGTTTATTCTTGAAAGTTGACCTCAAGATATAATAAGCATCTATTTTTTCAACTAAATCGTCTGGTAATATCAATTTTGAACAGTCATCAATAAAATGGTCTTTAATTTCTTGAGACACTTTGCGTTTTATCTGATCCTCTATAATAAAATCGCTCTACTTCTCAAAATTATTTGCTTTTAACTCCACTTACACAGTCATTAAATAAACTTCTGTACTGATATGCAAAGTTTTTCCAAGTGCTTCTTACATTTTCATTACGTGAAAAAATTTTGGCGAAATTTTTCTTGATTTATCTTTTACCGCTTTAATAAAATATTTTTAACTTCGTTATAATCGTTTGCAATTTTATCTCTTTCTCTGGCGATTAACTGAGCAACGCCATACGCAAATAAACCTAGAAAATCATAAACCCATGTATTTTCTAATACATCAGCTTGTTCGGCCCGACGCTCAAACATAATTAAATATAAATGTATATCATTTTCGTCGGAATTAAATTTTTGCATCAAATGATGAAGTTCTAACTTTGGCTTCATATTTGTACTACTAATATTTTGACTGGCGACGAAATTCATAAACCTACCTTCGGCTTCAGTGCTTAATTTTTGCAATTAAAATTTTATTTCCGTTTCTTGTATTCTTCCTTTTGCTTACGCTCTTCAATTTCTTCTTTTCTTCGTTCAATTTGTTCTCTTTCTTTTTTTTCATTTAATATCGTCTTCAACCATTTTTTGGCACAATCTTCGTCTCATTCTCAGCTAGCGAAAATGATTTTTTTCAAGTATTTCAATTTATGGCTATCATTTACATTTTCTTCCATTTCCTCAGCGAATATTTTTAAATCGCACTTTTTCTCCACCAAAAATAGACATTTTCGCATTTATTGAACTATTTGTTTCTTTATTTTAACTTGAAATTAATGAATCACTATTGAAATTATGGAGGAGTGCATTATACCAATGCATCGCACCTTGAAGTTCAAATTCCTTTAGTCTTGTTTGCTTGTCATTGAAGTTTTCAGTCATAGGTTTCAAAATAGTCCCACTTGTGATTTCTGTTGTCTTCTAGCGTATTTAATTCTTTAGTTAGACATTCATAAGGCCATTTTTAAATATTAACAGACATTTTTTAAATGATTTAAAGTTAAAATATTGCATAACTTATGATAATTGCGTACATTGTAATTTCGTTCTGCCGTATTAGTTTTTAAATCGAGTTCAAAGAAAGATAGGCTGTTGCCATTCATCTGAAAATTTACTCTCTTATAATAATAAATAAATTACAATCAGGCTTTCGTCAGATATTAATAAAAATATGCTTATACTTTCAAGCTTCACTTACATTGCATTTGACATTTTCTTCGATCTTCAGCTTTAATACTTAAATATGAATAATTTTAATTTGCGTACAAATTCTATATTTCATTACCTGATTCAAGTAATAATTTATGTGATGTTTTCTTTAAGAAATTTTCATTATGAATGACAAATTGCAATGCAATTTAAATTACTAATCGTCGAATCAATCTGAAAAATAAATTCATTCAAATAAATTCTCCGATCTTTTTAAAAAATGATCTGATCACAACTTTTTATTGAATGAAACAGAAATTAAAGAACTTCCACAATTGAAACCATTTTAAAAACTAATAAAAATTCACAAATGAAAATGTATTGCAAAATAAGATTTTTAACTGATCTCGGTTATGCTCGGTTGTTTATTTATCAAAATTTCACGAAGTCGAAAATTCCAAATAAGTCGTAGTAAAATCAATTGATCCCAAAGATTTATTTGAATTACAGAATTTCGGTATCTAAATCTCAAGCTATTAAATGATGCGTTATTTATGGTGAATTTAACAGCAGACTTATGATATATGGAGTAATGAGACATGATTCAGGAAATGCTTTTAAAATGACTGACAATATCTCTAATTCATTTCAATGAAAGGTTTCGAATTTGTAGGTAAATTAATATTTTCATGAGAGCAAATCAGAGAAACTGTCCACAAAAGGATGGATCCAGCTTAGGGATGTTAAGATTATTGAATCCCACTATCGTTTTGTGAATTACTAAAATTTAAATGTAATGGTGAATTCAAAATGCACGATTTCAATGAAAATCCAAGAGGAAAGATGTACGATTTGTATTGCTTGGTTTGATAGTCTTGAAAAGCTTGTTGGTGAAATATCAAATGTTAATTTTAAAACGAATTTTGTAATTTGACGAAGTAAAAAGTCAAAATTTATTAAAGAGAATTTTAACTCATTTACACTTAATTTTCTATTAATAACTTTAGATTTGTGTCTATTAATTTTATGAAAAAATCATCAACATAAAAGGCTTTAGAAAATATATTATTTAATCCAATATTTACAGCGTCGAAGTATAGATATAACATTCTATAAAAGCACTAACAAATCTACAAAATCCTGTTAAAAGGTTTTTATTATTTTTTTGTTTTATTAATAATAATTGAACCAATTCGTATAAACTACCATTAAAAAATATTAAAAGCATATCAGTTTAAAGTTAAATAACAAAAAGGAGCAAATAGTGATTATTCAATTTAATTTAAAGGAACTCACAGAATGAAGACTTCATTCCACTCTATTTTTCAAACAAAGACATTTCCGTCCATAAGGAATATTACCTATATTTAAATTTCCGTAACCTGCTTGTTCTAGTTATTGAGATTTTTACCCTTTCGTTTTTTCAAACACGATGTACTAAATGAATTTTCTTCCTTAAATAAAGCAGAGATTTGTAAGACGAATATGACCTTAAAAAATGGTTTCCCTAACGCTGTGGAATGAAAAAAATGTTCATGATAATCAGGACAGCTGAAAAATTAAATAAAATCAAATAGTATGAAAAGGGAAGAAAAGTTTAATCTTTTCCATATGGATATCTTTAATGATTTTACAAATAAAATAAAATAAATTTGACTTGAAGGAATAAATGAAATCTTCAAGCAGGAGTTATCACTTCGTTATGATTTTTAAGATTCGGTTTCAAATGAGAGACTGCTGATTACATTAAAATAAAACTAAATTTAATTTTAATTTTAATACTTATTTCGTTCGTCATTCGGATTTGTATTTTGAGTATTTGCGAAGTTTTTCCAAAAATAAGAGTAGCATATCTATTATTAATTAAATTTGGAATAATATGTATCACATAAAAAGAAATTATTGCAAAATAATTTTCCTTCTAACAATTACATTTAAAAAATTGATGGTTATGTAATGAAATCAAGTAAATATTCTTTTTTTTAGACTAGTGAATATAAATTGTACTCTAAATATGAACCATTTATCACTTTTAATTAATTATCTCGATTTTTCTCTCCCTTCTATTTGGTCAATCTTTTCTCTAATTTTTCTAAATTATAATTTTTAATTCAATTTTTTATGATTTCATTATTTCTTTTTAAATATTTTATACAAAAATAATTTCCTTTAAATAAATCGCTTATAAACGTTAACGAATCGTAAAACGAAAACATTTTAACGAAATATGACAATAATCTCGAAAAAATCAACCAAAATTGAATTATCCCATGTTTTTTGGAAAAGGTATCCGAGTTATAACACTGCCTTTTCAAAATTTAAAGAAAAAATTCTTTTAGGAGCCCATAGTATTTTTCCTAAAAAACAATTAAATCTATAAATTATTTTGAAATTGAGAATGCGTGATTTTTTTTCTCTTTTGTAGTATACATAATGTTGACACTTAATAACCTCATAAATGGCCATGTATTTATAGTAATAAATTATTCACACACACACACACATCAAAGATTTCCCTCCCAATTTCAAAGATAAGGTTTAGCACTTCTTTATTTGAAGACCAGAACTCCATTTGTAAAACGAATTGAAGAAATGTGCATATTCATAGAATCAGTAAAAGATAAGTGCAAAATGAATCTACAATGGATGTGAGATTAGGAAATTTAAGTAAATTAACGCCCAACAATAAGCGGAACAAACCATCCAAGACTAATGGATAAAGTCTTATTTCTATTGCTTCAATTTTAACTTCAGTGTATTTGTATTTTGTAACTCTTAACATATGATGCTAAGATTATTCTGTAGTAAGGGGAAATAGAGTAGAATTATGTTAGAAGAAATTTACGATGTTTAAAGGCATATAACTTCTACTAGCCAATGAATTCTGATGTTTTATTTGTTCGAAGAGTTTGCTCAAATTGAAAACTGAAAATTTTTTGAAAAGAAAGAAGAAAGTTAAAACTAACTGTAATACTATAATGAAGCATAATAAGTAAGGAGTTTTCACAAGAATACAATCTAACCAAGCGTATCTCATCTATAAAATTATAGAATACTTTTTAAATTGATTTAAATAATATCTCAATGAATGTCGAACCTTATGTCAACTTTATGTCCATCATTTCTTCTTCTCTTACTCAAATAACAATAACTTACACATTTCCAATATTTGTCAATTTTGCGTTCATTATCTGTTACTTTTCCTCTCATCTCAGACTAACAAGAGATATTTTTTTAAAAACCTTTATTTCAGTAGGTTGTAATTTAAAGGCTTAACTTTTTTCAAAAATCTTGATTCAGACTTTATGGCATTTCAAGTGATATGCATTTACCCTTTTTACCCCATTTTTTAATTTTAGTTGGGGACCATCTCAATTATTTATTGTCTCGAATCTCAATTATTTATTCGAGTTAAACTAATGAAATAATCTTCTTTTTGCCAGACCCTACAAGGACTAGTCATAATGGACTATAACTGAAGTACCTGAAAGAAGTGCTAATAAGGCATTTGTTAATAAAACGTGAATTATTTTTTATATTTTTTCTTTGTCTTTATACGACCCATACAATGGGCAACAAGAGAAATTTATGCCCAATATTTACCCACAGAAATTAAATAAATATGTAAAATAATGTAAAACAGAAGTTATTTATTAATACTAGAGTTGATTTTCGTTCATCAAAATTTTTGAATCCAAAACCTTCCACCGTACCTCCACAATTTTTGCTGACATTTGGACATCTTCTTTGGTAAAAATTGAAAAATGTTGCATAAAAAGTTATTTCCAGCAACACTTATAACGAATTATCCATCACCTTTAAAGCATTTAAATAAATAAAGTGATAAATAGGCTTCTCTTTTATGAATAGTATTTCAAGTTTTGTTCGTGTTTTTTATTCGACTTTACCTTTTTATTCATTTTAATCCTTTTTATTCGACTGCTACTTTCACAGATGAAAGAATGTATTAGTGCTGTTCATGACAGAAAAGTGTTGAATTTCGAACAAAATTAAATTGCTTTACTTAACGTGCTTCCTTTTCGTGTTTGTTTCTTCTGATTTTGCATTTAAACAGTGAAATTTTAGGACTTTAAAGTAAAAGTGTGAATATATTGGGAACACACGCATGACATTTTCGTTCCTTTTTTAAATTGTAATTGCGATTGTCTGGTTCAGTTTTAGAAGAGAAACACGCCTTATTTGTGAAATATATATCAAATTTCTACCGTTGTCTGCTTTCCTGTAAAATAAACTTCTTTTTACTTTCGTTTTTTTCAAATCAGATCACAATTTGTGTTTTCAGTTACATTGTTCATAATTGAAAACTCTTCTGAATCACAATCTCTACTAATAATAAAGTAGAATGTGTGTCTCTGTTTGCGTGCGTGTTGGCCCTCTATAGTGCAGACCGCTGGGCCTAGAGCTACGAAATTTGGAACAAATAAACATAAGTGGAAATGTGCACCTCAGTGCCCTTTTTTGAAATTTTCATTAGAATTTTAATTAATTAAAAATTAAGCAAAATGTTGGCGTTTTTCCTAAATAACTTCCAAAAATATTACAGTACAAAAAATATTTTTACATCATCTGAAAGTACAAAAAATTACCTTTCCAAGGATATCAATTACATTTCTGTGAAATGTTTTCTTTAATCTTAATAAATATTTAAAAATATTTTAGGCATAATTTGCAACAATACTTTTCATTGTTGTAAGGATATTCAAACAATTTTCATTGTTTAAACAAATATTTATTTCCGTGTTTCTCTTCCATAGTTGAAAGATAATGAATTAACTTTCTTTTTTTATTTCATCAATGTTACTCTGAAATCCATAAGCAAATTCTTTTAAGATAGTTAGTATATTAGAAAATGCTTCCAGTATGTTGAAAGATGTTTCGATTCTTTTTATCAGTATGTTTTAATAGAATTAACTTGCTGTTGGACGTAAAATATGCCGCGCTACTTTAATATTGAAATGAAATGTGTATTTTGCGCGAGAAATAAGAAAGTGAAGTCGGAACCGACAAGGTGTAATTAGATGTGATATGACGCGGACAGCTACTTGACTCCATTAGGGACGTTTAAGTAGACAATGAACAAAACAGGTGCAAGGCCACTAATTCACAATGGGTTTAATGTCTTTCACAATATTATATTTCAAATGACTTTGTTAAGAGAATCATGAATATCAAATTATGTATAAGTGTTTCAATTGAAATTATATTCCCGGCAAACAAGCTGGTCGCCGACGGCGGCTAGTATGAAAAAATCACACGCTTATTCAAACTTTATGCTAATCTATATAATAGACATATTGTGTAAGAATCTTCCTTTTGTCACTGAAATTCGTAAGAATATGAAAATTCGCCAACCTCTCTGCCAAATTCCCTCTAGTTATTGATTTTCAATAATCTTCTGTTTTCAATACATCAATGGATATTAATTTCTGTGTTAAAGTAAGAAAGAAGTAATATTCACAAAAAAGATTATATTAAAAGTTATTTAACAGCAAATAAAACCAAGCAATAATTTTAGGCAATCAAATATAATTGCAGAAGAATTCCAATACATATCTATAACAAATTCGAAACAATTTATGATATTAATTAAATCAAGGTTTTTCAATTTCCACTAGTATTGCTGAAATATCACATTACACTCTCAAAAATTTCCGTAATTTCAGGGCCACTGCCAGTAATTTTTACGGTCACCAGCCACTTTTCCCTTTTTACGGGCATAACCCGTATATTGTTGTAGGATATTTTCCACTTTTAAGGTCAGATCCCGTTCTTTTATCACGGACGCTTTTCATTGGTCAATCAGGATGACGTACCAACCGTTGAGCGGGAAATATTAAGAGGTGAAGAAGACGACGCCATGACCGTATTTTTTTGGACAATCGAAGCGAGAACTCTGACTTGCTCAAGGAAATTGTGGATCAAGTATTTATTAATTAGAAGGTAAGAATAAGTACCCCCATTATTCTTTAGCTTTTTGTTGTTTCTTTAGTTTGTTGTTTTATTTTTAGTACTTCCTTATTTCAAACGTAACGTGCAGTGGACTGTTTAGTGTTTACCATTAGATGTTAGATTTCTGTTGTTCATATTAAAATGCCAAAATTGAAATATTACATAACAGAAGCGAAATAATTTGTTCAGCAATAGATAATTGCTTAACATATGTGTTAATTTCTCGCTAATGTTTTATTTGTTAAAATATTTTATGAGACAAATTTGCAAATTTCCGTAGCAAAAGTTTGCAAATTATATTCTGAAACCCTGTTATATTCTTTCTTTACAATAATTTCGATTATTAGCATTCTATAGTAATTCAATATTTCAGTAGTATATTCAATAATTCAGTATTCTCAGTATCTTCAATAATTCAGTATTCTCAGTATATTCAATAATTCAGTATTCTCAGTATATTCAATAATTCAGTATTCTCAGTATCTCCAATAATTCAGTATTCTCAGTATCTTCAATAATTCAGTATTCTCAGTATCTTCAATAATTCAGTATTCTCTGCAGCATATTCTCACACCAGTATTCTCAGTAGGTTCAATAATCAGCTCTCAGAGACCAATAATCAGTATTCTCAGTATCTTCAATAATTCAGTATTCTCAGTATCTTCAGTATTCTCAGTATATTCAATAATTCAGTATATTCAATAATTCAGTATATTCAATAATTCAGTATATTCAATAACTCAGTATATTGAATAACTCAGTATATTCAATAACTCAGTATATTCAATAACTCAGTATATTCAATAATTCAGTATATTCAATAATTCAGTATTCTCAGTATATTTAATAACTCGGTATTCTCGGTATTTCAATGCATTGGTGTGTGTACAAATTATAAAATTTTGAAACACTCGATGATTTTTACCTTGGGCTAATCAACCCTCATCGTTTGAATGAGTATATTTTATGCAGATTGTGATTCAACATTATGGAAGTGTGATTGATTGATCTATAGTAATAAAAAAATTAATTTCTGTTTTGAGTTTTGTGTGCTCTTCATGTACCTGCAGCAGTAGTTAAACTATTTTTCAGGAGATTTTTCTCAAATATGTTGAAAGCACTGTAAAAAACTGATTTTAATAATTCATCGGGTGAAATAGATCAATTGCTATAGAACAATCACACTTTCTATTCACACATTAAATTTTATTTATGCATACATACATTCTATATATCTGTGTGTGTTTCTGAGTATGTATATGCAAATATATAAGGTAGATGATCCAGTTTTGGCCACCTTAAAAAACGAGAAAATTTGAAATAGAAATTTCACAGTGGATGACTGTTTAAAGCATATTAAATCATACTTATACTATTCTTTAGCCAATTTTATTGGCTTTCTGCTAGTTATAAAAAATTTTCTGAAGAATATTTTAAATTTAGAGTTATGAATTTTTAAATAAATTAACCCAATTTGCACCAGTTTTGGCCACATTAATATTATATTTTTAACAGACATTTTAATGAATTTTAAGTAAAAATAAATCATTATGAAATATTTATTTTAGTACATTATTTTCTGTTATTTTAATTGTGATTTTTTTGATGAATTTATAAAGATATATAATAAAATTTACCTAAACTGATTTTAGCTGCAGATTTCAGTTTTAAAAAAAGAAACTGGAATGCAGAAAACAATAATTTAATTTGATTGATAAAATACAAACTATAATTTTAAGCTATATATACTCGCAAATTTTTTTGATACATTGCAAAAGCATAGATTTTTTAAAAAATCAAGAATTTGCATTATTATACTCGCTAACAATATCCACAAATATGTATTTTTATAATTTTTAATTGCAACATTAATCAAATTCATCAGAATCATTCTTAAAATTAGAGCAATCCATGCATATAAAAGAATATTCCTCATCACTCTAGTCGGGTTCCTCAAGTTGAAATTTTCTAACATAAATGTGAGGTAAATGTTCAAAATGGAGATGTTTTTGACATTCCATTTTGAATGGCCTTAACTGCATTACCAACTTTAGATGGCGAGTAGCAAATTTTTTTTATGGAAATGTTACCTGCCTTCTTATTTTTAATTGGAGTCATTACTATGTAAAATGAAAACAAACACAACTAAATGAGTTATTTTTATTTTAGAAACAAAACTAAATCAGTTACTTTTATTTTAGAAACAAAACTAAATAAGTTATTTTTCATTTTAGAAACAACACTAAATCAGTTGCTTTTATTTTAGGAACAAAACTAAATTAGTTGATTTTATTTCATCCAGATATTCTTAAATTTATGTAATGGCTAAAAACACAATAATAAAGTTATGTGGCCAGAACTGGAATATGTAATGTTCCACATTTGGCCACCACCCATTTAATCTTGAAAAAAATAATTAATTTTGATATGAAATCAGAATAAAAAGAAAGTTTACCTCATAAATCGCAAGGGTAATAAGTTTTAGATTAATCATTTTATTCTGAGAGCTTGATGATGAAAAACTTCAAATACTTGTTCCTTAACAAAAACCGTAACAGTTGCGAGTATGCAATACATGATCATGCATTTAATTTTTTTAGAAGTCGCATGTGTGAGAAAAATAAACCAATCAGATTGAAAATAGTAAAATAAGGATTGTTTGAAGTATTGGAATGCTTCTTATTAGTTAATTTGAAATTACTGGTTAATTATTGGAAAACATATATCCAACGTGGCCAAAACTGGAGCATCTACCCTATGTGTATGTATATGCAAATATGTATGTATGTATAGGGTTCCCAGTGGCAACTATTAGTTACTAAAATTGGGCCTGGGTGGCTATAGAGACTATTTTCGTGTAAAAATGGCCTACAGCTGTTACTGTCTAATAAGAAAACATGAATTCCGTAATAAACCATTTTCAGTTGGTCAGACACGAACAAAAGAAAGATATGACTGGAGTTGTGTCAACATTTTAGGTAATTAGTCATTTGAAGGAATTAAGTTTCCATTGCTATTCAATGAGTTGGCATATTTTCATGTTTGTGAGCCTGGATTGCCACCTTGCCTTGGCCACGACCTTTCTGAAGGAATCGTTTCATATGATTTGGCATTATTTGTGAAATATTTTATTCAAGAAAAAAATGGTTATCTTACAAAAAAATTAAATTTTATAATTTTGAAGTTTTCTTATTTGGGAAATGAGTCGAGAAATAAGCCCAATGAAATAAAGGCAAATAAAAATAAAATAACTGTCCATCCATGCAGCCCAAGATAAACCTGGAGTTTAGGGTGTGTACTATTTTCTCGTCAATTTTCTTTGGAACATATTTATTTGACGTTTCCAAACGCTGTTTAGGATGCACAGTAAGTTATTTTTCGATCTCCTGTGTATTCGATGCCTACGGCATCTCAAAACGAGACATTGGGCATGCAAGTGTGCACCAGGCAATTTTTTTTAATTTAAAAAAAAACATCAGCGGCTTCACTTTCAGCAAAGTGGGCCCCTCGTAGCTTCGCTTTTTCATTGAGAAACGAAACACATGGGGAAAGCACGATGTCTGAAGACAATGAAACGTAGCAAGGGAACTGTTTCCAGAAAAAACACTCCTTGTTAGATATTTGGAAGCTATAATTAGCAACACGGAGAAAGAGAATCGATAAATTAAATGAACGAAAATCTTCAGAAGAAAAGCAAACGGTTATTGAAAAATATCGTTTGGTAAATGAAGTATTATTCAAATTTGTACGTCGACCAATAGAAATGAGGTGAAATTAAGGGCATGCGCCGTAGACCTGTAAACAAATCACTGTCGGCGCATGCTCAAACGACGTCGAAAAAAATTTCAACTCGCATCCAAAACAAATGTTCTGGCACACTCTTCTCTTGGCGACAAACAACTGGCGAGCTTACAGGAAACGAAGTGAGTACACACTCTAAACTCCAAGTTAACCATTTTTATTATAATGTACTAAACAAACAGCTCCAGATCAGCACACATCTACATGCTCAGCTAACCGAAATGAGCTCAAACATATGTTTACTTTATATTTTTGAGAAGCTCCTGTCAACTATTGCATTATCTTCGGATGTACACTTGCATGCAAAATTTCAGCTCAGTCGGTTGATGGGATGTTGGGGGAAATCTTATGCAATATTCAAATATTAGTTAGCTTATCATTTAATGATTTGTTTTATGATGTGAAGTAATTTGTTGTTCTAAAAACAGTTTTCTATGACTTTTCAGCATGGAAAGCATAGAAGACATTGGACATCCAACCAAGAAAACTAATTGATGCCTGGAAACAATTAGGTATGTGTATTTATAAAAAAAATTATAATATAAACTAAATTTGTTTTAAATATATTAAAGCTATAAATTTCAAAGTAATTTATTTTTTTATGTTTAAACATTACATTGTATTCTAAAATATATTTTATTATTAAAATAGCCTTTTTTACATGAGGTGAAAAAAAATTAACTTTTTTGGGTAGGTAATAGGCTTAATAATTCTTGTCAGTTTTTATGTTTATGGAATTTTTGAAACATGTTTGTACCAGTCATAGCTTTACATTAAACAGATAGCTAATAGTAAATTTACTTTTTGACGTCATTACCATATAACCTATGTCTTTTTCTAAAAACATTTTTTCCCCCCGGTACACAGTGGAATCTCCCTATAACGAAATTGTTTGGTTCCAGTTGAAAAATTCGCTATAGAGAAAATTTCGTTATACGGAGATTAGAGATTTTTGCAGTTATTTAAATAAATGTTATAAACCTTTTAGTATATGCGATAAGTTCAAAAATATTTAATTATGACTTTTAATTAAAAATGAAGTAATATTTATTATAAATTTGTTAAAATTATATTAATTTTTATTGTGTAAATAAAATGCTGAAAAGTGAAGTCAATTCACCAATTGGAGAATAATATGTACTAGTATGGATAAACATAAAATGCGTATGGTCACATCCATTTGCTGTTTCTGCCCCCACTCCACTCCGATTCTTGGAATCTTGACCCGTAGAAATGTTGCTCCCTCTGTAGAAATCCAGGTCCCCACAACTGCATTACCCTTCACATAGCACTCTATTTTTATGTGTTATCGCTGGAATGAACAATGCGAGTGGTTCCAGAAACAGGCACATGTGAGCGATTTGTTTGCACAGAAATTAGCAACTTTCTTCAAAAATCGAAAAGATAAAGGTCTGGAAAAATTCGTTACAGGGAGACAACCACTTTGTTATATGGAGAATATTTTGAATGTTATTTAACATTACAATTAAAAAATTCGTTATAGGGAGAAATTCGCTATAGAGAGACTTGGTTGTAGGGAGACTCTACTGTACTTTAGTTTCCTGTGTCTAAAAAAAAAGTATTTGGTGCCTTTGAAACAGCATTTATATATATATAAAAAAAAGGGGTTGGGTGCTATAGTGTTCGATTGTAGTAACATTTCTTTTTCAATGAACTTAAATTAAACTTGTTAAACTTTGAAAATAGCAAAATCACTGAAGAATTTTTCTTTGTCCAATTTGTAGTTTATGGGTGTTTTCTAAGGTTGAATCATGATAAAGGATCCAAAGCTTCCAAAAATAAGAAAAAAAGGTGTGCCATGAATGAAATTATAATATATAATGAAAATATTAAGTCTCTTGATTCTGTTAATTGTACCTAACTTATTGTATTGTAATCATGGTTTGTGATTTTTTTTTTATTTAAATCTGATGTTTTTGATTTTTTAAGTTAACAAAATTTTAACATGTTCATCCACTCGGCTCTTCAATTATGTCTCATTTTTTATTTTATCCTTTCAGGAAACCCTCAGCAGCTGGATCCTGTCTGCACCGTCTTCGTAGAGAAAGTACCTCTGGAACCCACGATACCATTGAATGATGCCCTGCATACCTGGTTTTCATCATTTTGCAAAATTTTCCTCCATTTCGAGAAATTTTTAAAAAATAATCTGTGTTTTGCCATCGAAATGTTATTTTGTTTTTAAATTAGTTGCATCCAGCGTTCTAATAACACTATTATTTTCAGCTTATAACTAGAACGGTTCTGTCGGATTTAAAACAAGAATGATTAAAATATCATTTCCCATTGGATTAACTTTTCTAATTGTCACGAAAAAATAAGTGGGAAAATCAATGTGTATCTTTTGTTTTCAAAACTTTTTCATGTCATTGTGGGTGGTTTTTTTCATTTTGTTGAAGTCCTGATTCCATAGGCAATGCCATACGCGTACTGCTAGTATGTATATTTTTACAACTTGTTGTCTATGTGTATAAATGTCTGTATAAATGTCTGTATATATGTTTTTGTAAGTCATATTTTTAATAAATTGTTTTTTATTCAATTGAATTGTTCTACCTGTTATTTGAACATAATTTCACTTAGTGATTTAAGATTACATTTCATAATTTAATGTTTAATTTATCTGTTGTATACAATTGTAATTCGTATATCTGTTCACTGTTTATGTTTGTAATTCATTATATACTGGAGAAAGAGTGGGGCATCATACCTCTTCATTCTATCACATTGCAGTGTGAATAAGATTTAGGAATTCATATATCAACTGTGCTATACAATTGTGCATACCTGAGCATTTTTAAACATGTGGGCTGAACAGTAAGAACTGGTTGAGGTTAACTATGTTAAATTTAACATGTTGTGCTTTCCATTAATGGAAAAGTATATTTAACCGAAAAGAAAAACACAATTTAAAGTCAAATTTTGTTTCTTAGGCTAGTGGTACAAAAACAGTTTAGCCTTGGGGAAAAGAAGTAGTTGGTCATTAACTTATATAATGCCTATTACACAGTTATACATTGACTTATTGATTATACATTATACATTACATTGATTGATTTTCTTTATGACTTATAAAGTAACTACCTGTATACTAAAAGTTTAGTGTTTTCTAATACCTCTACATTATTACACATATTGAAATGATGTACTAAATATTTCATAAAATGTATTCAAGTTTTTAAGATATTTTGTCTTTGGCTTCTGTCTTTCGAGTATAATTAATTTCTGATTATATGTATACTGGTTTTAAAGAAACCTCTACAGTACTTCCATAATGGGCTCTTCTTAATACAATCAGCTCCTAACATGAGCAGGGGTCAGGAACCAATTTCCACTTTTTTGAGGGGTGCTAACTTCCAAATTAATGAGCATTTTTGTACGAGCAAATTTCAAAATTTGGATTTATGGTCAGAAATTGAGGGGCAGTTTTAGGTGGTCAACATTCAAATTTATGGTCATTTTTATGTGGTCATGAACCAAAATTCTAGATCATAATCAGAAGTTAGAGGTACTTCTATTAGGTCAACTTTTAAAAATTGTGAGCATTATCCAGAACATAACGAGTAATTTTATTCAGAAAACTTTCAGGTTTAAAAGGAGCTATTCGCAAAGTAACGAATACTTTTATACGAACAACTTCCAAAATTGTAAGCAGTTGCCAGAAAATGGCAGCCACTTTTATACGGTTAAGCTTCCAAAATTGTGGGCAGCGACCATGAAATCACGGGCACTTTTATACGGTGAGCTTCCAAAATTACGGGCACTGGCCAGGAAGTAACGGGAACTTTTATACGGTCAACTTCCAAATTTACGGTCAGTGGCCAGGAAATTACGGCCATAGGTTTACGGCCACATTCATAAAATCACGGTCAGAATGTTTTACGGGCAAAATGTATTTTAACGGGCAGTGGACGGACCCTGGGCTGCCGGTCACTGCCCGTAATTTTGCGATGAAATTTTTTACAGTGTAAACAGACACTCAAAATTTATTATATGTTTAATAAAAAATATTCTGTTGTTATAAAATAGTCTTTTTTCTAGCTAAACTTAATGTATTCTACCTAAAATTGTAACACTGTTCGCGGATTTTAAATAAAAAACAACTGGATTTCAAAACAAATTGGCTTGGAAAATTTAGAGAAGCTCTCTTGAGACAGGAAATTTCAGTACAAATAAATTGAATCAAATTATTTCACTTTCATATTAAATTTATTATAAAATTCACAATGGTATTCTAATGCGGACAGGAATTAAATGAAAATCAATTTTCTAAAACCTGTGGGGAGTAAACTAAATCATTAATTTCAGCATTACAAGCCTAAAAGCCTAAAATTAAACAAAACCTCTTTAGGCATCGATAATAATCGAATTAAGTCTGTTTTGGGATACAAATTTATTAAAATCTACTCTTTTAATGTTTTCGTAAACAAATATTTTATCACGAGGTTTCAGTAAGATTTCAACCAGCCAACCTGCTTTAAAATCGAAAGATTAAGTTAATTGTTCTTCTCAACTACGAATAAAACGATAGGCAGTTTATTAAAACGACTTCCAGGGAACAATGATATTGAGATAAGAGTATTATCATAACTATTATTCCTTTTGATTGAGGTTAGAAATTTAACAAATGCTACTTTCTAGTAATTTATTATTTAGTAAAGACTTCTAGGGAATGCTTTACACATTAATAACAATACATTGGTGCAAAAATCGTCTGGTGGATGTGGGTGAATGCAGTACATCAAGCAGGACAATAAAAAAAATTAATGACTCTTTATTTTATTGATCTTCCAGAAAATAAATACGTAGCATAGGTTACAAAACTAAGCAGCACTTTTATAAATAAGTAACTCAAACAGGCAGCAGATCATTAATAAATAACAATCAAAGCACTCTCAATAGCGCTCAATGTCTAACTGTTCACCAGCTGCCATTGCTGACCAAACTCCAACTGACGGATAGTAACTTGGTACTTATACTTTCTGTGACAGGATGTGGCGTCACATAGAAGTCTCTCGAATGTTCACCTTATTTCTGCACCTAGTAGAGAGAGAATCATATTTCTGGAAATTTCTATAAGCTTCGCTTTGTTGCCAAAGTCGCCAAAATGGTCGCCAAGTTTATTGCCAAGGTTGGGATTCAATGGCTTGGCTTACCTCTGTAAAACTTCCTTTCTTGCAATAAGATTAGCATGTCAGGAAAACAACTTCACAGCTTTTCATCAGTATTAAGCTGCTAAAGTTTTTGTTGAAGGAGCTGGTATTCATTTATTAAAATTGCAAAACTAGAGCGGAATCAAATTTTGAAAATATGCTAAATGTAAATTGTGTAGTCTTAAAAAATATCAACATACATTTATCTCTAATAGGCAGAAAGTAACAGATTTTATAGATTTCTCTTTTCACAGCGCAATTATCTTAAAACTTATTTGTTACTACAGATATATTTTTTTTCTTTCAAATATAATGTACGATTTTATGAAATTCGTTTTTATATTTAATAATTTTGTTTATAGGAACAAAATTATCGCTTTTCCTTCTTTTTAACTTAATTTTCGTTCCACTTTGAGTATTCTTTTACATTATGTGGGAGATGAATCACTTCTCGCATGAATTTTGCAGTCTCACAGGCTGAAGTAGAACTATACCGTCACATTCAGAATGAACTAAAATGAATAACTAATGTGAAAGGGATCTGAGAAAGCAATGAATAGCGAATTATTGGGAAAAATAGGTAAATAAAAAGTTTCGATACTTTTTCCTGAATTAAATAATGCGTTTCAAACAGTCTAAATAGAAGAATTACTAAGACTTTTCTAAAAGTAAGAATGTGCTCAGCAAATCAGTTTTCATTTTAGTACACACTCCATGCATTACAGCAAGAAAATAAGTGCTGGATAAAAATCTGTTTTAATTTCTTTCATTCGGTATAAAATTTCTTTAAATATGTAAATGAAAAATCATTAAAGAATCACAAAATTATATTTAAGAATAAAATGACTAATAATTAAACAAATTTTATTCGTGCCAATATCGCAAGCTTTAGGTACACATTTGTCTTCCCTGTTGTGTTGAAAGGAAGATGATCTTCTGTCATTGATATGTACGTATGTTGATAACGATTTTTTAAATGCTATTCAATAATCAAATGTATTAAAATATTTACTTAGAAATCTTTGTTATTTTCAAAAAGGGTATATCAGCATCATTATATCAATGTGTCCCTTACAGAAAAGTGCACAGCAGTAGCTTAAGAAACGTTTCCCTCCCCTTCCAAGTTTGATTAATAACAGGATTTTGTTAGTTTAAAGGTTATTTTTTATATTTTAAGGTGTACATATAATCTAAATATGTTTATTCTATGGATTTATTTCATATTTAATTGCATATAAAATTGCATTTAAAAGGAAAGAGAAACGCGTAATAAAATTTTTAAATGATAACATTTCTGTAAATGTATTTTCAATCGGATTCCCTAATCTAATAAAAAATGTATTTCCCTTTCATATGTTTATTTTCATATTTTGATCCTTGTGTTATTGGTCGAAAATTAAAAATAATATAAATGATTTTAGTTCAATAAAATTGGTTTAAATAAATAATACTTTCATATTGCTGAATTTTTTGTTTAACTTTAATTTAATCTCTTTTCTGACTCCTTAAGAACAAAATCAACTCCTCCTAAAACCTTTTCACTCCTGCATTAATAATGTTCTAAGTATATCTATTATATTATAATTAGCAAGATTTTTCAACAAAGAATACAAAAATTATCGAATGTCTTCTTGCATCAGGCAAATAAATTGACGAAAAAGAGTTAATTACAATTTCAAAATAGAGAAAAAGATAGTAATCACATGTTTCAGGAAGCATATAATTTTGTGTGCATAAAACTCTCAAACCTGCTAACCAAATCTTCTTTCATTTCACGGATAAGAAATTTGGTACACAAAAAATTATTTTCCTTCGTTATATTAAACTGAAATATAAAATTTTAATTAAAAATGCAGCTAAATGTAATTCATAAAACCAATTCCATTAAATTTTTTTTAAATTATATTTTTCTTACATTATGCATTTATTATTCTAATATTTTGCCAATGCTTTTGTTTAAAAGATATTAATTAAAATTAATAATATGTTTTATGCCAAATCAAAGCATATATTGATTTTAATTACTCTCTTTTATTGAAATCAATAGCAAACATCCTTCGCTATACAGGACACCCACTAAAGTCATTTACACCCACCCTTAATTTCAAAACAACTGCAGCTATCTTAATATAAATAAAAGTCATTGAGACTATGTATGTGGCTATGTCCAACATCTCCTCCTAAACCATCGGACTGTTTTTAACCAAATTTTGCATACTTATTATTTAAGACAAGGTGGAGACACTTATGAACTTTTCAAAGTCATAAAATTGATTAAACAGTCAGTTAATTAGAAATTGACCGAAACCTTTTTTCCGCAGTGATTTTGGAGCAAATTGTTTCACAAAAAATATTTTTATACCATCTTAAAATTAATTTTTTTTTACCTCCCCAATGATACCAATTTCAGTTTTGTGCAGCTTTTCTTCAATTTTTATTAATTTTTTCAAAATTTATTTAATTAAATGATGGAATTGATACAGACGATTTTGAATGAAATTTATAGATTCTCCGTTACTAGGCAAAGGTGAGACTTTGAACTAATCTGCCTTTTTTCCAATATTTCTGTTTATTTTGTAAATATTTATTTATCTATTTATCATTTAGAATTTTCTAATTTTTACTAAGCTGAGTAAATGTCCTCACTGATGAATAATCGGTTTTTTTTATTATAAATTATAATTTCCATTTTTACAAATAATATTCAGAAATATAATTCTTCATTGTTACTTTAGGGCTTGTTTGCTTATAGAAATCTTTCAGAATAAATCCATACCCTCATAAGAAACAAAAATGGCGATATGGGGCAAGATGGGCCATTTAGCATGGGGCACGTTAGCCCGCATAGAAATATCTCTGAATATGCGGGATGGAATTGTACCAGATTTATTTTGCAGGATACTTGTTATAAAAACCATGCTGACTCAATTCTGATTATAATTACACAATACTATTTGACGATAACCATAAAAGGTGTATATCAGTTTCCATTGAATACAAATGTATAGAATTTGTATATAATACACATAATGTGGATAATAACACACAACTACGTTACTTAAATTAATAAAGTATAATAATATAGAAGAATGTTTTGCGATAGTCGCTACATGTCAGTAGTGGTTCAACTTACCCCGCAGTCGGGGCCAAGCGACTTGGTGTCAGTTTGAGGTCTTAAATTAATCTGTTAGTTCATATATTCAAATTTTACTATGGAGAATTTTTTATGAAGGCTGACTAATAGTGTCAATTTAAAATTTTTTTAAAATTTTGAATTCCATTTTTTTAAAAATTCTTAGAAGAAAAAACGGCCCAACTAGCCCCGTTCTACCCTATTTTGAATGGTTTATTTTTGGAACAACGTAACATTCTTCGTTATGCAACTGAATTCCTTCCATTCTGTATGAATTAAAACGGAGTTTCAGTTAAGTTTAGTTACATTAACTTCCCATTTTGAAGCAACACGAGAGTTATTTTGGGACAAACCTTGCAATTTTGAACCGCCGTCAGATGGCGAGGACGACACCTGGGCTGGCACCCCCTCTCCAAACTTCCGCACGACACCGACCGGAGGACGTTTGAATCCCGACGCTTGATTTAACATGCAATAGGACAACATACATGGCCGATCTTCAATGGAATCGGGTATTGAACCTTGAACCCCGAAGCCGAGACCTTACCACTAGACAGCCGCGGCCTTGAATTAAAACGGATGTGTCGCAAAACTTTGCTTGGGATTTCATAAAAATTCAATCTCGCGAATTAATTTATTGCTGAGAATAGATCGATTAAGGGTGTTTGAATTAACTATTCTTTTCAGTTATACTTAAGCTATTTTGCGACGGATATTACAATTCTGCAGTCAGGAAACGAGAGCGGCACAAACGCCACCCCTTAATCCCTCGGATTAGAAGCCGAGACCCTTCCAGCAAGCCAACGCAGTCTCTAATCGAATTTAAATGTAAATCAAATTCACTTTGTGTAAAGATTACTGAAGTTTGGAAATTAGAGTTCCTTCAAGTTCCGTTAAATTATTTATAGTCTTTGTGAAATTAAATTTAAGAAATATTTAATATTTCATTATACCTAAATTTCAGATTTTAAGTCGATGAAATAGAGAAGAGAATTTGAAGACATCAGAAATTTTGGACTTTTCAAATTCTCAAGTACATTTTAGGGTGAGGGGGGTGATGTATCTTTCATATTATAAACCATTGAACGCTCAATGAATGAGGCATATTTAATAAAGAAGACGTTATATATGAATTGAAATTGAATTAAGTAATGTACGTGTTTATAGTGATATTTTAACCAAAAGCAAAGGTAATAAAATATTAGTTTACTGAAAGATTTCACACAACCTGTCTGCTAATACCAAATTTAAACAGAGCAAATTGAGTCTCCATTAATGCTTATATTCTTAACGCGCATTGTGTCCTGTAACGACGAATACATTGATTAAAATTGTGAAATAATATCAAAGATATTGGTATGAAAATGCAATTACTTTTAAAAATGAACTTTTAAGTTTTTTTTAATATAATGAATAAAATAGCAGATAAAACCCAATAATATGAAACCTGCCTTCAGAGCTTTCTGTTAAACCATTGAGAAATTTAGTTACATAGTTTAACCCAGGAGGACGTGCATAGGCCCTGTCAGGCCCGGATGCTGCAAGAATTTGGTACAAAAAATCAACTTCTCGGTGCAAAATTTACAGATTCACAGTAGCTGCATTCACGGTAGTTGCCCGCTGTCGACTTTTATTTCAAGAATTTCCTCCCATTTCTTATTTCAGAAAACATATGTTTAGGTCTCGGAAGTCCGATGCGCTCGCTCGCGTTTCCATGTAGAATTGCAGTGGACAACAGCTAAATCGCTAAAATGTACCGCTATTTCAGAAATAAATATGAAATGGAAAGATTGGAAAAGTTTAACTGATGTATCAAATAATAAAAAGTCGATTAATGAAGAAAATAAGATATTGTTTGTTGATGAATAGATAGTGATCTAAGTCGAATTCTAAGAACACAATGAATCGGATATTTTTGAATCCACAACGTATTTAGAAGGACCTGGGATTAACAAATGCTGCAAGAAATAGAAAATGGTTAGAAAGTTGGAATTATCAAATGGTGCAAAAAAGAACCATGCAATATTATAAGAACTTTCATGCGCAATCTCGCCATAAAACTGCTCGGAAATATTGGTGAAGCAGAAGTTGTAACATCGGCTCAAAATCCTTGGGCATACTTATCAATAATATAATAATATCAATTACTGTGGGGAGTATCAATATTTATATCCAGGCGATTGCAGGTAATTTTTAATGGGAAGCAGCGCACTTCTAAATACCTCGGAAGCATAAGCATTCATCAGTCTTCTTTATTTTAATGTACTAATCAAAAGAGATTTATCTGCAAATTATATTTTTAAATTTTATACAGTGTATATTATTGCAAAAATGTTTTTATTTAAATAAATGTAATTTCCTGCGCGTTTTATTTAAAAAACAGGACCCCAGGCCTACGAAGCCCGACGCGGGTACTCGAATCAGTGCAAGGAACGCGCGCCCTCGCCGGTTAAATCATATTCCAAACTAGATTTACATCGTACAATTCACATGAATATCCGATTAATCCATTTTTAATCTAAACTAAATTGCTTCTGCTTAACTGTGATTATAACATCACCGCTTTGGAATAACTATGGAGAGTAAATATGATTTCAAAACACTCTAAGCAACAGTTTAGTGCATTGTACGAAATTCGCCATTCAGGTTGTAATAGTGAGCTTCATATTCGCTATCGGAGCTCACTCAAAGCTCTAAATTTCTCTCCAAGTAGAGTGTATGCAGATATATCAAAGAACGGGCATATCTGGGGGATTATTTCACAGCTCACATAACGGTTGGGTAATTACGATATAGAGAAAAGCTCGAATTCACTTCTCTTGAATTCCAGAGTCCGGCAAATTCAATGCCTCCATCACTCTCCACTATTATCTCCTCTGCTACTAAATAACATACCATTCACATGCAATTCCCAGTAAAGATGGTCTATATAGTGGAGTAAAATTTCATCATGCGTGGCAGTTGCATCGGCTCAATTTTGGCAGCTGATTTTAAACACAGCTGCAGAAAATTTAACACCTCATTTCTAAAATAAATTGCATGACTGTTATATTAATTTCCGAGTCTATAGTGCCATTGAATGCTTTTCATCGTAATATGTGTAATTAGTTTCCATCTGTAATAATGTAGTTGCTCTTGTCCATGAGAGCATCTTTGAAGTTCATTATAGGGAGGAGGAGTTGCTAGTACTTCGTGAGCGCTACAATAAATAGTTATTACTGTTAAGATACCATTTGAGTTTCCCGATTAAATATATAGAGGATGGTTACTTTTTCACTATGTAGCATTCACTACTTTTCTGTTCTTTTTATTATCTCTATTTATTTGTTTTAAATTTCATTAGCTGTAAGTTAATCTCGATCCTCATTATAATCTCTCTTATTGTTTCAAAATCAGACCGAATCAGTCAAATCAAATTAAATCTTAAGATTAATCTTAGAACTTTTTAAAATTTTTCATTTTAATAGAGACAAAATTAAAATCAGTAATGTTTTTATATTCTGTATATAAACCATACATTGCGTATTTTTATTATTTTTTTATATACAGAAGTTCGAATCAATAAGAAGTATAAGGAATACTATTACTATTTAATGTTAAAATAATCACCGCTTCAAATAAGTTTCATTACTTAAAGATTTTAATTCTTCAAACTGAAAACATAGTAAATAACTTATCTGAATCATTTAATACATTTTCCAAATTAAATTGAAAAAGACTGTTGTAATAGTGATGCAAATATGAATTACTGCTTAGCGCATAGATTTGTTCAATAATATTTATGTCTTGTTCTAAAGCAACAGGAGGGCTATTTTAGATGGACATAGTGATAATGAACCACAGTCATATTACGAGGATAACACCTGAATTTTAATGATTCATTAAGATAGAATATGCCATTCAATTTTAAACCATGCTTAGTTTTTAAGAATACGTTGTTATTTCAAACATACCTTTAAAATTAGATAACACATTTAGCATTTTATAGTTGGGAACAAGTAATTTATTTGTTGAAAACGCAGCTTTTCTGATTATTACGAATAAACTCAATACGCTATGAAAAATAAAAATAATAGAACTCAAATGTTCTTAGAATTTACAACTAACTACATAAACAAATTTATTTTGATTCCCCCTGATAAGAATATCGAAAGTTATTTTTTAAATTACGCTTTGCTATCAAAAAAGCCTGCAAATATCAAAAATTTATGTAACATGCTGTGGAATGAATTAACAGTCTTCAGAATGATAAGGGTTTCATTTACAGTCGTGCTATGACTATATTCGGATATTTGAAGAATTATTCTTAATTGTCATTCGAACTTTAAATATCAATCATTTTTCAAAATGGATTTTTTGTGTTTAAATTAATTTTTGAAACCAACAAAAATTGAAAGAAAAGTTAAGGATAAAAATATATCTTAATTGACCGTGAAAAATCCTAAAGGTTATTTTCTAGAACTCCACTTTACCATCAGAAGCCTGCAAAGAATCAAAACATTTTGTGACATGCTGTGGAATGACTTAAACATTATTCAGAATGATAAGAGTTTTATTTGCAAGTCTTGCTGAGACTGTATTCAGATATTTAGAGATTTGTTCTTAGTTGTCATTTGAACAAAATTGATCCATTTTTCAAAATCGATCCTCTTTTCTGGAAATTAATTTTTGAAACAGAGCTTGAATACAAAAAAAAAAGTAGAATAGACTTAGTTTACATTAAAAAATAAAAATAATAAATTTAAAAATAATGCATTCTTCAATTTATAAATAATGCAAAGTATATTGACATTTTTAAAATAAAATTATACCTTTTATTTCATCTGGTTATCGCAAAGGAGAAAAAGAGGCCATCTTATAATTTCTTTTATTTATCATATCATTTTTTCTGAATGAAGTCATAGATTCGCGACATTGGTCTGAGAATTCTTTTCTGGCAAGCTTCTTTCTTCCGTTCATGAAATGCATATGCAAGATTATGAATGTTCACAATTTCGAAATCTAGTGGTCGCAGTTATTTCAATTTTTCTTCCTATTTTTCCTAAATAAGAATGGAACACTATTTCACTTTCTTCCTGCTACGAAAGTAAGGATTAATAAGAGAAATGTGACCTTCGTTAAAATGGATTTCCTAGTTTTTTTTCGTACGCAAAAGAAGTTTGAAGATATTCCGGAATAAATAACGAAAGCTTAAAAGTTAAATAAAATCCAGAAAATGGAAAGGAGAAAGATGTTCTAATCTTTTCACCATTTTTATGTTTAAAACTTTTAAAAAATTCAAAATTAAATTTTACTTCTAGTATAAAAGAATAAAGATTTAATGCAGGAATTTTCAATATATTACAAAATGGGAAGTACGTTCATAAAGAAAGACAGATAACTTTTTAAATAAAAATGAAAAGATCTTGAATATTTCTAATGTTGTGTTTCTTATGGAATTTTAATTAAGGATTTGTAAAACACACACATTGAAGCTGCGAAGGAAGTCTATAATTTATAAAGCTAAATATATAGCAGTCAAATACTGGAAAATATCTTAAAATAATTATTATATCATCCTATCTTCAGCAGATTTACAACAGAACGGATTTGAATTTTAGAAATAAATTTTTATATTTACATTAAAAAAAAAATAAAGAAAGTCGTTACATTACTTTTGAAATCGTTCTTTTCATTCATATCATATGAATAAAATTTTGTTAACCCTTAGTAGGAGTTTGTACCCTGGTGTGCGAAGTACGCTAATAATTATTTTTTGCTGTGAACTTTCGACTGCTCTTTCCTGAGCCCTCTTACCTCCCCCCAATCTAATAGGAACATTCCCCGAGCGTAATGAGTCTAACCAATTCGTTCAGATCGAGTTCCATCTTCCATTCTACTCATTTTTTGTGCTCGCGTCCACGCCATCGAACTTGGCACGTGTTCATTCCAATAGTCCAGTCAACAAAGGCCAAAAATTGACGAATAGAAAAAAACGGTGTAACTTTGAAATTTGGCATAGTTGTTGGCGATAGTGTCCTAAACGACATACTAAAAGTCCCCGCCGGTGTGGGGTGCGCGGGGGTACAGGGGATTTAAAGGGGACGTTTTCAGTTTTTCTTAAATATCTCGAAAACTATGGGTTCTATCAAAAACAACTCAATTAAAAAAAACAAAAAAATTAAAAAAAATTAAACTAGATAAAATTTCCTACAAAAAAGTCCTACTTTGTTTCCACGGCATTAATAGTTTAGAAGATACAGGGGATTTTTTAAAAAGTTAATATTTCTGAATTTCCTTATTATAATGGTAAAATCGATTGAAAGTGCTGAATCAACAACCCTCCACCATCGGTGAATTTAGTATGCCGTTGAGGGCACTCTCCCCAACAACTGTGCAGAATTCCGAATTTCTAAACTACATTTTTTTAAAAAATTTGCAAATCGTTTTGTGGTCTACGAGTAGAAGAAAACTTGGGAAAGGGAACGAATGTGAGGGGAGGAAGGAAGCATAAATGTTCATCAAATGGGTTTGTTACCTTCCGCTCTGACACATGCAATACTGCCCTTGTATAATTATTACATAGGTATAAGGTTATTATGAGGGTTGTTGATTTAGCACTTTTAATAATCGATTTTACAATTACAATAAGGAATTGTAGAAATATTAACTTTAAAATCGCCTATATCTTCTAAACTATTAATGCTACAGAAACAAATTAGGACTTCTTTTTGTAGGAAATTTTATGTAGATTAATTTTGTAATTGTGTGGTTTTTTTTTAATGAAACTCATAGTTTTCGAGATATTTAAGAACAACTGAAAACGCCATCCTTTATCCCTTTAAGACCGGACATATTTTCATCCTTAAATTTAATTTTTTTAGTTTACAGGTACCCTTGGATCCTACTGGTACTGTAAAAAATAATTTTAAAAATTTAGCATGTCCCTCACACTCAGGAGCGCACCCGTACAATCGTGTGGGTTAGGCTTTCTCTGTGTCAACGTGAACCCGTACAATCGTGCGGGGTTGGTTTTTTCTTTGTCAAAGTGAACCCGTACGATCATGACAGTTAGGCATTATCTATGTAAGCTTCAACTAATTTATTTTTTCATGGTTTAGTTTTCATTCAATATTAATTACACAAAGAAAAAAACAATTAAGCATCGTAATAAACAATTTATAATTTATAAAAAAATATATATTTGTAAATAAGGAAATTACAATTTATTACAATTATGACTAATTTTTTTAAATGAAAATATTTGAAACAAATCTTAATTTTTGATAAACATAAATATACCTCACATTTCTGACACCGAGTTTTAGAGGTGCTTTCTTCTGAAATAAGGGATACTCCTGTATTTTTAGAAGGCAAATTAAACTTCACTGATCATGCAATATCTGGTTGTTCGCTTTTCATTCTTTCTTGCACAATAGAAATTGCAGCGCCTTCACGAGATGTCGGATGGTCCCCTTAAATCCCCTGCTTCTTTGGAAAATCTCCCTGTATTTCCTCCGACAATGTCCGACAATTTTGTGCAAAGTCCTTTCCTATACTATTCAAGGAAGGACCACCCATCATTTCCCACTATCATTAGGACTGGCGATATTTTCATATGTACATACGTGATCGCTGATCCTAGCATCAGTTTTGACGGCTTTTGTACCTACTTTCTTTGTCTGAACTCAATAATTACAAACACATGTACTGACACCAAATTCTTCTTGCTTCCCCAATAGTAAACTAAGGAGGATCATAGGATTTCAATGATAGAGGGAAATCTAAGTGTGGAACTTTCTGTGAGTAGTCTCCTTTGTTACGAAGCTTTCAAAGAGATCCTTCAAAATACTTTGAAAGAGTTTGTCACATTTGAGTGCTGATATGATAGAAACGACAATGTGGTTTGCGGAAGTTTTTCGAGGAATACTTAAGACTGTTGGAAGCAGTGCGACAAAATTCGTGGAAAGTTCTCTTGGAAAAAAAGCTAAAAGCAGAAAAAAACTGTTTATATGTAAAATATTTCATTTTTCGGTGAAAGGAAATCAACCATGTATTTTTTAAGTTAATATTTTTTTTCTTAATATAGTACCTATTTCAAGTCTTAAGGCCGTTACTTAGTGATACAGTCGAAGGAAAACATCGAGGTGTGCATCGGATCACGCGAGAAGACACTACAGAAAGGAAGTCGATTTTCTGACTGTGAGCTGAAATAGAGCCTAACTCGCACGATCGTGCGGGTAAACAAACATTACGCCTGAAGAGTAATTATATTAAATCTTTACTAACGTATTTTCCTATTTTTCATTTATTTGAACGTTAAATTAACAATTGGTATCTAAGGAATTAAATATGTATTAATAATTAGCTAATTGCAACAGATAAATAATTCTAATGTTTAGCGCGAGTTTGTTGCAAATAGATTTAACGCGATTATAATTGAAATATGGACTGCCTCTGCCGTCTTTTGAGAAAACTAGATACTATTGATATTCTGGAAACTAGAACAGTCGTTACTTTCCGGCATTTGCTATATGCAACTCTCCAGGAAGCAGAAATGCTGGCTAATGTCAAACCCGCACGATTGTGCGGGTTCGGTCTTAAAGGGTTAAACTCCCTGTATCCCCCGCGCACCCACCACCGGCGGGGCCTTTATGTCGTTTAGGACACTACCACCAACAACTGTGCCGAATTTCAAAACTACACCATTTTCTTCTTCTATTTTTCCTTCGTTGACTGGACTACAAAGCATAAAAAGGAATTTATTGTTCATCCTGAAGAGGGGCACACACAGAAAAACTGATCAATGAGAACTACAGTGAGAGGATATTTCGCCTATTTCAATGAAAATACCAGACATTTTATACAATTGGGGACCAAATGACGATCAACGACAAATTATAGTCCTTACGTGGGAGGCGCATGTTTATTCTGTATATTCCGAATACATTTGTTTTCTTTTTCTATTTTTTCCGTCATTTTTTTCCATTTCTCTCCATTGTGATTTCTTAACATTTAAAAGTAATGAACTAAAAAAATGAGTGAAAATTTGAAGCAGACGGTGAAAAAAACGACCTGGCATACTCCATACGGCGCTCCTCCCTAATTGTACCTGGCTTAGTCCTATACACCAACTCTCCTACGAAGGGTTAATCATTACCTGTCAGTATTTACAAGATCCTTTTTGATTTATATTTCATTTACTTCTCATAGTATAAAAATTTTAAGCACAATATTTTAGATGAAATATGTGCTGTTTGTTTCGGAGATTTTTAATGATTATCTTCATTCTAGAATTTATGTACATGAAATTATTTATTTAGTGAGGTTTGTCTTGAGGAAGGGCAGACAGAAAAAAAAATAATGATATGGGATCAAATATTGAACAATAAATTCTTGTGTTTAAGATGAAGCTCTGTATAACAATAAAAAATGAATTATATTTCTATAGAGATGAGAGTATTTTATATTTTCACACATAATTTAAACATAATCTATTCTTTCATATTAGTTTCCAATTTATGTTTTGTTTTTCTTTTTAACATGCCTGGCTTACTGTTTTTTAGAGTTTATGCATGCTCTTTGAAACATCAAAGGAAATTTGACACTGTAAAAGAGGGCACTACGAAGCTTCGTTTTTCATAATATAGGAAAACTTCGATTAACTATCAACGTCCGGAATAGAGCTATGACGGATAACCGAATAGATGGATAACAGAAATGACTTATTACCTATGTGCAGTATCGTGATTTCACTGCTGAATTGAGGCGAAAATGAAAATAAAATCCTTCAAAAGGGAATAGTACATATATATTGTATTCAATATTACAAAACGATCAATGTAAACTTAATATTAGAGCACTAACGCAGAAAAATGATGGATTGTATTTTTTGAAACGATGACGGATAGCAGAGTGACGATTAAACGAGTAATGGTTAATCGAGGTTTTATTGTATTTTGTTTGCCAAAAATATCAATCTTCTGAACGCGGTTTGAATGCAGTGTTAATCTGCCACAAAATAAAATTTTAATAATTACGATAGTTTATTAATTACGATAGTATATTAATTTAAGCAATACTTGTAAAATTTGGTTGCATATTAAAGTAAGAGTTTTAATGGATTTTACCTGACTTCATAGATTAAATAGTTTGCCGTTCCAATTTGGAGTTGCACTAGATATATCAGGGGATAACCAGGTAATTTTGAGCAGTCTTCAGGTGACTAGAATGATACCTGAACTTACGGTCACTTTTCCAAACTTCCATATTACACATGGGCAAGAACATTCGAATTAAATGGTGCTATTGAGCGGTCTGCTTATATTGTATAAAGATATCAAAATAAAAATCGAGGAAAAAAGAAGAAAAAATTAAAACTGTCTGCAAATAGTGTCTCTAAAAAATGTTGATCGAGTTACCATAGTAATAATAATCTGAACCATATTTAATAAATTTAATAAAAACAGTTTTTAAAACACATTTATTATTCTGCTGAAAATCATCTTTTTTTATTATAATTTTTAAATTTTTAGTCTTTAATTTATAATTCATTTTCATGAGTATTATGGATCCTTGAAATCAATTATTTTCTTAAATTCAATGCCAGGTGGCGATACTAGTATGGAATCAAATTTTCATTAAATTAATGGATTTAATAAGTATTTAGTTCTAAATATATATAAATAATGCATTGTTATTAAGAATACGTAAGTTTATAAATGGTAATCTGAAGGGGTTAATGTGATCGAAAACTGTCCTGCTGGGAAAGAGCCCTGATGTGTCTTTCAACTTATTTGGACGCAGCTGCTTCAACACTTCGTTCAATACTGTTTCTTGTCACGTTCAACACAGATTGTCTGACACGGTTGGAACAATTCATATTACACTGTGCCCTTTTAGTCCCAACAGGTTCAAAGCAAAACCTTACTGGCACGAATGTTTGTCGACGAAGAACTTGGTTCGCCTATGCGCATTCATATCTTGAGTCTTTTATGATTGTCTTAAATAATCCATTTTTCATTACCCAGTAGGAATTCTATGCAAAAGCTTTTTTCTCTTTTAGTCTTTAAATCAATAGTTCATATATGGTTGTTTGATCTACTCTTTCTTTCTGTGCATTCGGTTCCCGAATTTTCTTGATGTTGTAAAATATAAGAGCCAGTTACGATTAAGGTTGGCGATTTTCACCCAGTAATACTTCCATTTTTTAATCTTAATTTTTTTTTCATACTCTTGGTTAAATGTATTGGAATTATTATTTTTAAAAATTTTAACTCATTCTGTGGAAATTTTATTCAATGTGGCATGCCTGCTTTTAATTTCCATCAGCAAAAGTAGCAGTTTTCTTAGTAATAAAATAATGAAGTGAAACCTCCTTGAATTGCTGTTTTTAAGGGTGGGGCTGCAATGAAATTAAATCCACATTTACAATGAAGACATGCTATGACATTTATTTTCTAGTTCATTGCAAAATTGAATTTGAAAAAAATCTGATTGTTGAGTTTAAGAGAAAAATAAACTCAGCTTATGAAAGCTAATTCTATTTCCGAATTAATCTCCAAATCAGCTTTTTATCTACATCGAAAACATCTGAAATGAATGAAAAAGAAATAAAGGATTTAATTATTACATTCAGCAAGGAAGAAAATTATATCATACTCCTGTGAAGTAGAATTGTCCAGGTAAAAGTATCAAATCGTAAAAGAAAATCCCTGAAGGAAAATGATTTAGAAAGCGTAACAAAAATAAATAATATTTTTAGAAATTTTTGGAAGAGTCTATAAACAAAAAAAATGTAACAGCGTGATAATTTTAAGTTATGAGAATTTAAATAAATAGCTTGTAAAATTTAGAGAAATAAATGAATAAGTTTTCTTAGGTAATTAAATATTATCCTTATCTAACAAAATGAAGTTAAAAGAGATGAATCTTCACTGTAGCCATGTTGGCTTCTCAAATGACATCCATAAGACTTCTTTTAAAACTAAACAAACATTTATTAAGCACAACCATTACACTTCGTAACTGCATACAACGTAACTTCGTTCAATCGTACCGTACTCGTAATCGTCTCTCTCTCGACTATTTATCAAAATGAAATTCAAAGTAGCGCAACATCTTACTGTTGCCACTTAACTGATATCATACACTGATATACATTAATTACGTTGCAGTTATGCTTTTGTCAGGCATAATATGAAATACGCTTACATTCGACCATCCTGACTTTTCAATGACCTCAATTGAACCACATTTTGTTTACATTCAATAATATCATTACAAAAACAAAACAAATATACATTCATAAAAGATAAAATAAGGTGAAATATAACATTAAAAAAAGTTCTATCTGTCCGGCATAAAATCTCCATAACGCAGTGATTTTCGTACAATTCGTTTGGATCTTTGCATCTCGGGTTCATTATGAGAATTCGTACTAGAGTCATCATCGTCTTCATTTCGGCTTCTCCAGGCTTTTAACTGACTGACATGAACTATTGTAGCATAAAGACGGCCATTTCTAGGTTCTAGCTGTGAGATTCTATATTTGTCACTAGGGCGTACTTGTGTGACAACCATAGGTCCTCGGTATCGTGGTTGCGGTTTTGTTGATTCAATTGTCATGTTAGGTTTTCTTCTAACTGCCACGATGTCTCCTTTACGAAGCAATACTTTACCTGACTTGTTTTTGTCGTAATATGAATTCGTTTTCACTAAAGAATCGTTGTTGCTTTTCAAGTTGTCAACATTCTTATTCTTTTCCTGGATTTGAATAAGAAACGATTGTCGCTCTTAAAGTTCTTCATATCTCCTTGTAGAAGTCGCAGTTCATTCTTTACCATTTTAAGATCATTCGCTAAATTGCCCATCATATTTAGCTGGGAACTGTCTTTAATCTGCAAACTTTCACTCTCTGACTGAGCTCTTTCAAGATGTTTAAGACAGACTGGATTTACTTTTTCATCAATCAGAAAGTTTCTAAATAGTTCATCTTCACGGTATCCAATGTGGAATCTTTCTCCTATTTTTGTATAAGCAATATGAGAAAGATCAAGCCATGTCCGTCCGATGATAAGATCAACTGACTGCGCATCGTCAGGAACAACGTATATGCTTAGGTTTTCGGCCTTTACATTATCAACTTCAATATCGGCTTTAATTCATCCAATAGACGTTAATGCAGGCATCTTTTGATTTCCGAAACCCTATATTTTATTGACAGCACGTTAAAATGTCAGTTTAAGTTGCTGTCAGTTGAAATCTTTAAGAGACAACACGAACTTCCTGTATCAATTAAAGCTTGCACGTTATCACAATTATTAACTTTCGCTTTCTTCAAAAATGAATTACTCTCGTCTGAATTCTCGCCAACTAGTCTAACAGATAAGTTTTCTTCACTTGCATGATTCGTTTCCTTGGCGACACAGTTTATAATTTTATGGCCTGTTTCATTACCTTCTCGGCATATTAAAATTGATTTTAGCATCGAACAGTTCCTTGCAATGTGCCCGAAATTAGAACACTGGAAGCATTTTGGTTCACCCCTCTCGTTATGTGTAATACCGTACAGCTTTTTCTTTTCGCTGGTTGTAAAAGCTGAATCATCTTTAAAGGAGTTCTGCTTGTCGTAATGCTATTCCTTTCGCGGTTGTTTACTCCTGAAAGTTGACCTCAAAGTATCATAATCGTCCAGTTTTTCAACTAAATCATCTGGGGAATTGAGCTTAGACCAATCATCTATAAAGTGATCTTTTACTTCTTGAGACACTTTACGTTTAATTTGATTCGTTATGATAAGATCGCTCAACTTTTCAAAACTATCTGCTTTAACTCCATTGACCCATTCATTAAAAAAACTTCTCAATTCATAGGCAAAGTTTTTCCAGGTACTTCCTAAATTCTTATTATGCATAAAAAACTTTTGGCGAAATTTTTCTGGCGTTAACTTATACCGTTTCAACAATATATATTTAACTTCGCCATAATCGTTTGCAATCTCATCAGGTTCTCTGGCGATTAACTGCGCAAAGTCATATGGCAATAAGCCAAGCAAATGAGTTACCCAAGTGTTTTATAATATTTCAGCTTGTTTGGACAAACGTTCAAACATAATTAAATATAAGCTTATATCGTTTTCATCGGAATTAAATTTTTGCATCAAATGATGAATTTCTAACTTTGGCCTTATTTGCATACTGTTCCATACCGGAATTTGAATTTAAAGAGCTACCTTCTGCTCCAAGGCGTATTTTTTGCAGCTCGAATTCCATTTCATCCTTCCGCTTCCGTTCCTCGTATTCTAGTTTTCTTAGTTCAATTTCTTGTTCCTCCTTCCACTTCCGTTCCTCGTATTCTAGTTTTCTTAGTTCAATTGCTTCTTGCCGTTTCTGTTCAGCAATTTGGATTTCGTCTTGGCGTCTTCGTTCAGCCATTTCTTCTTCCCTTTTCTGCTCAGCAATTTCTTCTTTTCTAATTTTATTTTCTGCTCTTTCTTTTCTTTCATTGATTATCGTATTCAACCATTCCTTGGCGCTTTCTTCATCGTATTCTTTGCTCGCCAAAATCATCTTTTTCAGATCTTTCAATTTATGATTGTCATTGACCGTTTCTCCAAGCTCTTCAGCCAATATCTTCAAATCGCACTTCCTTGCTCCAGCGAAGATAGACATTTTCGCACTTTACTACACTTTTATTTACAAATAACGACAAAAAAACAAATTTCGTAACGTACTTTGAGATTTAAACTCCTTACGCCTTACTTAACTGACGATGAGATTTTCATTCACAGGTTTCTAATTAATCCCACTAATGATTTCTGTTGGCTTCTCGATTGACATTCATAAGACTTCTTTTAAAACTTAACAAACATTTATTAAGCACAACCATTACACTTCGTAACTGCATACAACGTAACTTCGTTCAATCGTACCGTACTCGTAATCGTCTCTCTCTCGACTATTTCTCAAAATCAAATTCAAAGTAGCGCAACATCTTACTGTTGCCACTTACCTGATATCATACACTGATATACAATAATTATGTTGTAGTCATGCTTTTGTCAGGCATAATATGAAATACGCTTACAGCCATTACTTAAATCTGATTAAAATTAAATTCAGTAAGTCATCATGATTCATCAAGGAATATATTCCATGACACTAAGAATTTTTGAAAAACATTTTATAAACAAAATAATAGTTTAAAATTATTTTACAAATAATCTAATATAAACTCATGAAGGTTTGGATCAGCCTTAAAGTTAGCTCGAAAATTTCACAGAATTACGCTGAGTGAACTTAAATGCTATTCATCAAATTCTGTTCAGATTAAATAAGAATTAGAAGTATTAACATTAGAATTGTTTCCATAGCAAATCTTAAAGAGATTTAATTAACTCATTGATTACAATGAAGTCCTTTAATTTCTGAAGAGAATTTAAATATATTCTAAGAATGAAAATTAGTATCACAACTTCTCATTTTATACATATTAGAAAATACCAATTTAAGGAATATAATAAGTCTTTAGTCCATGACACAACTTTTATTTAAAAAAATAAGTGGTTTGGATTAACAAGAGTCTCTTTAGCTGAGTAATTATTTTTAAAGAAATTCTTGAGAAATTTAAGAATTCCTCTGCTTGAAGATTCTTCATAATTGTAGCCTTCGAGATAAATGACGGGAGGCTGTCTTTCTCAAAGAGCCGCTGATGTTAAAGGCGTAGGACTAATTTATTCGCGTGCCTTTTTTTGTTTCTCGAAGTTTCTCGGTTTCTCTTTGTTACTCACGTTTCTCTTTTGTTTCTCGAAGCTTCTCGGATTACCTTTGCTACTTGCGATAATGTTTTATTCTTGTTTCTCAAAGCTACTCTCCATTCTCTTTTGTTTCTTTGAAACACTATTGTATGGAAAATTGGAGAAATAAAATGAAACTAAGGTTACAATGAAAATTGTTTTATTTCTTAATAAAATATGTCAATTCTTTTTTTTGAATTCTTAAATCATGCGTGGATATGTTAGAATTCTGTGTAGGATTGGTAGATGATATGAAAAGTAACATACATAATTTAAAAATTCTGTACTAATGTTTCTTGTAAAAGTTGAATCAATCTATGAATTCCCCAGAGTACTAGGATAATTTGTTGGAACCATGTTCAAATCAAAATGCTTCTTCATGAAACCGAACGCTTTCTCATTCCTTTTGACATCTACATTAAAGTCACCCATAACAATAATTGGAACATCTTTATCAATATGAAACTCTTCATCGATCAGCAAACTTGTCTCTGAATATTTTATAAGTGCGCTGAATAAGAACATTTTCAAATTGGATGCATCTACTCTTGGATGAATCTGAACAGGAGATAGTATACAACGAGACTGACCATTAATTGTAAATTAATTGTTTTTAACATGTGTGGTTACCGAGATATAGAGGATCGCATCACCAATTCATGTGTATTTTTGCCCAACTTTGCGACTCAGTTGTCGCTGAACTACATTTCGATTTTCAATTCTTTTTGTAACTTCTTTTTGTTGCCCTTTATCTCTAAAATAAGACATTAGTCATGTTTTTAACATATGTAGTTACCGAGATATAGAGGATCTCCCATACATCCCTCTTTGTGGCATTTTGGCGTGTGAATCAAATTCCTTCCTGAGACCCCAATGGGAGGAACGCAGTCCTACATTAAAACTGATGACAGCTATCTAATTTGATGGTATTAGAATATTACATTGCTTTGGTTCAAAGAATAAAATATGTTTTACTTACAAAGCTAGCTTTAGTTTAAAATCTTCTGTAACGCTCATGTGATTTGCGAGATCTTGAAGACTTTTCTAATTAATATATTCAACTGAAAACTACCACGATTTTAAATTCTATACGAAATATTTGTTTCTTTCTTTTTAAAGAGAGTGAAGCAAATAACGTTACTCGTATAGAACTGCTACAAGTTCATTGTGAAAGGAGATTTTTAAAAATTTCATTGAATCTGTAACCTTTGTATCCTCCGTAGTGTAAGGTTTTATTTTTCAAAAGTACAGATAAAAAGGAGAAATTGATCAAAAATGATTTTAAAAATTTGGTTTATATTTTTGTTTAATATTCATATAAATTTTTTTCGTTACCTAATTTTTATTTGTTACTTGTATGCTTGTGAAAGTAATAAACTACAATCTTTAAATTAAAATTTTGTAAACGCAACCAATTTACATAGTGCTTTCGAGATTTTTAATCACAGTTAAATTGTAAGTAGATGCAGATGTCTTGTACTTTAAATTGAATTTCAAACTCAAAGTAAAACCCTTATTTTGAACTCTAAATTCAAAATATTTGTTCGTAATTAGTACTCAAGTTCATTCAAATTGTAAGGAAAATGTTTCAGTTTTCCAAAAATCATTTGTAAAAATGCAATAAGTTGCATGTTATTCTTCCTATTAAAATATGATCTAGTTTTCTATTTTATTTTTTTTTGGAGTAATGTAAGATCTTCCGTGCCTAGGACGGATTTCCTGAGTAATGCTTCGTCGAAGGAAACCGATAGTGGATATTCAGCACAGAAGTTATGTGAACTCAAAATAAAACACCAGAAAACTCGTCAATAAGAATTATATTCCTTTTCGAATAATAACAAAGAATGCAATAAAATATATTTGTTTTGTGCAAATCATTAGGAATAATAATCACTACATAACTAAATAGCGAAATTCCAATACATAACGATATTATCTGTCGAAACAAATATTTGAATTAACTCAGTCAATAAATAATTTTCAAAAATCATTCTCTCATAATCCCAAGTATAAACTAAAAACTATCTGTAAAATATAATTCACTAACGCAGCTCCATTGGATTCATTATTTATTTGTAAAAAGAACAATCTACCCTTCAAAGTATAGTGGAAATGCTCCAATCCCTTATTTCTTTACTTATATAAAATTCTTGATGAATAAAACAAAATAAAAATAAATGAACGTGAAGTAGGGTTACCGATTTCTAACATTTGTTTTCAGTTTGTACTGTTTCTTTTATTCGAATGAAACTAATGCATGAATCTTTCTCTCCAATCAAGTTCTTAAAAGGTGGGTATTTCCCAGCTGCATTTCTAAAAGGAAACATTTATTTATTTTTTATTTATTTCGCTTTCGCGCCATCAGGTGATATTCTTTCTTCCGCTTTTATGCCTGTTGTTTATTCTGTGCCTCTGACGCAGCACAGTTGTTTCGAATAGCTTTCAATTATTTTACCAAATTAAACTCGTTAAATACTTTCCCTCTTTCCCAAATGCTATTTCGTTCCTCCATTTTGGTTGCTTTAAAAGTCTTCTTCTTCTTTATGTTTCTTCTTTGATCTTGAAAGCGGTTTTTTAAACATTTTGTGCGACTTCTCACGTGGATGAAGATAGTAGGTTTTGTTCACTAGAACATTCGGGATCCCAAGTATAAATATAATGAAGAATATTCACACTTTTTTTTGGAAGAAGATGTTACAGAGACAAAAATAGATATTAAATAGTATTTTCAATTTGCGACTACATTGTTTAAACTTTAGTTAGAACTTAGCTAAATGAATTATTATTTCAATACGAAAGCAACAATATACATTTTTGTAGACTATTTTTAATAGAACTATCAATTGAATTTCAATCGTTTGAAATTATTTGAAGTTTACAAAATAATTAGATTAAAACTAGCTCTCTTATGAATAACACTAAATGAACAATTATTGAAAGTATTTAAAAATTTTGAGAAAAATTTATAGAATTTTCATATTCATTTCAAACTTAACTTGCATTGTATTGTGTTGTTTTAATTTCAGTTTAACCCGGGAGAACGTGTATCGGGTCTGTCATCCCCGGAGGCTCCAAGAATTTAGTACACAAATCAAAGTACAGTATCTGCATTCACGGTCATTTACTTGCTGACCACAAGAATTTGAAGAATTTCCCTTATTTCTTATCTCAGAAAACATATGTTCGGGCCTCGGAAGTCCGACGTAACTTCGTAGGATTGCAGTGGGGAAAAGATAAATCGCGAAAATTTAGCATTATTTGAAAAAAAATATGAAATGGAAAGACTAGAAAAGTTTTACCTGGACTATCAACTAATTAATAATCGATTAATAAAGATTTTGTTAATGAATAAAGATAGCGATCGCAAATTGAATTGTAAAGGGGACAAGGAATTGGCCATTTTATGAATCCACAGATCATTTAGAAGGTAGCTGTGATTAAAAATGCTGGAAAAACAGGAAATGCTTACAAAGCTGGAATTTTCAAATGGTTTGAAAAAAGAACTACACAAAAATATAACAAAATTTACGAGCAACATGGTCATAAATGACCGGAAATATTGGCGGCGCAGAAGTTGTAACAAAAGTTATTGATAGCTGTTGTTGAAATTCTTGGACATGCTTATCGATAAGACATTAATATCAATTATTGTAGAGTGCATCAATAGGATCAGTTGGTATAATTGGGCATGAAGTTTGATGATTCTGACATTTTTTTCTCTTTAAAAAGATAGTATGCGATGGAGAAGAGGTCTATATTTTTTGTGAATGCATAAACATATTCTTCTGGGTACATTAAACAACTTTTCCAACTCCACTTTTCAAAAATAATTTATTAATTAAGAAACCCCACTTTTAGGCGCGTTCTTATTTCACCCCTAAGTGTTCCCTAATACCCTAGAGATTACGGGTAATTGGGAACACGTATTTTGGCTTCTGGTCACAGTAACAAAGTGATTTGAAGAGAATATATTTGAAATGATTAGAAACTACCGTATATTGCCTCAAAATGCATTTAGCTGCCTTTTCCCAGTTATAAAAAATACTGTTTTTTCCATGATTTTCAGCAAAAATATATTCGATTTCATGAAATATCACATAAATATTATTATAGTAATTATTTGCTAACTTCAATTTGGTGTAATTTATATCATTCTTAATAACATTTCGTCGGGAAAAGTTGGAAAATGAATCTTTATAGAAATTGAAATTACTGAATATTGTGATACAGTAAAAGGAAATAGGTGAGACTTAACAATCGCACATGAAAATTAGTAGAAACACATAGTTCAATTTAGTAGTAGAAAGTAGATTTTCCACTTGGAATGAAACGTTCTATTCCCTATTCTACCAATTATTCTTTCATCTTCACACAACCTGAAAACCAAATAATTCTTTCCTTCAATCTACTTCAAAGAAACGATCTGGGAGTATAGCTTTTAACTGACTCTCGGAAATGGCAAACTGGTCATTCGTCATCGAAATAAATTTTGATTTAGCCAAATTGATGGTTCTCAAACATGTTAAATCTTATTCACCACTTTTCAACTTCTTGAATTCCACAGAGGTACGAATAATGTGCTTTCATTGTGGCACTTTCAAAGTTATTGATGAAAACAAACATATTTGTTGAAAAATAAATCACGAATGATTTTTTAATACTTCCTCCATCTTCGCAGCCGCCATCTCTTGTTGAAAAGAGCCAAAATCATCATCTACATATTCCACCATCAGTATCACGTTTTCTTCTTTTTCGTCAGTTTTAATATCTTTGGAAAAATATATTGCGGAAAAAAATATTCAAATATCAATAACGTTTACATACGTTATCATAAACAAATTTAATCATCAAAAACTTGTTTAAACTTGAAACACTCAGCTGCAGCAGCAACAACAGAACTGTAATAGTTAAAGGATTGATTTTTTTTTTTCAAATCAAAAATATTTTCGGTTTTTGTTTCAAAAGTCTCATTCAGATGACACACATAATAAATTATCTGATTATATATGCCTATGATATATGCTATCTGATTATATATGCCTATTCTAATAAATTTGTAGAATTTTTATTCTTCGTGCGGATTTTTCCAGATATAAATTAGTTTAGAAGAATTCTCATTTATTTACTTTTTTTATTTAGAACTTTATAGCCGATTTGATTTAACCCCGTATCGAGAATATCAAACATTTCCTTTCCTGTGATATTATGAATTTATTTTAAGGTATCCGCCTACATTGAAAACCCATTTTTGACCGAAAATCACAATTTTTTCAATGTCTTATCTGAAAGTCTATTCCTTTTAGTTTTCAAAACAGTCTTGATGATCTGTAGTGAAATTAGAGACATTTTAGTAGACTTAGCAGCTGAAAATGGAAAAGTTAACAATAAGATAAAGACGCATTTTTATTGTTTTTGCTTAAGATATGCAAATTTTATTGTTTACTTTTGTTTTGTACTTTAATCCATATACCAGATACTATTTTCGAAGATTTTAGTGTGAATTTCATTTTTTTCGATGACATTATTGCAAATTTAAATAATTTTGAATCATTGTAGTATCTTGAGTTTCCATTAATGCCGTAATTTTTGATAATAGGCGCAGGGAAAGCACATAAATTGTTCTTATGACCAATATTAATCACTAAAATTATCTCCAGACCCCAGCCAACATACATACTAAAGTAAGTTGACTGAAAAAAAATATTCAAATTGGTCGACGGCGGCTGAATGGTAGATAACGATAATGACTCATCAGGCTCAAGAAAACGGCGAAGAAAATATTTCCAACACTGAAAATTTTAAAAAATGAAAGAAGCTGACGAAAGTAAATACTAGCCTGCAAAACCTGGGAGTATGGATGAAAAATTATTTTTTCTTCTCGTCCTCTTTTTTTTTCTCAAAATGTGATTTTGTCCAAAACTTTCATTTTTCAAACACAATAACTAAAATTCTATTTGAAATATCCGCCTGAAACTTGGCATACCTTTAATTTATGATACTGTCTAGGTAATGAACAAAAATATAAGTTCAATCATGTTCCGTTAAAAAGTTGTGTGTTTTTTGAGATTTAAAGACAGGTCAAAATTCTAAAAAATATATGATTTCACACCAAAATTCTTATAATTTATATGTTTATTGAGATATTGCAAAACTTTTGCTTCAGGGCATAGCCAATAGTTAAATGATTATATATCCTAAAGGATTTATAATTCTGGTCATTTGATTTTGACCGAGAGTGTTTGAAAGACTCCCGAGAGACTTTTTTGTGTGATTTATAAAGTTTTAACATATTGTCATATAAAAATACAAAATATTGCATCAAATATCATTATTAAAAAATGGCCGCCGAACGTAGTCGGACATAAACATGATTTAACAGGAAACTTTGTGAACTATACGAAGTCTTTCATTTAAACTTGAGAAATTTACTTTACTTTTAAAACTTAAACGATCTATATTCGTATGAAATAACAATAAGAGTAAATTAGAAGTATTTAATGAAAGTTTGAGTCTGTAAAAATATCTTGTACCGTTTGATAATACTAAAATATCATTTCTAAACTAAACATTAGCAAAAAAAAAGAATTGATTATTCTATTTATTTTAATGAGCTTACCGACCCAAGTCTAAAGAATGACTTCTTTTTCTAACAAGTGCCTTTTCTCGTTAATAAAATGTATAGGATAGATTATCCATATTCAGATTTCCAAAACCTGGTAGTCATAGTTATTTAATTTTTTTCTTTTCCCATTTTTCGTAAATAAGAGCGAAGGAGTATTTCAATTTTCTTTTTCGCTTTGAACGTAAAGATTAATAAGAGGAATGTGACCTTCATTAAAATGAGTTTCCAAACTTTTCCGAATGCGAAGGAAGATTGAAGATTTTCGTGAATAGATAACGAAAGCTAAAAAATTAAATAAAATCCAATAGCAGGAAAAGAGAAGGATGTTCTAATCTTTTGCGATGTATATGCATTTTATACTCTTAAAAATTTTAAAAATAACTTTTACTTTTCGGATGAATGAATGAAACTTTAAGCAAGCAGTTTTCATTGCGTTACGAACTCGTTTTCAAATAAAAGACTCCTGCTTTCATTAATATAAAATCAAACATTACTTACATTTATATAATGCACAGTTACATTCCGATTTTTTTCAAGATTTGAGAAGATAATTTATTACAGCTCTGTAAACTTCATGTTATTTACCAAGGGTAAAAAAATGTACTTTTTAAAAGAACGTGGCTACAAAATAATTTTTACAATATAAATACTTTAGTTAAACTTTTTTATTGATTAATTTTATTAATTAAACGTTATTAGCTGTTACCTTTTATTTGCTTACATTTTACTTTCTTAATTATAGGTATGGATATTTTATGTATTGAATGATGTATTTATTGTTCTTAGTGCAATATAATTGTGCAATATATTGTTGTATTTCGTAGATTTAATTTTAGTACTTTCCAGATAATGATGATATCTTGTTACTGTTAGTGTATGATTTCTCATTCTAAATTCTTTCATTTTAGGGTAAATCACTCTGTCTGTTTTATCAACAACTTTAGTAACAGGGATGGTTTGTACAGCAAATAGATTTAACCTGGCTAAGCTTGTCCAGAGCCAAGCAACTAATCTGGTTGTTGAAAACTCCATATACTTGGATTACCTTTTTCCAATAGTTTTGATAGCATCAGAGTTCATTTACATGTTAACATCTAAATGTTTAAACTTACCTTTTGCTCTTAGCAACTATAGTATTTTCAATTTTTTAAATTACATTTTAGATTTGGTTAGTTTACTTAATTGATAAATTTTTAGTTTATGAATTGCATTTTGATATGTCTTGTTTACTTTGTATTTGTATGTTCATATATAACAAATTATATTTCGGTTTATATTAATATAAATATAGTGAGCATCTATAGGCTTTTATCGATAAACTAGAGTTTTTTTATCCATTTAAATTTAACAGTGATTGATTTTCATAACTTTGATATATATATATATATATATATATATATATATATATATATATATATATATATATATATATATATATATATATATATTGTGTGTGAGTGAGTGTGTGTGAGAGTGTTGAACTTACATCCCTGAAATTTGGCAGACAGGTAGCCATGATGGTGACTCAATGCACCTCGAAGCCAGAATTTTAAAATTCAATCTATAAAACTTTTTATTTAATATTTTGTAGTATTTTCGGTAATTTTTCGTACTCGCTTATCCATTGCATTTTTTAAATAATCGTAGCAAGAAAATAGATACACCATAAGAAAGAACAAACAATTTCCTTTCTAATTAAGTTTATTTTAAACGTCTAAATGTCTTTTTTAAAGGGAAACGTTTTCGATCATTATTTTCTCTAATTTTAATAATTTTTTAAAAATATATTTTGGTATAATTTATAACAATACTTTTCATTGTTGCAACGCAATTAAAACCGTTTTCAATGTTTAAAGAAATATTTAATTGCGTGTTTCTCTTTCATTGTTGAAAGCCGAGTGAATATCTTAATTCATTTTGATTTCATATTTTATTTCACCAAATTTGTGAGAATCTGTAGATCAAGATCTCTGAGATTATACTTATAAAAGGCAATGTTTGTGTGCGCGTGCGATGTTTAGACGAAACATATTGCACTTAGAGCCTTGAAATATAGCGCGTAGATAGTCATAATAATAGGTAGTGAATCAATGCACCTCGAAACCCGAATTTTAAAATTTAATATATAATTTTTTTATTTAATGTTTTGTGTTGTTTTGGGTAATTTTTTTCGCACGTTTTTGATCGGTCCATGAGAAATAATGATCATAGAAAAACAATCGATGCAATATTAGATAGAGCAAACAATTTTCATTTTAATGATGTTTGTTTTGAACTTCCAGCGTAATTTACTGCGTCTTGATTTATTGACAAGAGTCTTTCATCAAGAGCAAAAAAAAAACCCATTCATGGATCTTATCACAAAGGCAAAGATTTGTGGTGAAGTTAAGTGTCATATGTATACGATAGAGTGGAATGAGTGAGGATATCTTCATGCCTACATTCTCATTTGACTCAAAGACTCACTACACGTTCACAGAGTGGATGACTTCATTAGTGCAAAAATCTCTAATCCACAAGAAGACCCAAATCATTTTTTCATTGTAACAAAGCAGATGAGCACGGCCCACGTTGAAGCAAAATTCCATGCTGCACTTACAGTCCTGAAATTTGGCACACATGTAGTACTAATGGTGACTCAATGCACCTCGAAGCCAGAATTTTAAAATTCAATCTAAGTCATCAATATAAGTCATAAGTAATCTAATTCATGAATTTATAAAGGGTCGTCTTTCCCCCCCCCTCCCATTTTGGAACGAAATCGGAAAAGCATTTCTTCACCATACATTCACTATATGTTTTTCCGATTTCGTTGGAAAATGGGGGTGGTGGCGTCAGGAAGCCCTTGATTGCATATCTAAACGTCATAAGCTTTCATATGAAATAAAAATTATCGAAATCCGTCGAATGGTTGGAGCTGGCGACGTTTCTGAAGGTTTTATAATATTATTTAAAATATATATAATTATTTAATCAACTTGACTTTATAATATATAGATAAAGAATGTTTAGTTGCAGTAAGAGTAATAGAGCTTTTAGAAAAAAAAATATATTTTTAAAAAATGAAAGTTGATACTTCTGGAAAAAGTCCTTAGAAAATTGTGCTAAATTAAATCAGTCAAATCTGGGTTCACAGGAGAGAATTTCTTAAAGAGGAGATATACAGAATTTTAAAACAGGGTCTTGATCACGTTTAATACTAGTTGATAGGAGAATAACTCCTAAACTAATAACTTCTAGCTAATGAATAAAATTTCTTCTTTGTCCCGTGTTTCACTTTACGATAGATTTTTCAAAAAGTCTGATGATTGTGTAAAATATAGTGATAAAATTTATTCTCAAAATAAGAATACGCCAGAATTCATGTCAAAGTATCTGGCGTAAGGTAAAGTTTGATTTCCCTTCAACTAATTTCAGTTTTTTAATACAGTCTGTTTTTCATAGATAAATAGAGAATTTCTAAGAGAATAAAATAGACTAATTTGTTTGAATCTGCATAGGAAAAAGTAATTAAATTTTATTTCATATTTATAAATTTCTTTGACTTTTCGTCTAGTAAGGTATTTTGTAATCTTTTTCTTTTAATTTATTACTTATTTCCTTTAATTCTTGAATTATATGAAACTTTTTGAACTTATTTAACAATTAACAATTGCATTATAATATTTTAAGTAACATTACTTTTTATTTATTTGTGTCTATTAGCTACTAATGATACTTTATGCTACAGAAAAATTAGTTTTTCTCTTTCATAGAATTAAAAACTAAAATAATCCATAATTGTACTGAAAAATGTATAATCTGCTTTCTGACAAAAAAATTTTCCTTCCTTGACTAATATTTTTCTTGGTTTACTATACATAATTTTGCTTCAACTCTTTTCAAATTTAAGACGCTTTAAATTAATTCATCTTTTAATTAACAAAAGTTACATTTTTTAAAATGAATAACCAAGAACTTTTCCGAACTTGAACTGCTTAGTCATTGGAATAAAAAATTTTTTTATTACATTTGTCCAACCCAAAAGTTTAACATAGAACATTAAATTATTTCAACTTGAGAACTGTAACTACCAACGCATAAATTTCTCAGTAGTTTTTTTTTAAATTTTAGAAGTAAAATAGTGCATTTGCAAAATTGCAATTTAATAGATTTTTAGTTGAAGATAGGGAATTATCTGAATTTTTTTTCCTGTTCTTGAAAGAAAATGATTTACTCATGCTTGAAAAGTCTTGATTTAAATTTCGTAACCATCCTTTATTATCTGAGTTAAAATTGTCTAAGAACAAAAAAGTTTCCCACACAATTTTATTCCTAATTATAATTTTCAGTAATATGAAATACAGACTGTTTTCTTCAAGATATCAATGATAAACAATTAAATTTTTTCTTCATTTACCATGGTAATATTTATAAGCTGTGCGCTTTCTAATCGCAAAATGCAAATATCGTGGAAAACGCTCTACAGGATAGACACTTAGACGTAGAGCTACAAAATTTGGAGCGTTGCCAAATTTCGTAGCTCCTATTAATTAGATTTTTAGTTAGTTAAAATTAATTGGAATTTTATCGTTTTCCCTCAATAATTTAGAAGGATAATATCGCACAAAAAATCATGTTTACAACACTTTAAAATTGAAAACATTATCCTTTCAGTGATACAAGCTTCATTTCCGTAAAATATTTCTTTAATTTTATTATTTTTTTTCAAAAGAAACTTTAAACACAATGTTGCAACAATGGTTTTCATTTATAATCCGCGTGCAACAAAACAGCAAGATTGTGATAAATCAATGTGAATATTTTAATAGTTGTCATGCGACTAAGCAAAAATATATATTAGATGTTTCAGTTGCAAATAAGCAATGCTTTAACATAATTCAAAACATGGGTATCTTTTTTCAACTAGATAACGTTTGTAGGCCGGCATTCTTTATACAAACTGCATGATGCAAAAATCGTTACACACAGAAAAACGATTCATCTCATACATTCAAATCATGCAAAGTCAATACAGACGAATAAAGCCTAAAACCTTATAGTGTTACAATGCTTCGGATTGGAGATTCAAATCTTTCTTTTTCATTTATTAAAAATCTCTTTTAAATATAGAACTGAATATTATATGAAATACGTGAACTGAAAAATAATTTGCACATTTGTATGAACAGTCCATTAATAAGTACAAATAACGCATATCAAAATTCCAGTGCAATCAAATAGAGCAAAACTAGTGAAAATTGTAATCTATATATATAATTCTCTTACGTGGCGACAAAAAAGGGTCGAATTTCTTAATCGCCGTTTGGCAACAGCTCGCAAGTTTGATTTGCTTACATCCGCGGAAAGTCCGAAGCCGCTTCGTGTAATCACGTTTATTGAAAACTATTTTTAGTAGTTGGAAATTTGTAAAAATAATGAATTTAAGTCGTACTGTTGGATATATTATGAACGGAGTCAGGAATCCACTGTAAGGCGAAGTATTAGAAACGAAGCCGATAATCGCCGTCGCTCAAGACGTGTGTGTATTCGAAACGATGTTGAGGAGCATAATTGTGGAACTATGTCCGAACAGTGCGGTTTTTGTGGGGCTGTTTATTGGAAGGAAGAGAAAAATACTGCCCATAAGTATGCAAAATGTTGCCATGATGGAAAGGTTCAGCTACCGGCATTTCCTGATGCACCGGAACTATTGAAAGCAAACTGAAAATTCACCTGATGCTAAAAATTATCGACAGCGAATTCGGGAATACGATTCTGCCTTAGCATTCGCTTCGATGGGAGCAGAAATTAAACCACCACGTGGAACTGGGCCATACTGTTACCGTTTACATGGTCAAGTGTACCACAGAGTTCCCCCCCCCCGTATGCAAGTGACCAACATAGAGAAAGTTACGGACAGCTTTATATATTTGACTCCAGTGAGGCAACAGAGAAACGCTTGAGTAACAATCAAAATTGCTTGCAACATGTATTTGAAAAACTTGAATTTATGTTAAGGGAAATCACTCCCTTTGCTCAGTCTGATCTTCAAATGTACCGATTGGTACAAGAGCACCCAACTATATCAGTGAAAATGGTATTTTTCGAAGATAAAAATTTGGATATGCAGCGCTATAATGCTCCTACTTTATGCACTGAAGTAGCAGCTATATTTATAGGTGATAATGGAGAGTCCCCAGCCAACCGAGACATTTGTGTGTACCCAGTTGGGGATACATGCTAAAGCATTTCACCTTTAAATCAATGCTGTGATCTAATGACCTATCCTTTGCTATTTCCAAGGGGCGAGTGTAGTTGGAACACTGGAATGGAACATGTAGAAGAAAGGAGAACAGCAAAGCGCACCTGTGTCACTCAACTACAATATTATGCATACAGACTTTCCCAGCGAAATGGTTTCAGTATTTTGCACAATAGTGGTAAGCGTTTTCAGCAATATATTGTTGATGCATATGTTAAAACCGTAGGCTCACGTTTACATTTTTTGCCACAAAATCAAGAAGATTTGCGAATTGAACTTTATCGGGGTCTTTTAGATGCTTTAGAGTGTCGAGCACATAATGAAAATATACGCACTGGAAAACTTATAATACTGCCATCTTCTTTCCAAGGGAGCCCACGTCATATGCAACAGAATTACCAAGATGCAATGGCTATGGTACGCAAGTTTGGTAAGCCAGATCTCTTTCTGATGTTTACTTGCAACCCATCTTGGTCTGAAATTTTAAATAGCATGTTGGGAGTACAACGTCCTGAAGACCGACCTGATATTATTGTACGTGTATTTAATATGAAATTAAAAGAACTTTTAGAAGATATTTGCAAGCATGGAATATTTGGAACTGTTTTGGCCTATATTTATGTTATTGAGTTCTAAAAGCGAGGCTTGCCTCATGCCCACATTCTTCTAATATTAGATTCAGAAAGCAAAATTCGCACTAAAGATGACATTGACAAGTTTGTGAGTGCAGAACTTCCAGATCCTTGCACTGATCTTAGACTCTTCCAAATTGTGACAAAATGCATGGTACATGGCCCATGTGGAACTATAAATATAAATTCTCCATGCATGAGAGATGGACAGTGCTGCAAAAGTTTTCCGAAGCAATTCAAGGATGATACAGAGGAAAATGTTAATGGATACCCTATTTATCGCAGAAAAGCCACTGAACCTGTCCAAGTAGGGAAATATTCCATCGATAACAGATGGGTTGTCCCATATAATCCTTGGTTGCTTAAGAAAATTTAATGCATATATTAATGTTGAAGTTTGTGCCTCAGTTAAAAGTGTCAAATACTTATATAAATATGTATACAAAGGACATGATGCAGCCTTGGTCAAAATACAAAAAGAAGGTGCTCTGGATCATGATGAAATTTTAAGTTTTGTTGAAGGTAGGTATGTTAGTGCACCTGAAGCCATGTGGCATTTAAATGAATTTAATTTGTCGCATAAATCGCACACTGTAGTGCGCTTAGCTGTGCATTTACCACAGCAACAGCCGATTGTGTACCAAGACGGTCAAGAAGCCCAAGCAATTGAACGAGCTGCTTTAAGAAAAACAACACTAACATCATGGTTTGAATTAAACAAAAATGATCCTTCAGCTCACAACATTTCTTACTCAGATATTCCACAATATTATATGTTTGATAAGAGTACCACAAATTGGAAGAAGAGACAACGTGGTGGACAAAATGTTATTGGGAGACTGCCAGTAGTTAGTACTGAGAGGTACTATTTGCGGATGCTACTACTGCGCAAGTCTGGGGCCATTAGTTTTGATGATATTTTGACCGTAAATGGATTAAGATGCATTACATTTCAACAAGCATGTCAGGAGTATGGACTTCTTCGAGGTGACCAGCAGTGGCATGATGCTTTGAATGACACTGCACAATTTCAATCTCTGAGACAGTTGCGCATGCTGTTCGCAATGATTTGTGGCTTTGGAGAAGTGGAGGATGTTCCAGATTTATGGGTGCAGCATCAAGTTTCACTTTGTGAGGACTTTGTGCATCGTTATTCTGAGCAGACTGGACCTCACTATGCACTTGCAGATATTGAGGAACTGCTTACATCCTACAATTTAAGTCTCCAAAAACTGCATCTACCAACTTTAGATTTGCCTGCAAGTGTTTTGGAGAGAGCGAACTTTGATGTTGTGGAAGAGCAGGCTAAAGCTAATAGTTATACTATGCAGTTAAATAGTGAACAGCGGAATGTTGTGGAAATCTTATTAAGTGCAGTGAACAACAACGCTGCAGATACACCCAAGTGTTATTTTTAGATGGTCCTGCTGGGACAGGAAAAACTTTTGTTTATTCAACTTTGCTTCACACAATATGTGGTAGAGGTGATGATGTTATTCCTGTTGCATCTACAGGTATTGCTGCAACTCTATTAATAGGGGGGGGGAACAGCCCATTCTGTTTTTAAAATTCCAATTGATTTAAATGCAACATCTACTTGCAATTTGAAGCCTAATACAAAAGAAGCTGACATGTAATTGAAAACAAAATTAATTGTGTGGGATGAAGCACCCATTACACATGTTCATGCTTTCTTAGCTGTTGATAGACTTTTACAAGATCTCGCAAAATGTAAAGAACCGTTTGGGGGCAAAGTCATTCTACTGGGTGGAGATTTTCGCCAAGTTCTTCCAGTAATTTTAAGAGGTTCAAGAACATTAACTGTTGCCAGCTCCTTAAAAAAACACGCTCTTTGGTTGAAATTTCATAAGTTACATCTGACAAAAAATATGCGTGCCCTTGAATCTGAAAGGGATTTTGGTGCTTGGTTGTTGGACATTGGAGAGAAAAAAAGTGGCTCAACGATTCAGTTGCCTTTGCAATGCTACCCTTCAATACAAGACCCTATACATCAATTGTACAGTGTCATAGATTTTTCCAGTGTGACCCCACAGGAGCTTAAAGATCGAGCTGTCCTTACTGTTAATAATGAGCGATCCATGGAAATCAACAATAAAGTGTCGGAATTTATGCCGGGAAATGAAACTGTTTATAAAGCAGTTGATATGATCATGAGTGAAGATCCTCAAGATCAATTGACATTTCCTGAAGAATTTTTAAATTCTTTGACAACAACTGGTTTGCCTCCATATGAGCTAAAGTTGAAAATAGGTTGCATTATAATGCTGTTGAGAAAATTAGCTCCCTCTAAAGGATTATGCAATGGTACACGCCTAATTATCACAAAATTGCAGCAAAACATTATTCAGGCAAAATCCATTGATGGTACAGAGACGTTCTCATTCCCCAAATCCCTTTGATTCCATCTCAGACTAACATGCCTTTCAAATTTAAACGTATGCAATTTTCCATTCGTTTAGCCTTTTCCATGACAATTAATAAGCCGCAAGGCCAAACTTTTGAAAAGATATGTTTGGTGCTCAATGAGCCGGTTTTTAGTCATGGACAACTCTATGTTGGCTTATCAAGAGCACGATCTTTTGAATCTGTTTCTGTGGTAGCTCCAAAATGTGA